>QVRM01005291.1:1282500-1385000 GCA_003439945.1 Dermanyssus gallinae
TGCAATATATATATATATATATATATATATATATATATATCCCAAGTACTCAAGTCATCAGTTCGAAATAAGGTATAAGACCTATAATGGTTGCGAAGTCAGTCCTTCACGCCACGAAGGTCATGCTGTGGTTTGTGATGGAATTGGAACGCCGCACTATAGGCTTTCGCGGAATAGGAAAGCGATTAAAAGTCTCAGATTGACAGCCAAAAGACCGCCAGCACCTTAATAGTCTGAATGCCTTATCCATCATGTCAAAACTTCTCCGCGTGCATCTCCGGCACCCTGCCACAATTTGCTTATTGTGTTACGAGATAATCTATTGTACCCATTTGTAGTCTTAACATATGTGACTATTATCTGTTTAAATCACTTCAGAATTCTCTAAGAGGTAAAAACTTTAAATTGTATAGTGTATTAAAACCCCATTTACCACACGTTTGTATTCTACTAAAAAAATTCTCAAAGGAAAAGCTCGCACGGAGAAAGCATTAGACAAACAAATTACCAATGTAATTTCTGAATATGCTTTGAGGATCTGACATAATTTTCTCACTGATTCTATATATATATATATATATACAGGGTGTTACGTAAAAAGTTGTACTTCTTTCGAGGTTTGATAGAGCTCGGCAAGAAAATAATTTTTCCCAATGGGCGGAAGCCAAGAAAACGTTTTGTTTAGGAGTGAGGATGAAATTTAGAAAAGTCGTTATTCTGCCTTATTTTCTCCTACATAGTTGTACAAAATCTACGTTTGCGGGAGAACCAGTCAACGCATGAAGCAACCGATCATACCAGTGTGTTCGGCGGAAAATTTTGCATAACCTAAATGACACCTAACGCAAGCTAGCAAAAAACAAATAGGTGGAATAAAAAAAATCATAAAAAGTCGATTTGTTGTTATAACTTACGTTGAAGCTTTCACGTGCAAAATCTAAAAATTTTGCCATTGCGCACAAATGACGAACACTCTCTGACGATAGCAAATTTAATGCCCGTCATTTTCGTACCAAAGTGATGGTGCTGCGTTACGTAGTTGCTGAGAAACTAGGCTTTTTCGACAGCCATATCAAAAGCAAAGGCATGCATACTTCCTAGCATCTTGACCTGCTTTACCACAGAAACCACTTGCGCACGTCCAGAAACACGCCAGCATTTATTTATTAGAAGAAGTGCTCGAAGTTCCGTCCGCCTACCACTAAACACGTTCTGTAGCGATTGCACAGGCTCTCTTGCACTCGTGTAAATATGTTAGGCATTGCCCTAACGGCGTCAGCAGCGTTGAATATACGGTCAACCAGATCTTCACGCGATTCAACGGGGGTTTCGTAGACAACACTCTTTAGGTAGCCCCACAAAAAAAAGTCGAGGCTTGTTAAATCGGGGGAGCGAGGTGGCCAAGCTATAGATCCGCCTCGGCCGATTCACCGATTCTTGAATGCTTCGTTTAGGTATTCTCGAACCGTAGCAGAGTTGTGTGGCGGCATTTTCAGACGAAAGCTTTCCAGGATGCCTTCTAACAACTGGGTAACGTATGAATCAAAAACGCGCGATACGCAGCTGCATCTAATCTGGCGGAAACAAACACACCAGCATTTGTTTACGCTGAGCAGCCGGCTTTGTTTCGAAATTATTCGCCGTTCGCACAAGCTTCTATCGGAAATTTGCGCGGGCTTTGATTCGGAATTCGTCATTCGAGACGCCAAAACACCATAAGAAAAACCGCCAACGCCAAAAGCTATAAAACGAAGTGTCAGGTCTGCCTATCGCGCATTTTTGATTTATACGTTACCCCAGCTTTTGGAAAGCGTCCCGGAAAGCGTTCGTCTAAGAATGTGGTTCCAGCATGATGGTGCGCCGCCACACAACTCTGCTACGGTTTGAGAATACCTAAACGAAGCATTCAAGAATCGGTGGATCGGTCGAGGCGGGTCTATAGCTTGGCCACCTCGCTCCCCCGATTTAACAAGCCTCGACTTTTTTTTGTGGGGCTACCTAAAGAGTGTTGTCTACGAAACCCCCGTTGAATCGCGTGAAGATCTGGTTGACCGTATATTCAACGCTGCTGACGCCGTTAGGGCAATGCCTAACATATTTACACGAGTGCAAGAGAGCCTGTGCAATCGCTACAGAACGTGTTTAGTGGTAGGCGGACGGAACTTCGAGCACTTCTTATAATAAACAAATGCTGGTGTGTTTCTGGACGTACGCAAGTGGTTTCTGTGGTAAAGCAGGTCAAGATGCTAGGAAGTATGCATGCCTTTGCTTTTGATATGGCTGTCGAAAAAGCCTAGTTTCTCAGCAACAACGTAACGCAGCACCATCACTTTGGTACGAAAATGACGGGCATTAAATTTGCTATCGTCAGAGAGTGTTCGTCATTTGTGCGCAATGGCAAAATTTTTAGATTTTGCACGTGAAAGCTTCAACGTAAGTTATAACAACAAATCGACTTTTTATGATTTTTTTTATTCCACCTATTTGCTTTTTGCTAGCTTGCGTTAGGTGTCATTTAGGTTATGCAAAATTGTCCGCCGAACACACTGGTATGATCGGTTGCTTCATGCGTTGACTGGTTCTCCCGCAAACGTAGATTTTGGACAACTATGTAGGAGAAAATAAGGCAGAATAACGACTTTTCTAAATTTCATCCTCACTCCTAAACAAAACGTTTTCTTGGCTTCCGCTCATTGGGAAAAATTATTTTCTTGCCGAGCTCTATCAAACCTCGAAAGAAGTACAACTTTTTACGTAACACCCTGTATATATATAGAATCAGTGAGAAAATTCTGTCAGATCCTCAAAGCATATTCAGAAATTACATTGGTAATTTGTTTGTCTAATGCTTTCTCCGTGCGAGCTTTTCCTTTGAGGATTTTTTTAGTAGAATACAAACATGTGGTAAATGGGGTTTTAATACACTATACAATTTAAAGTTTTTACCTCTTAGAGAATTCTGAAGTGATTTAAACAGATAATAGTCACATATGTTAAGACTACAAATGGGTACAATAGATTATCTCGTAACACAATAAGCAAATTGTGGCAGGGTGCCGGAGATGCACGCGGAGAAGTTTTGACATGATGGATAAGGCATTCAGACTATTAAGGTGCTGGCGGTCTTTTGGCTGTCAATCTGAGACTTTTAATCGCTTTCCTATTCCGCGAAAGCCTATAGTGCGGCGTTCCAATTCCATCACAAACCACAGCATGACCTTCGTGGCGTGGAGGACTGACTTCGCAACCATTATAGGTCTTATACCTTATTTCATACTGATGACTTGAGTACTTGGGATATATATATATATATATATATTGCATATTTATGAAATATACATATATAGCATTTAAACGCATTATAGCTCAAAAACATAAACGACATACTTAAAAACGACTTATCTGACAGGCAACAGCGTACAAAGTATAAGGCATGTTTGAGTGAACTTGCTTTTGCTAATCACGAAGTACCTCAGGATTCCGTTTTGGGACCTACACTGTTTAATATATACATCAACAATCTACACTCATCTTGCAGTGATGAAAATTGTTTAGTTCGTGAATAATACATGTATCCTGATTGAGAGTGATACCAGAAATGAGTTAATAGAGATGGTAACAAGTACTATGACTAAGATTAATTTCTAGTGGCGAATCTACAAGATATGTCCTATTTGTAAAAAAAACGAAAATGATGAAAACTTAACGTTAACTTAAAAAATCCTGTTATTTTTGTGATTCTTGGGGTCGTGATGCTAATATGAAAGTTGAAAAGCTGCTATTAAACAGATGCAATGATACCAGTCTATGCTCCGCCTCTATTCCCGGCTCGTGCTTAGGTCATGAGGTAAACATTGTCCGATAATTAGTGAAATACACAACTAGCTGGTCTGACGTTCCAGAATAGCATCAAATGAGAAATTTATATTAAACATATGATAAACAAGCTTAGAACAGAGGCTATAAGCTTGCATACATTTGGACATATTGTCTCCCTCGAATTTAAGAAAATCGTGTATTATGCATTTATTTTTCACACCTAACATATGGTGTAGTAGGGCATGTAGGGTGCCTTATTCATGTCGAATGTTGAAGCAATAGTAACTCTTCAGAAAAAGTGCATACACAATATATTTGAATTGGCCTATAGAGCAACCACTGACAACACATAGAAAAAGGAAAATCTACTGCACTTTTATAGAATAGCATTCAAACACATTATAGCTGGAACCGTGCCCTTTTTGGGGCTACTTTTAATAAGCTTATACTACAAGAAGTACTGCTAACAATGTTGTAGCGTACCCATAAATGCCAGACTTCTTTATCTGATTTGTTTAATTTCGCTAGACTATATTAAAAAACATATGTATTTGGATGAGTCTTCCAGCACAATTAAAACATTGAAAATCTAATGAACACCGTTATGTAATATGTAAGATGTTTACACACTCACAAGACATGGGCGGTAGCCCTTTTAGCAAAATGTACTTAAGTGTTACAATTGTTAAAAACATGTAATTAGGGACATTTTAAGCTCTAAGAGAAATCATTGAATTTAAATAAATTTGCTATCCGGAGAAGACGGTCCCATCATATATATATATATATATATATATAATCAATCTCCTCTCTAACAAAGTTAGCACTGAGCGATTTTTAATATTATTATCCATTACGAGGCTGTTTTGTGGTAGTAATATTCATCGTACAATTGTATATTTTACCCAATCTAGTGTGTAACTAAATCGTGTGGATATATATATATATATATATATATATATATATATATATATATATATATTTATATTTATAATCAATCAATAAAGAGTAATTTCAAAACATAAACGGTGATATAAACGACCGTTCTAAAAAGTGTTAGTGTGATATGCATAAATATGTATACACACGTGTATGATTGTATGTGTGTAGACATATGTCTTTTTCTGACAACCTATCGATCGGACCTAGGGCAAAGTTTTTTACGACTGCCGACATCCGGAGGGACCACCAATACGCCCGCTACCACCGCCGCCGCCGCCGCCGGCCGAACAAGGGCAAAATCGAATTTATGATCAGAGAGCTGTTTCCTATCGCGCTCTGAGCCAGCCCAATCGACTGTAAAATATTCAACGAAAAAGGGCTACTGAAGAAGATCGTAGAGAGCAGAAGCGAGATGATAGATAGAAAGATAGAGAAGGCAGGCAGACAGGCGTGCGTGCGTGCGAGGCCGAAAGAGAGAAACGTAGAGCCAAAAACACTTTCAAGCCACATCTTGCAATAGCTGTCTGTTGGCCGGTTGTGCATGAGACCCCCCTCATCGCTGTTGTGTCTTGCGTGTGCTGAGTAGAAATTCGTTGAGAAGGGAAAAAGAGACGCTTACCGCGAAAAACCAGCCGGTTGTCTACAAACGCCGGTGGCAATACAGAAGTATACAACAACGGAAGAAGACACGGGCGACGTACAGAAAACAAACAAAGAGATAGAGATAGAGAGAAAGAGAGAGAGAAAAAAAGCGAGAGGGACAGTGCGAGAGATAGGATAGACACATCGACACATCTGCGGAAACAGAAAGCAGCAGCAGTAGTATACAGGAGGAAGGAATCGGATAAAGTCGGAACCTCAGGGCAAGCAAACCTGGAGAGCGTTGGAGAAAAGTCGCAAACGACTACGACTGCCGCCGGCTTCTGCAATCATATTTGAATTTCGCTGTTTTGACTATACGAAAGAGGTACGCTCGTATTGTGTTCTGAGTGTTGTATAGCCAATTCAATTCAAGCATACGTGTGCTTCGGAAAGGTCGCTAGCGGCTGAGGCCCGCACCCCACCTACTCATTTTCACCCCACCTACGTGCCCGCACCCCACCGACGCGCCTGGGCCTCACTTACCCGCGTGCGATCTACTTACTCGCTTTGGGGGCCCAACAGCCTGTCTTAGCCTACTACAAGGTTTCACCCCACCTACGCGCATACGTTCTACCTGCTTACATGCCCCCCCCCACATGTGCTTTACTTACAGTCTTATCTACTCGCTTGAGCCTCACCTACCCGCTTGAGCTTTACCTACTCGCCTGACTCTCTTTTACCTGCCTGAGCCTCACTTCGCCGCCTGAGCCCCACCTACCCGCATTTGCGCCACCACCCCGCTTGCACCCCACCTACCAAGTATTAAGAATTTTTTTTAAGGAAGTTGTTTTTAATTCTAGACCATCCTCTGTCCCCTATGGGCTTGGAACTTAACATGAGATATATCTTCAATGCACCGAGGGCCGCACATGTTTAAATATCTAGGGTTTCCCCAACAGTCCTTGTTCAGGCAGCATGGCCGCTGAATCTCAGCAGCGGTATGATGCATCATCTATTCTCAATAGCTAATTCTCGACCTTGGCTAGCGCCCCACTAGTCCCCTAGGCCACGCCGCCACACCCCACCTACCTGCCCGCACTCCACATACCCGTCTGGGTCTCACTTACCCGCGTGCGATCTACTTACTCGCTTTGGGCCCAATTGCTTGTCTTCGCCCGCTACGAGCCTTCACCCCGTCTATCCGCATACGTTCTACCTGCTCACCTCCCCCCCATATGTGCTTTACTTACCCCCCTCTTCCTGTACCGCGTCTAGCCGCATTATTTTTGGTAGAAAGTTTGGACAATTAGATAAGCTAAATTGTGTAACATGTTAGCTGCGTATTAGGGTTCGGTGCGGCGCGGCACGCGAAATACTGATTCATTCTGTGGTTACGCAAAGCTGGTTGTTAGACTTGTTGATTAGGATTTACGCGGGCAACTCGCACGGCGAGAGCCCCTGAGCCACAAAACGACCATTTCCGCTTGGACTTGGTAGAATGACTAGCGTTTTTGTGGGCACTTGCAACTGCTGGTGAAAATTCTGAGGATAGACTCCCCTGACTCAAGATTAATCCGCAAATAAAGTGTTTATATATATATATATATATATATATATATATATATATATATAAAAAATATAAGTAGCTTCCTCAGTGACGACAAGTTTTATATCGTGAATCAATTGTTAGCGATACATAGCTAAAGAATATTCATATTCCGATTACTCAATTAATGCTTTTGACTTACTCGAGCCAGATCAAAATGTGAACTCGGAGGCGGACATGGAATTTTCGTTCAGTTTATCTACACGGCTCTTGCATCGTTCGCGCTGAGTAGTACTGATAACAATTTGCTGTACAAAATCATATTAAGTAAATGTGAACTTCAATGATATTTTGCTCAGGAGCTCCTCACTTCCACAATGTATTTAGTTTATGTATAGGAGGACTAATGGGAATTAGATCTTTTATTTGCTTAAATATTAGAGGTAACAATTGTCTCTTTATGAACGTGTACACCGGTTATTTAAAAGTGAAAATGTCAATATCCTCCAGGTTCGGGCGTGTCCAGTCTAGCAGAGTTCCGCGCAAAGAGGCGGCGTTACTCCGCTGAATGTCCAGCGATAGTCTCTGGTGCAGGTACTCGATAGCTCTAGTGTTCCCTGTCGAACGGTTGAGCGCCTTGCCGACACGTTGAATGAGTTTGTGCGTCTTCGGGCCGGGTCCCCCCAGTGTCTCGAATGCCAGCGGGCGAAAATCGTGGGGGTGGGTAATACTGGCATACTTTCTGCACTTATTCGCCTCCGCCAACATAGATGCGTGACCAGCATGTTACGCTCCCGCACTGACCATTGAAGGGGCTAATGAGTCAGTAACGGTTGCATCCCATACCAGCATGCGACCCATCTCAAATGACGTTAGTGTCAGTCCGTCCGGTCGTTTTCAATCATCCCTGCAGAGGCCAGGAGGCTCGAGAATGCAAGGAAAACCAGCAGGCCTTAAGGCTCGGCTAAATGTCCCATTAAGAGCTGCATGCCGGGCTCGACGACCTGAGCTTAAAGCACAAGAGAGACCATGGTGTGCCTGTGGCCCCACTTAATCGCCGCATCTACATTGGTGCGGGAAAACGTAGGCGTAGCCCTGCACTAATCCGAACAGTGTCGTCATCTAGTAGAGTGCCTAAGTGAACACTGGGGAGAGCCTGTAACCAGGCCCCGGCACTTTTTGCAGAGACCGCCCGTAGCCTGGCCTTATCAGTCGTAGTGGGGGCTTGCTCAAGTAGATGCACAAATGTCTTCTCCTGCAGTGGGGTCGACCAGCTTTTCTGGGAAAGGGTGTCCGTTGGTATGACACCGCACAGAGACGCCAATCTCTCGACTAAGGCTGCCAAAGTGTGATTGTAGACTCTTTTGCCTGTGTCGTCCAGTAACCGTTTGGCTTTTCCCGATGCCTGGGACATAAATGAGACGATGGCAGGCCCAGCCAACGCTACAGCATCAGGCATTCCCAGTCCACCTAAGGATATGGGAAGCAGAGCCTGCAAGCCTGCATTGGGTGAAAGGCGTATGTTCAGGAGCGTGCTTCACGTGAAAACCTCCAGTGTTTTCAAGGTCCACTCGTTGAATTCTCGAAGGTTCTCGGTCAAGTCGAAACAATTGGCCCCTCTAAGCAGGTGCGTTATCCGGGCCGCCAAAAAACATGATCTTAGTAGGAATATTCCGCGATGAGATCCCAGCGATGGAAGACGGCTGGCGGCAACTTTAAGCTTCTCTTTCCACGCGTCTAAAGCCCCAGGTAATCCCTCTTGGCAGAGGGGAACCCCGAGGAGCTCAATGTCGCTCTTTTGGACGACCTTGCAACCGGGAAGGAGATGGCATAGGTCCGATATATCCGGCAAGATCATATCCTCGGGCCCCGTGACGTAGACCTCGCATTTCGCGGGATTTAGGGATAGTCCACTCACCCTCTCGAAGTCCCGGACTCTGCGAATATCACCGATTACTGTAGCTAGGTCACCTCCAAGCACACCGTCGTCCAGGTTCCAGGCATTTAGAGGACACTGTAGGGAGTCTATCAAGTCTTTTACGCACAAACAGAACAAAGGCGGACCTAAAGAGTCTCCTTGTTGAAGGCCGGACTGCGAAGATATAGTGGCGTGCGGCAAGACCAAATGCGACGGTTGGGCGTACGCCACATGTACCTGGTGAAACATTTGCGGAGCGTAGCATTTCACCACGTTTAGCAAGTGGTCTCTTTTGACGCTGTTAAAGGCATTCCTAACATCTAATTTAACGAGAACGGTTGGGCCACTGCGGGAGTTTATAAAGGCGCGGAAGGTGTGAATTCCGATCTCCGTACCGCCAGTAGTTGCAAAGCCCAGCTGATGAGAACCAATTGTTGATAATATTTCAGCTTTGTTGGCAGCGCACCCAATTTTTGAAGCCAACCTTCGGAGTGTAGACGAGCATGCTATCGGGCGGAGAGAGCCGTCTTTCTTCTTGAGAGCAAATAGTCGTGCCCCAAATATAATAGGTTGAAGGGCTACAGGGGGAGACCCCCACCGGAGAATGTCTACAACCTTTGCCAGTGCATCTGCTAGTCTGTCAGCGACGGACCCTAAGACCGCGGACAACAGGTCCTGAAAAAGTCGAGGCCTAAGGAAGTCAAAACCAGCTGCAGAGCTCCTGGGGAAGGATTTCACAGCCAAACGCACTTCGTCGCTGGAGGTAGTAGATGGCAGTATAACCTGAGGATGAGACGGCAAGCAAAGGTCCGAGGGGGCCTGTGGATGTTTGTCTAGCAGGATACACGTTCTGTTTAAAACGACACCACCTACTAAGGTCTTTATTGTGTGGAGGGATCACGATGTAACGGTCGAAGCATCGTCGCCGATTGTTTGCTTCAATTGCCAACGTACTGGCCACACGGCAACTCGTTGCACTCGCGCCCGTGCGTGTAGAAGATGTGGTGCGCACGACCATCTTGCCGCATCATGTCGAAATCGCGCTCGCTGCGTTGACTGCAGGGGCCCTCACCCTAGAGGGGACTGGTCTTGCCCCGTTTTCGCGTTAGCTCGCAAGAAAAGCAAGGCCCTACTTGGGTCGCGTATGCTCCAACATGCGTAGTTGTCGGCGCCGGCAGCCACTCTGGTCCCCCGCACCCACTTCCCAATGACGGACCCTGGCTCAGCTTCCTATCCCCCTTTCCAGAGCGCTACAGTAGCAAGTAACGCCTCTATAAGGGTTATTTGTCCCAGATGCGGCCGGGACTTCACCCGCCGCGGTCTCCCCATTCATCAAGCTAGATGCCGTTTCACGTCTGCGACTGCCGCTCCGTCTCCGACTGTATCCTCCGCGCCAACACTCCCGTCGCAGCCGAGACAGCCGCTGGTCGACAGGCTCAGCGTTGCGACCCAACAATCAAAGGTAATGCGCGTGGTTCCCCGGGCGGTGAGGCCTTTGGTTGCCGAGCTCCTGTGCGACGTCCTCGACCTTGTGGCGGCCAACAACGACCTCCCCTCGTGGGAGTCGCTCCTGTCATTCGCTTATGTGGTCCTTCAACTGCCACTTCGCACCTTGTCGTCAATCTCTTTGGCAGCGACTGTCCGATTGAACCTCCGTGCATTTCGCGATGGCTGGCGTTTTGAGTATCGCGTAGAAGGTATTAGAAGAGCCAGAACGGACCCGTGCGACTCGCCTGAGGACTCGGCACGCCGCGTTTCGAGCAAGCTATCTGAGGGAGACGTTTCCGGGGCGGCCCGACTATTATGCTCTACCATCTGCTTCGCTTGCCACCAAGCACCCACCTGCTCCGCCGCATTTGGCTTTTTCTGCCCCTCCTGACTCGATGACGCAGCATTAAACCTCAGTCGATGACGTCTTGGGAGCTGTACCCGGCTTTCCGGCCAGTTCGTCCGCTGGTCCTGACGGTCTCCGCCCGCGCCATCTAAAGGATCTCCTTTCCCCCGGACTGGCCGCATCACTTGCCAGAGTGATAAACGTCCTGAGATGGAGCCGACTGCCGGCTGAGGTCAGGGCGATCGTGTTCGGCGCCAACCTATTCGCACTGCGCAAAAAGACGCATCAATTCGCCCCATTGCCTGCTCTCTTACGTTACGGAGGATTGCAGCAAAGATAGCCTGCCGCGAGGCCAAAGAACTTATTATGGAACATCTTGGCCCGCACCAGCTGGGATTTGGCATGGCGGGCAGAACGGAGACTGCCGTACATGCAGCAAGAGCCTTTATGCAATCAAGTCCCCCCGGTACGGCACTCCTGAAGTTGGATTTTCGCAATGCATTCAACACCATCTGTAGGGATCACCTCATTCGTGCGGTTCGGGATACAGTCCCGGAACTCTTTACCTTAGTAGAACACGCGTACAAAGAGCCATCCGTCCTGTTGTTTGGCGCCGAGACGTTATTTTCGGCATCAGGCATACAGCAGGGGGACCCCTTGGAACCGGCCCTATTCAGCCTGGGGATACGTGAGCTGGTTAAATCCGTTCAAGTGCCATTCAATGGGCGAACCTAGGCGATGGCACACTTGGTGGACCGATGGTGGACTTGCTCGATGAGGTGCGCAGAGTCCTTGCTTTCGAGGCAGTCAGTGGTCTGGTGCTGAACACAGCCAAATGCGAGGTGTTCGGTCCGGGGACAGACCCAGACGACCCCTCATTGAGGACCTTGCCCGAGCTGCTACCGAGGTGTAGAGTCGTGGCTGACCACGAAATAAACCTTCTTGGCCGGTACAACTCGACCCCTTGATGGACAGATTGTGGGCGATGCAGGAACGTCTTCCGCTTGTTGGAGCCCATTAGGAACTCTACCTGCTTCTCCGTCGTTCTCCGCATGCCGCATCGTACATATTTTACGGTCCATAGACTGCTCAGGCGATTTGAACCATCTTCTCCAACCATTTGACGACCAGGTGGTGGAGGCCCTACAGACGGTGCTGAGTCTAAACTTACGACCACGAGAGTTGCGCCAGGCGGCCCTCCCCACGTTCATGGGCGGCCTTGGTCTCCCCTCGGCTCGATTCTTGGCGGGCCCGGCCGTGGCTGCCGCGATGCATGCTACGTCGGAAAATGTCCAGCGCCTGCTCCCGCCGGCGGCTCAGGCAATGTTCGAGGCGGCTCGTGACGATATATCGACTGGACTTCAAGCTTCATCGCCTGGTCCCGATAGACTAGCCTGCCAGAGGGCCTGGGAGAAGGCCCACGAAGCTTCGCTTAGTTCGCTGCTTGAAGAGTGCGGGGATGACCAGGACAAGGCACGCCTTCTAGCTGTCGCTCGCCCAGGAGCAAGCGACTGGTTGCATGCACTACCCGCTGACTCACTGGGTACCCGCCTTGATGACCAATCCACCCGGATATGCGTTGGCCTGAATTTGGGGGCTGATTTGGTTGAGCCACACAGATGCTCTTGTGGCAAGCCCGTCGGACGACTCGCCAGACACGGCCTGTCTTGCGCTCACCAGCGGGCCGGTGCCCAAGACACACTGCCCTCAATGAAATGCTTGCAAGATCACTGCGGAGGGCGGGGATTCCCTGCGTCCTAGAACCACCTGGGCTTTCAAGAGACGACGGTAAGCGCTAATAATAATAATAATAATAATGGGCCATTTTATATGATGGAGCTAGTTAGTCGGTTAGGTTAGATAAAAGTTAGAAGGGGCGCGTGAGATTCCTGGGTTTAAGTATGCCCAGGTAGAGGGCCAACGTACGTCCGTCCTTCCCACCGTCCGTTCTTCTGGTCTCTTTCCCTGCAGGTTTTCCGCATAGGTCAGGATACTGTTGTCAGATCAGTGGTTGTGTCGTTCATTACCTGCATCATACTGAGCACGCAAACGCAGATACCGAGCCATGAGTGTATCGTGGTGAAATGCCTCAACCTGTACATCGTCTTGGCGGAGTACGCCAAGTAGGTACAAATTATGATGAAGACATAGCTTGTGATCATCAGAACGGCGTGAATCAGCTTTGCGACGCGACGAGGAGCACATATACGGTAGGCCATGACTGCCTGTTCGACAGCGGGCAAACAGACAGAGAGACAGATACACACACACACACATCTATAAGCAGGTTTACAACTATGAGAGCGGTAGGAGTAATGTAGTATAAGTAGTAAGTAGTGCATGTGTTGTAGTTCTACTTGATGTGCAACTAGAGTATGTGCCAAAACACACCTTCTGAAATGGTTTTAATAAGAAGAAGTGAAACCATTGCAAGCTGTCAAGATGACAGGTGGTGCTGTCGTCGGCTGTCATGTGTATAAAAACAAACGCGTTCACGTTTAGCTAAACCTTTCGATAGTTACTGACTATAACGTCCAGGTGTCCATAGGCACTGCACTCTAGCACTTAGTAGCTTATGCAACTATGATGCAGATTGACGTAGAGGAAGTAGTTATGTATAGTGGATCCTTCAAAAACGTTCACTCGTGTGATTAAGGCGTCGCGCAGCAACAACGGCAGCTTGTGCCTCTTAGAACCAGGGACCAAACACCGTAAGGAGGCTAGCGTTTTAATTGAAAAAATATTTTTAATTTTAAATTAAGAATTACAAACATTAATTATAATTTTAATTAAGAATTACAGTGGTTCGTAGACTGATCTTTTTCCCAGCAGACTGTCTCTTCGCGACGCCTTTTGCAAGTGGTTGAATGCTTTCTACGCAAAAGTATTATACTTCCAGAGCGTGCATCTTACGCAGAAAAATCTATGTGTTTTAGTTAGATTACTACTAGCAGATGTCAGAAAAATATATTTTAGAAATGTTAGGCCCCGTTGTAAATTTAGTCACATCTGTTAATTACAACCATACATCACATACCGAACTACAAAATAGCTAGATGTTTTTGGTTACGCTTGTATTAATGATCTGGTATTTGCAGTTACTATAAAACTATCAAGGGAAGAGAGGTAAAACTGCCCTACCAAGACACACCTGTCCCGGGCGACAAAGACAAAATAGATAATCACTTAGTGGCCTAAATGAACATCTATGTTGTCTTTGGTGGTTTCTGCAGCAACGGTTTCAGGATAATTTTGCCTCTACACCGACTGTATTTGCAATACATGTGTTTATTATAGTGTACACAGAAACACAGAGTGACCGAATTACGATTGACTTTTGCAGCCACTACAGGAAAGACAAGTGAAAATGAAAGAAAAACGACTGGCCTTCCGTCTTGCGTTATGTATTAATTTGTTTGGCTACGAAATCGGTAGCAATTGGTATTTTATAGTTATCTCCAGGCCATGGAATGATTGGAATTATTTAGTTTGGAGTAATGGGCATTCATCAGAAATCCGTCCACCACAAGTTAATGGAAACGTAACACAACTGCACTAGTTATTCTTAAAGGAAAAGGAGTAGAAACGGATACAGGGCCGTAAAGGAAGGAGGGCCGGATATATAGCAATAACAAGCTGCCCGTGCAATATATTATCATGAATAATTGCAAGGAGACTGGGCTCGTCTTTGGAGGAGAGGGGGTAATACCGTCAGAGCAGCACGAATTCAGGAAAGGAAAATCAGGTGAGTGGAACATCTTAAAACAAAGCACGGTGCTGAGAGAACAAAGTCGGCATCGCGGGGAGGTGCCTCAAACCACAGGTGTCGCGCAGGGCGACGGGCTTAGCCCATTGCTGCTCTTCGTACTTCTGGGTGGACTACCAGAGCGGAAAAGGACGGGCTGGACCCTAGAGTCGGTCTGAATCCTACTGTACGCAGATGCTGTGGTCATCTTTGGTTGCAGCTTTTTCAGGGTGAAACAAGGCATGGATCGACTAGTTACATTCATAGAGGAGAAGGGCTTGAAATTAATTGGGAAACGACAGTAACCATGCAATTTCGAAGAGGCATGGTCTTGCTTTAAATCAGGGAAACGGAAATCAAATTTGTAAACAAATTTACATACCTAGGGATCACCTGGTCAACATGCGGGAGCAGCTTTTAGGAGAGAGCCACCATCGCAGTTGCGGTAATTAAATGTCCACACATGCTTCTAGTTCATGCAGCAGTTGGTTATTTTGTGAAGCAGATAGTACCCATTGCCATACATGGTATTCAACAAATATGGGATAAGGTGGGTAAACAAAGTCCGTTTTATTGACGGGGCAAGATTTTTTTTTAAACAGGGTTTCCGCGTGCCAGAAAGTGGCCCTCTCCTGTCGAAGGATTTGCAAAAACAATTGAACCTGAAGACAACGTGCGCCTTTGACGTTTATACGCGGAGCTGGCGAACCAAAATTAGTGAGGTGGCCTTAGTGATTCATGGAACAGCAGCAATGAAGCACTGCGTGGCGTCTAGCTAGGGACCTTATCACGTTCTGTGAACGTGGGGGCTTTCACAAACCACTGGATGGATGTTGATACAGATAGCACTGGAGCAAATGTGATAGATACCACGCCGCGGTAAGTCCGGCGGTTCGGTCCATAGCAGAACCAGTAAAATACTAGAGTGCTCTCGAAATATTTTGATGTAACATAAACACATTTACCCAGCCGAGGTTTTGATAAAATATATCTATAGCACAACTGCAAACAGAACAAACATACGTTGGGAGCAAGAAATACATGCATATAGAATATGCACTCTTCCCTTTGACAAAATAAAGGTGCATTTGAATTGAATAGAATAGTACCTATGAGGTGCTTGTATGCTTATTTGTATTACCTGCCCAGCCGTGAAAAGAGATCCGACAAACATGAAGACGCCACGCAAATTGACCCGGTCAAACCAAAGGCCATTCCAGGCAACTCCTCCCTGAGAGGTAGCAAGCCAACCGCACCCTAGCAGTACAACGGTTATTAGTAATATCTGCAACACACAAGGGTATTAGAAGACATTTCAACCATTCTATTATATGACCATTTCCAATCTAATTGATGGATGTATATGGTAGAACAGGCAGCGTACATAAAAATATCGCTTCTGTTTGTATTGCTATGGTATCTTTAATATCAATAAAGGAGCATTACATACTTATACACTTACTGTTCGGACCAGTTGTGGCAGGCTATATTTAGAACCCCGTATATAGACAGTTCAGGTTCTAGTCAACAGCACAGTGAAATTACAATAGTAGATAAATAAATTGCGACGGAAATCTGACTCAAAGTAATGCAATTACTCAGGTTTGCTAAAAAACAGTTAAGCCGGCTGCTTTCGTTGGTAATATCTAGCACATGGAACACAATAGAGTAAGTACAAATCTGCTCAACTAGGTGTTGGAGATGAATCACGTGTGCTAATGGAGGAGGAAAAAACGTGATGCTTCTATAGATGTGGTATACGGACAAATCGCTTTTAAACGCATACAAAAGGCATACATGAGAGGAGACGCAAGCAGATATGCTTGTGCGGCAAGCTTGTTAGAGAACCGAGGCATTGTGCGTTGAGATCCGGTAGTAGCAGAGATTGCTATCGCCTCCAAGAAAAAGTAGCCTAGTCTAGACAACTACGAGAAGCAGCAAAGACAACTGATGATGCACATGCTCTCTGCCTTCCCAGAAAACAAAAAGATCTGATTGTAACTTACGTCGTGCTCTGCAACTACCCACCTCGTTGACAAACAGCGACGTAAAGTAAAAGCATTCTTTGTAGTCACACGTTTGATTTTCGGTGTCATTTTCTGTGTCGTTGTTCTCGCCAACATCTGTCCTGCAAGTCGCGAGTACATATAACAATATTTTATACGTGTACCTTAGTGCTTCTCCGCACACTTTATATAGCTCTACCCCATCTCAATGCCAATATCCAGCGACAAATTAACACAATAGTTTGTTCCTACAACCATGAAAATGTCTGCCCATCTTGTAAACGCCTTTGTATTATACCAGTAGTGGCAGATCGAGCGTTGTCGCGATAGCAGAATGTTCCTTTGTATGAAAAAAATGCATACGGATTTCCGTCTTCTCGTCGTAAGCGTACTGTTTTTGGTTCGTTTCTCAATAGTTCATAGTAAACCATTTACAGATGTCCTACTAAAGCTTATATAAGCAAAGCTTTATAAAGATCAGTAAATTATTTTATTAGATGTCTAACCAGGTTTTCATTGTGGAGGTAATTATTAAAAGTGCGTTCGATTCAGCCCTATCATATACTCCCTCCTCTGAAAAAAAAATGCTATTCTTGCGTTATAAGTTTACCTTAAGCGAGTATTATCTTTCAGTATACCTTACCGGGTCCTCCCGGAGTTATTGGCTACAGAGTCCGACGGAGTAATATATCATAACAAAGTTGAACAAGACCGTTGATTTACTAGATTACTGCATTAGTGCAGTGAGACAAAGGTGGAGAGAGCATGACACGGTATGTCTTAGAACTGCCTTAGGAGCATTTCATGCAACCCCTCTAGCTCCTCTTCTTCAGTTCATCAGAGGAGACTCCTAGACCGTAATGGAGTAAACGAGTTTGTGAATATCTATATAAATATAAAGTGCGATTTTCTTGTCAAAGTTAACAAAACGAAACGTTTTATGAGCATTTATGAACATAGCTTAGTCCCGTGTCATGTCCAGAAGGACAGGAGATGGTCTCCCCCGATTATACTTCGGCGGAGGCGTGGAGGGAGTCGACGAACTTGTTCGACACCGTTTTGACACTCAAGACAGCCAGAGAAACGGCCAGGCAAGAGAGGCTGGACCACAGGTAAACATGCCGGGTAATAGACAGGGTTAAAGCTGAGTAAAGAAGAACGGCAGAGACACCTCTCTGACGGCTTCAAAGTAATGCCAAAGTAATACCGAGCCTGGGGTGGGTAGGCACCCCGGTTTAGTGGGTTTGTGAGTCTCACATTAGTCATGCAGGCTTCTAATGACGCATGTGCGTGATGCATTCCCAAAACCATCTATTGAAAAATCTAAACATCGGCAACTCATCTAAATAAATTGAAACAATGCAAACGACATTAAATGAGGTTGGCGCAAGAAGACTAGCCTCAGCTGTGACGGCTTCTTTAGGATCTTGGTCAGAGCCGGCTGAGCCTTTAATTTTCTTTAGCCACCTGTTAGCATACGTCGAGTTTAATTTCCTTATCTGTTGAAGTTTTCGGAAAATAGTTAACAATTTTAGTTATAGTAGAACTGCTTTCCATCGAAGTCCATCGAAGAGCGGCAGTGCATCTTGGGCGCCTGCCACTCGAACCCATGTGACTCATGTTTGACCTCGTCGTTCCACAGGGCCCTCCATAGGAGAGTTAACGAGAAATCAGGTGTGTGGTGTTGTCATAGAGCGGTAGTCTGTGCAGTGGAGCTCTGGCAATGTCATCGTCCCATAATTACTCTGGCTGGCGATGGCAGGTGCGTTGCTGACTAGTATCGCTGCAAAGTGTTGTTACCCATCTCCGTTCCCGCCATTGTCGCCATCAGCAGCATCTAGTCACCCTCGTACCTAGAGAACTATGATGGCCGCATTCAGGCAAACGGGAACGCCGGTAAGAAGCTAACACCCCAGCCTATAGAAGGGTTTAAAGCCCAGAGGATATTGTTATGACATGAACTTTGATTGAGAAACCGACCGACAGAGACACCCGACAGGTTAAAGGAGATAAAGCAAGGTAGAAGTTAAAAAAAGAAAAACTACAGATGATCTAAAGCAACCCTTGTCGAGGAAATGGCTAGACGGTTTGTACAGAAACTGATTTTACCCTTAAACAAGCACTTAGAAAGAGAGTTCCTTTCCGCTTTTTTAAAGCACAGGAGGAAAACTCCGCCGACTCCATTACTTAGAGAAATATGGCAACTCTGTTTCAAGGAATAGCATGGGACTCAGAGAAGACAGGTGGTGCTGTCGCGTTAGGTTAAATTCGGGCGACGACGACGAAGACATGCTATACAGCAGAACACGCGCTGTCCTGCCGGTTCAGTGCTGATCGTCATACAAGACACTTCGACATCAACGATGACGTATACCATGCTCTGCAGGGCGCTCAGATTTGTTCAGTAAAAAAGCCCCTTGGCATGTGCGTCAACAGCCCTTTACGCCCAGATGGAAAAACCCTAACACTATGGGAACGTGGTCGTCTGTTAGTAGGGGACGCAATGGTACTATGTACACTTGCCAGCAATTACATTGCACGCACAGGTCGGGAAGTGGCCCGGGCGCCGGGCGCACGTCTTGCTGATTATCGCAAATTGTTGAAGTACAGGGAGTTGTCGCCGCAAATCATGGTTTAGCCGAAACGTTAGGGCCAATGGGTGTGACGACCGTCAAGTTCCTCAAGAAGCTCGGAAAGAGGGTAACAGCTGTAACAAAGGATGCGCGAGCCGGGCAGTACCTGGTGCAGCTTATATTTATGGAATTTCTACATGATAATGCAGTGGCGATAGTGGAGTCGCTTTCATCGCCGGAAGAACAAAAAGAAACGCATTTCTGGCAGAAATGCATTAATATTTGAGTATTAACGCACGGAACATTAAATAAACTAGTCGTTCTGAGTGCAATCTCCTTAACAAAAATATACTATTTCTCCTACACCCACCCTTTGATAAGACACTGTTTTAAGTGGGTGCGGCCGAGGACTGCATCCAGGTGTAATCTCGGGAAGCCACTCGGTACAGAAGAAAGTCTAATGACCGAAGGGCATAAAGCCAGGGGAATGCACCTGCCACAGAGTATCCGGAAACATTTAAAAAAGTACTTTTATAGCCGAGGACGCAATACCTGTACTATCAAAGCCTTCAAGTTTCTCCAGAAGTTCGGAAAGAGGGTAAGAGCTGTAACGAAATGCGCGACCCGGGAGTACCTGGTACAATCTATCGACATGGAAGTTTTATATGGTAATTCAGTGATGGTAGTAGGGTCGCTTCTTTCGCCGGGGGAAGTCTGCCGGAAATCCGTAGCAGTAATAGCTAATAATTGGCTATTAACACATGAAACATTAATAAACTCAGTAAATGTATATTGACAATAATACATTTCGTTTATTCCACAACTCTGTTGCATTTTCCAATTTATATAGCTAATAATAAAACCTATTTGCAGTGCTTTGCAGAGGTGTACCGCATCCTTCCGCGGACATATTAGGCGTTTGAAATAGATCAATCAGTCTTTTCGGCAATAGTTACCGAGGCGGGGGACTGCACTAATCCCTGCCAGTGGCACGGGTTTTGTTGCTGTTTGTACTGCTGGAACGATAAAAACGCATTCAACAGCCTGCCGTAGAAGGTAATTTTGGACTTACTACGCAAGAGAGATTCCGCTTGCTTTGTGCCGCGCAGTCTTGGCCTACCTTGACGGGAGGCGCAATGTCAACGAAGGCTCCGAATTCGACATGACGGCCGGGGTTGCCTAGGGCCCGATTCTAGTATCCCTTCTATGAAACTTGACATATAATGATGTCTTACCTTTAGGCACCCTCTCAAAAGGTACATAATTGCTGGGGTACACGAACGACTTCGCAGGGGCTGTCCAAACCCGCTCACTCCAGCAACTGGAAGTGAGAGCCAACGACGCCTTGACATAGTCGCTGGCTGGACAACAGGGCTGGTTTAACACATAAGCCAAATGAAAGTGAGGACATCCTTCTAATTGGGCCAATATACTACCCCCGCTTGAAGCTAACTATGTGGCCAAGACTTCAATTTCGTACATACTGCCTGCTATCTGCGAATGCACATAGATAGGGGCCGGGTAGAATACCAGGCATACCCCATCTATATCTGGCAGCTGAAAATGCTACTAAGGTCTTGCACACAATAGTCCGACGAGTGCCAAACAACTACGGCTTATGCGAGTTAAGACGCCGCTCGGTGCCCGGGGCCCTAGTTTTATGTGCAAACCTAGTGTGGCCGTCAATCGCACTGCCAACAACATGGCGATGCTGCGCATTGAGTGGCGCCGCATGTAGAAGACGAATGGCAAACACTGTCAAAGCAAAATGAGCAGCCCGTCTAAATACTTGGTTCTGTGGTGCCCAGTATGGGCCTCCCAACATGCGGGACAACCTAGGATTAAAATTGGCAACGCTGATACTGCTTATTATAAAGTCACGTGACCACTAGACCAGCATTGCTCATACCACGAAGAACGTCATTTAAAGTGATTTTTAAGCAGTTTTCGATTGGATGTGGGGTTTAAGACATAATTGTTTTTAGTACGGTAGAACCTTAAGCAAATGGCTAACGCTGTAAATAAGTTTTCTGTAATGGTGTCCGTGTAGTAGCTGTAGTAGTCAAATATAAAACAAAATCAATAGAGACCCTCAAAGTCAGCCAAAGACGCACACCGGATGAAGCTCAAACAGACCCAATAACAGGAAAAGGGAATATAGTGATAAACATCCACAACGCCGGGAAGATTTGGGAGATACAAGACAATAAGGTAACGAGCACCTCAAGGACCAAAATAGTAGGCGAGTACCTAAGAAAAGTACAGTCACTCTAGAAGTGGTCCGCAAAATCATCGCTGAATATTGGCTGACGAGGGCAGGAGGTAGCATAAGGAAGGAGGAGGCACACCTCGGCACAAAGCGCAATCCCCCACGAACAGGAGGACGAAGGTGAGGCCCACCAAAAGCCAACGTGGGGTCCACCGGCATTAACACGACAAACAATATGACGCAAGTGAAGTAATCGGCTATTCTCCAACGGGATGTGGACACAGTATAAGCGTAACGGTAAGGAATATCGCCCACTTACGCGAAGACGGTATAAAAGTAAAATATAAGGAGAACCATAAATGTACCAGTCACTATAACCTGTCTGGGAGGCATTTTTGAGAAGATAGCGTTGAATGCCCGAGAGGCCCAACAAAACACCAAGGACCTAATGTTTAGGACTCGACTAAGCGGCCCATAAAGACGCCGTCGGGCAGGCTATACCTCAAATTGGCTGCCAAGTCAAGATATGGTTGTTATGCTTCGCAAGAGCTTGACAAGAGCACTTGCCAATCATATTTATTTCACTCAAATAGAGTATGTACAAAATAGTTCATGCTATTATTAAACATAAATACGTGTTGTTTTGCCGTTCCACCGAGAGAAGAAGTGTAAAGATCTTCGTAGCAGTGCCGGACAATCAACCGCGTGGTACTTAGCGCATTGCTGCGAGCAGAACCGACAAATACACTGAGTAGTATAGTCTTCATGAAACTCCCTACGGGAGCATACGAGGTGATGGAACCCGTGTACGATGTACCTGGTATATACATGCCTGTCATCGCAGGCCACCCCGGCCCACAACCAAGGAGACTTAAAGACGTCGAGCGTTCTTACCTCCGTCGCTGCTTCCGTGAATTTGCGTCGCCACTCTTCCAAGAAAAGGTTAAGTGGCTCCGTCAATGGCATACGCAGCTTAAGCCGAAGCATCTCTACCATCGGCGCACAGTCCGACAATACATACACGGCTTCTCGCCTTGATTGAAAGGCAGAGTAGTCGCTTCATGTATAGTGTGAAGCAATTTTCAAGCAAATTAAAATTAGCTTGAGATAGGTGTTGCCACACTCTGTCTAAACTATACGCCAACTTTGGCAGAGTTTTTAACATGAACAAGCGCACTGCCGTACCGACGGACAGTCGCCGTACATCTCCGACCCCTCCGTAGAGAGCTGCCAGTGCCGAGGTAACACTGTTTTCGATGTGTGTAGTAACGATTTTCCCCTGTAATGATTCCGGAGACCCAAGTATGGGAAAGAGTTTACAAACTCCAATGGCTTCCCGCAGCAAAGAATTACGTCGTTTGCACCTAAACGCCCACCGCGACAAAACTTAATCGCCTTGGTTTTGCGTGAGTTTATTTCTAGCCCTTTTTTCATGAGATACGCCTCTACCATGGCGGTAATGCGCGAGATGGCACCAATGTTACGATGAGCAACAACGATGTCATCAGCATACATCACTACCACGGCATGTTGAAACTCTTGACGCACGTATTGAACAAGGTCGGCCAGAAGCAGCGTGAACGAGATGCAGCTTAGTGGGTCCCCCTGAGGAGTCCCAACATTCTGCGTTAGCTCACGCACGCCGTTCCTTCCCTCGACCAACAGTGTATCATCGTCGAAAAAACTAAAAATTACTCGCAGAAGAGCTCCACCTATGCCAATCTGTCTAAAACAATAGATCATAAGATCGCGCGGAGCCTTGTCAAAGGCCTTGACGCAGTCAATGAAGACTGCATACAGGTGGCCCCCTGGACGAGACACCGCCCGTTCTACTTCGGATTGCAAAACGTGGATGGCGTCGCGGATCCCCATGCCTTTTCTAAATCCGAACTGCTCGGAAGGCAGAGCATTGTTTGCTATATTTGCAATCCTTTTAGCTTACAGAACATCTTCTTGAGCGTTCGCTCCGACGCCACTTCCCGGTACAGATTTGGGTCACTTCTATCGTAGCCGTGTTTACCCTTGAATAACAGAGAAAGCCTAGCAATGTGCCAAACTCTGGGCATTCGCCCTTCCTCTATAATTCTATTAAAAAAATTACAGAGGATCCCCTTCAAGAGCGGCTCCGATTGCACCCAATGTTCGTAGTAGACCCGATCTGCCCACTACTTTGATATGATTGTTATAAAAGGACCCGAAAAATTAAACAAAATTGGGTAAATGGAGCGCCACCGGGCGACTAGAAAAACAAAGGGCTGAGGCACCGTTAACCAATCACAGGCTCTAAATAGGATGGGAATTCTACCCACTAACAGAAGGAATAACACAGCCGTGCTGTTTTAGGTATCAAACGGTTGACCACCTAGAAAAACTCGGCCGAAAAACAAAATAGATCAAAATAGGTGTCACAGATATGGTACGACCGGTCATGTGGCCAAAACCTGTACACCGAGACAGAAGACCATAATTACAAGAAGGGCAACCGTAATCACGCAGCGAACTCTAAAGAATGTCCTGTATATAGACAGTTCGTTAAAGACACCCAAGATCACAGTGACTGGAGGGACCTTAAACGAGTAATCGAACGGCAAAACGACGACTACAAGAAGGGGCACACGTCTGCCTATCAGACGCAAGCAAAAGTTCTGCTTAGGCCGCCAGTGCGGACGCCACCCAAGAAACGTGCAATCCGCGCACTGATGATGAAAGATTCACGCTGCACAACAAGAATAGAAAGAATCTACTGGCACGGGAACGAAAACAGCACGATGACGAGCTTTAATGCACACAGAATGATCTGGGCCGGTCTAACGAGGGTCAGGTAATGCTAGATGCACAGAGACAGCAATTCGTTCTGCAGCTAATGATGATCAGCAAATGCGTTAGGACATGGCTTTACGACAGCCCGGCAAAGGAATATTTCTAGGTAATAGAAATGGGGATGCTGTGCTGTGGGTTCCAACCGCAGTTCCTGTTAAGGCGCAAAGATCCGGACATGGCTGTCCATGGGTTGAACTGGATCAAAGACCGACAGTTTTGAGCAGGAATATATCGCTAAACACGCAAAAGCAGTAATTCACCAATTACCTGGATAACCTTGCGGAGGAGATTGGACGATGTGCGGCAAGAAATTGAGTTATCCTAATAAGAGGAGATTTAATGCGACTGCCGTGAAGTGAGAAAGATGCGGAGGTTCGAACAGCAGAAGTCGAGAGTTGTTAAAAAGGTTAGCACAACTGAGTACGACCCTTTATATTTTTATATGCATATTATATGTATAGTTTAGGCCATATTAACAATATAAATTATAGGATTTATTGTACGGGCATATCCCAACAGGGATTATAATTTGTTCATAAATTGCCGCTCATGGTATGAATATTAATTGTAGTCCTCCTATCTCATGATATTTGGGACTTAATTTTGTACTAACTATTGGAGGTATTACTGAGATTGTTTTAGCTAACTGTAGAATTGATATTGTTCTTCATGCTTAACAACGGCCTTTGACCCACGGAGGAAAATATCAGTCATCGGTTATTGACTTAGCAGTTCGTAGTAAAGACACTGTATAAAAGGTAAGAAGCTAGAGGCTCTGACGCTAGATGGTCAAACGGGATGACGGACTAATATAATATATTCCGATAGGCTCCCAGAGAAATTAAGAAGAGATAATGCCGAGGTACTTCACCAACCTATTGCGGGAAGCATGCTAAACGTCATCCAACCACCAGGTGAGGCACGTTGCTATCAAATGCCTAAATACTGATGGACATCCAGTATTTAGAAGAAGTTGTGGATCTAAGGAAAGCGAGTAATGTAGCGCGACGGATATACACGCAAGGCAAAAAAAAAGAAGAAGAGTAGAGGAGGCCTGGGAAGGCCTCCAGGCTACACAAAAGACATCCTAAAAGCTATCGCAAAAAAAAGACAAAACGGCGTAAACTCTGCAATATCGTCACAGACAAGATGAAAAAGCCGCGGCCAACACTTCCCCACGACCCTTGGACAACTTTTCTCGAGTTATGCTGACACCGTTCGGCCACAAATAGAAGTCGTCTTGGAAAAAGTACCACTAATAGGGTTCCACCAAGCCTGGAAAGTCTTGGCTATAAAACAGCAAACGCCCCAACAAGGCGCCTGGCCCGGATGGGATACCACACTTCTTATAGCGAATAGGATTCTGAGAGAAGGAGCCGATCCAGCGACATAGAAGAATGCTGCTCTGGCCCTGATAATAAATCCAGGGAGGCAGGCTACAGACCCAGGCGCACACCGCCCGATATGCCTCCTAGACGCCAGAGAGAAGGCACTCGAGATGATAATCAAAAGCAGACTCACGGCAAAGTTAGAGTAGAAAGAGGCGTTCTCAAACAGACAAGTCGGCTTTCGACAAAAGCGCTCGACGGAAATGGCCATCGATCCGGTGCTATAGGCGGCCGACAAACAAAGAAAGAAAACTTAATGGTTGCAGGAGCTTTGCATGGTCATCCTTCTAGATGAGAGCGACGCCTTCAACTCACTTAGCTGACAAATTATCCTGATATCATGACCGATGAGGACGATTCTCTGTAGTTGCGGCGGATCATATCCTCTTATCTCAGCAAACGAATGCTTCTTCACGGAGACAAGAAGTTCGACATGACAGCGGATGCCCCTGGATCCGTCCTGGGGCCCCTGCTGTGGAACATGGCGTACGATAATATGCTGGTGCTCTGCGACATGGAAAGCGTTCAAACAATCGCATACGACGACGACCTAGCTGTCCTGGTCACGACACGCAATGCAGTCGTACTCCAGAGGCGAGCCCACTATGACGTTAAGATAGTGAGTGACTAGATGGTGGAGCACAAACGACGGCTGGCACCTGAGCAAAGTGAAGCGGCGCTTCTTGCAGGACGAAAAAAGCACGATCAAATCTATCTGACCACTCCATCCACCACTTGTTGTTAAAATAAAACAGTCTGCTCGATATCTGGGCGTGAGCCTCGACAGTGCCCTTACTAGCAATGAGCACATTGAGATGGTAGCTGCCAAGGCAAATAAATCACCAACAGCCGGGCCAAGATCCTGCCGAGAACGCGTAGAACGACGGAGGGTAAAAGAAGACCTCTCACTTCCGTGGCGGAGCGGACCGTGTTTTACGCCGCTCCATCGTGATGCCAGAGCGATAACGTTAAAGAATAACCGGAAATTTTTTTAAAGCGGCTGCGGAAATACCGTACGACTGAGGCGATGGCGACCATCGTATTTAGATTGGATCCGCAAGAGTTAACTTTGTATTTAAGGTGGGCTATATAAGCATGCGTGTTTTTTTATGGGACAACAGGAGTTTCCCAATAAAAATAAACAGCGGTCTACAAATTGGAGTAACATTGAGAAAATATTAAAAACGATAATACGGTGATCTAAAGATAAAGGAGCTGATAAAATTGACGCATTTTTTGTCTTATCAGGATCAGTAGGAGCGAGGTGATCAACGGTTGGCACCGACTTTTGGGTGGGTTGGCAAAATACTTAAACTAATAAGTTGAAAAAAAGACCATTTGTCAAACAACATGCCCATATATTTAGAATTATTTTGTTATCCAGCTGATGGCAGCCAATCTATTTTTGGTAAGTTGAAATGTTCTACCGCTAGAAAAGGACAGTCGGCGTAGACGAAGCGCCTTATCATTGTGTTCCAAGCATTGAATTTACCGTCACGTTTATTACAATCAGAAGAAAAACGTCAACGTTAAGTAAACGGCAGTAGTATAATTAAGTACGTAGAAGTGTTAGCATATATATATATATATGCGTTCGTCTGCTACGACTGTTCGAAACTAGTCGTACGAAGACTGCGCTCCCAATAATTGTCTTGCGAGTGGTGGCAGTGGGGTCGACGAGTGAAGTGCACAGTAGTACTCATGGTGAGCCCGAACACGACGAGAGCGACGCGGGAATCCCAGGCAATCAGTGCGAAACTCGTACAAAAGACTCTCATCCTACAAGCACCATCTCGATTTCGCACCGGTGCAACTACGGTTCCGAGCGTTAACAACAGTGACACTGTCGGACGGAAGAGAGCGACAGAATCAGTAGCGGAACAGCCGATATCAATCCGCGCCAAAATATTATAGCGCCGGAGAGATCGACAACAACAGCAACAGACCAGCCGTTAATTGAACTTACACCCAAGCAGCTGACTGACAGACCGACACATAAGATTGGCGAAGTCTCTCAGCTGATCGAAAACCAGGTGATAACCGCGCAGTCAAATAGCCAGTACCTGAACGGAATGGAACGCCTGTGTTATATATATGCAAGTCCAATATGAAAAAAATCCTTTCGGGGCTGACTCTCAGCCAAGATTTAACGTCCATGGAACTGCTTTTCGCATTGCTTCATAGACGGGCCCCCATAAATACAAATGTGCAACGGTGGGGTTCGAACCCGCGCGCCTATGTGTCTCCTCCGATTACGAGGCGCAGACGCATGCCACCACGCCACCGGGCTCGACAAGTCCAATATGAGCAATCGCTCTTCAGTGCGGGCAATGCCAACGAATGTTCCACCCGACGTGTAAAACAACGGATGAACAGCAGCCGAGCGAATATCCCGGCGCCGTATGGAACTGCCGAATATGCACACAGTTGAGGCTAGCCCAGCCTAATGCTACTACTGAAAATGCGAATATGGATGCCGAGTTCTTCAACACGATGTGGTGGCTTTTCAAAATAGTGCGTACCCTGGAGTGTGAGTTAGCGGCGTATAAAGCACAACACGCCAATAAAATCAGAATCAGCATAGCCCAAACCTTGGAGACGTCAGGCATGGACGTCGAGCGAGGCGATGGCCAACCAGCACGAACGCATCGTCAGCAGAAACACAAACTCTAACGTCAGACGAAGTGCGTGTTAATTGTAAGAGATCACAACGTTATCCTCCACTGTGGCTTTGACGACTGTGTTGAGTTCAGAAAATATGAATATAACTATAGACTTATCTGCTATGCCAAAACTAAATACAATACAATACAAAGTCTCCTTTATTAAAAAAGGGGTGTTAAAATCACACCGTAGCCTTTACACTGATGGGCACGCCGCAAAACTCTCCATGCAAACGCGTTATTTACAACTTCGACATTAGCAACTTCCGGTGGAGTAACTGACACACCACTACGTAGATTATTTGGACGTAATGTGAAAAAAGTACTAAATGTATTACTCCGGATTAGTTGTTTAAAAAGTCTCACGTCAACTTGCATTTGGTACTCGCTCACTGTTGGGAGTACGAGACTCTCGCGTCTTACATTGCAGCGCCATGCAACTCGTTTGACAAATTTATCCTGCACTCGCTGGAGCAGTTCTACATCTTTTCTATAAAAGGGGGCCCACACGTGTAAACAATATGTCCATTTTGGTACAACAAGCGTATTATACAGTTTTATGTACATTGCTGGGTCATGCCCGATAAACGCTCTAAGAATGAGATTGCACAGCCGAGACGCAGATTTTACAACCTCGGCGATATGAGAAGTATACTTTATTTGGCAATCAAATGTAACACCTAGGTCTTTGTATATTGACACTTCAGGTATGCTATGGCCGTTCATGAAATATAAAGTGTCGTCTTTGACTGTTTTCAGCACGGCGCATTTAGAAGTGGATATTTCTATTCTATTCAAGTGGGCCCATAGTAGCACGGCATCAATTGCCTTCTGTAACTGGGCCTTGTCTTTGTCGTCTTTATCTTCAATGTATATATTTAGGTCGTCGGCATAAAGCTTGTAAATCACCTCGAGTCTGCCAAGGACGAGTTTAAGGTCTTGAGCAAAAATTGCATACAAGAGCGGCCCTAGGCAGGAGCCCTGTGGGACTCCAGACGGACATGGAGCAGTACCAGACATAGCACTTTTTATCTTGACCCTAAAGCTCCTGCCAGTGAGATAGGCTTGGCACCAATTTCGACCTCTAGGTCCGATGCCTAGCGATTCCATCTTGCTTAGTAAAATTTGGTGGTCAACCCGATCAAAAGCACGCGAAAAGTCAAAGTAAACGATGTGGAGCGGAGATCCGTGATTTCGCGCCAGGGCCCAGTCATGAGAGACCTCCAATAATTGGGTTGCTGTCGATCGCCCCTTAGTGAATCCGTGTTGCTGATTGTTTAAAAGTTGGTTAGACGATAAGAAATTATAGATACAATCAACGACTATTTTTTCCATGATTAAACAGGGGATGGCACACTGGGCAATAGGTCGGTAGTTCTCAGCAGTTGCTCTGGAGCCCTTCTTGTGCACAGGTGTGACAATGGATTCACGGAAGACGGTGGGAACTTCGCCATCTTCGAAGGACCGGGTGAAAATTATTGCCAGCGGCTCGGCTAGAAACTCGGCCAGTTCTTTGAATACAATAGGTGGTAGCCTATCAGGCGTAGATGTGCTTTTGCGTTGCAGATTTCGAAGTTTTTCGAGCACAATAAAAGGATGAAATTCAATGTCATTGAGTGTGTGCGCCGTTTGCTTGATTCTCGTGATGGAGACGTTTTGAGGCTTTATGTAGACACTTTTGAAGTAGTTCAGCAGAATCTCGGCCTTGTGTCCATCTTCGACTGCGGTGCCTTTTTCATGTATAAGCGGCGCTACTCCGGACTGTAGTTTAAGACGCCGGCCTGCATATCGAAAGAAGTCCCTTGCATCGCGGATATTCAGATTACTTTCCTCCAAGCGCCGACAACGCAATGCTGTACGTGCCAAATTACACGAGAGGCGTTTATGGCTTTGAGAGGAGGGTGCACTACTATTCAGTTTTCGAGTAGCTCTGTCCATAAAAGATTGTAGTGGGGATGATCTTTGCATCATTTTCGGTGTATAACCTTCTACAAGGACGGATATGATATTTAGGAAAGAACAGTACTGGGCATCCACTGATTGGCATTGTGCAAAAGAGAGACGCCAATTTGTGGTTGCTAGGGTGGCAGCCATTGCATTATAATCAGCTTTATAGAAGTTTAAAGATGGATCTTCGTTACGTCCTTGTCTTTTTGCCGATATTTTGAAGGATACAGCCAGACGGTCGGACTTTACTGGAGATTCACCGACAGTAATATCAGTAATTAATTCTTCATTATCTGTCAATAGCAAATCCAGTATGTTCTGTCCCCGGGTGGGGACCGTAACAAGTTGCACAAGTCCAGCAGAACAACAGAAGGAGCTGAAGATGTATTCCTTAGTTTCTGCAGAAAAGTTAAGGCCTCCTGTGGTCCAGTCTATTCCAGGCTGATTGTAGTCACCGGTCAAAATGACGGGCCAGCTTACTTGAACTAAACCATCCAAGGCGTCACATAATGTGCGCATTCGTTGCGCTAGCTCGGCAGAGGAACCGGTTGGAGAAAAATAGGCACATATTACCCGATGGCATTGATCGGTCCCACGTAGCACGTCGATGGCGACAACCTCAGCACAAGTATCGCCGATATCGATGTCGCAGCATCCCAGCTCAGGTTTGCAAAGTATACATACTCCGCCTCCCCAGCGGCCCATACGGTCCTTACGAAATACGGAGTAACGGCCTCCCAGTGACAGCTCTGCCGATGATATATTTTCTGCAGACGCCCAAGTTTCAGAAATGCATAGAATGTCCGGAGAGTGCATTAGGCAGTACTGAAGAAGCGAATCACAGGCAAACTGTTTTATTATTCGAGCAGCGTTAAACGAAGTGCAAGAAAGAAAACTATACGTTGACGGTCCAGAGGTTAGATCAAGGCCGAGAGAGTCATGGCTATTGGAGCTGATGGGTTGTCAGGCTTCAGTGGGAAACGTTTCTATGACATTGACATTGCCCTTGTCACGGTAGTCCATTACGAGTGTACCCGTGTACCATAAAGTCTCTCTAAACATGTTTGAGGCGTCTAACTCGGATACGTCAACAATGAACGATGAGTAAGAGGCAAACTTAGGTTTGATCTTACGTACTCTAAGAGCCGTTACCCCATTCTTCTTAAGATGCCCGTGTACTCTAGATGCTGAAACATTAGAGTCAAGCTTCGAGACGAACACCATACTGGTCCGTATATCGGCCCTTGCTACGGGCAAGAGTGAATCTGATTTGGATTGTGAGCAATGGGAGCGCGATGGTTGGGACTGCTGACTTCTCGGTTCCGAATCTGCAAGAGCAGCGGAATCTTGAGATGCACTGCCGACATTGAGTACGCGGCGCGTGTCTCTACGACCACTACGTTCATTACCCGCGGCTCGATAGTTTCCAAAGTTCTTGTTTGATTGAGCATTGGTTTTCCGGGGATAGCTTTGTACTTCACGCTCTTTTTTATTTGTAAATGAAACCCTGGAGTTAGAGCGTGCCCTTGGAGTTTGGGATCGGCCTGAGTTGTCTCTCTTGGCATGTCTTCCACGGTTGTTTGACAGGTCAGAGACAACAGCTGTTAAATGCAACAGCTCTTTCTTGAGCTTGTTGTTTGTGCACTGGTACGATTTGACCAACGTGCGTAGTGCACGTACCTCTTTTACAAGTGTGCGCATGAGCAATTTGTCGTCCACCGCACTTCCATGTGCGTCGCCGTCGCCAAGGGACATGCTGTCAACACTGTCTGCATCGTCATCGACGGGCGGCTTACAGTTGTGGCAGCTAAACTCAGCAAAGCTATCAGTACGATTAACGACATCGTGAGTGGTAACTTGAGTGCACTGGATATGGACTTGAAGCTCACACTGAGTGCAGCGAATTGTGTTTCTTGTGCCAACACGGAGGTCACAGTTCGGACACTTTCTGGGCTCATGAGTAGCCCTCTTCGAAGAACTGATGATGTCGTCTTGTGATAGAGCTCGCTTCTGTTGTCTCGGGCCCATTTTCCTGGTGAGATCACTAGATAAGTAACTGTCAAGTAGTTCTTAGTCACTCGATGAATCAAGCAGCGAGTTTACGGCACAAACAACGCACAGAAACGAATTGTGTGTTTTGTGGGAACAGATCATCAATTGAAAGAAGGAGCGGACCTGACGGCGCATAAACCCGTTGGTCTGGATATCGCAGTCCCAACCCGTTATGAGCGACAGCACAAACGGAAACCTTTGTCGAGATCACTTAAAGCGGACCGCCTACAAGAAGCTATAGAAGTCCTTGAGGCCGAAAGGGCAGAACTGGATGTAGAAAGCTATAATGAACTGCTCACCCGAGCACTTAAAACATGGACAGAGCATGAAACGGAGAGGAGAAAGGAGATGGTGGTCTCCGGAGTGTAACCAAGCGAAGGACATTCACTACCCGTAGCGCTTCACAGGAGAAATCTGCATGTCTAATTGAAAGTGATCTACTCTATGGCCATATTAAATTGATCCTCAGCTCACATGACACAGTACCAAGAACAGTGCCCACTCTCATATCTGTCTGGTCAGAAGAGGATCTGCAATGGAGAAACCAACTGGACGAATATATATATATATATATATACTGGACTTCACCGTCCAAGAAGTGGCGGAGGCACTGCGTCGACTCCCGAGAAAAAGCACCCGGGCCAGATGGCATCTGCAGCAAGCAGCCACAATGACCGCACACTGGGCCGCGCTTTTCAATAGGTGCATTTACAACGGTCAACTACCCGCAGCGTGGAGACAGTGCGTTATGGCACTTATTCCAAAGGGCAAGGGGCCGTGGACCGAACTCTCTTCTTGGCGGGGCATCGCCAAGGAAAGTTGCGCTTTTAACTGCTTGCACGCCTCCTTGCCGCCTATCTAACGTCGTTCGTCGAGTACAAAAGGGCGTTACCAGACGAACAACATGGCTTTCGTGCGCAGAGGTCAGCTCTAGCTGCATGTGCAATCCTCCTTGCAGATATCGAGCAAACCCTGGCACGAAAAGGGCAGTTTTTATACAGCGTATTTGTGGATTTCCGAGCCGCTTTTGATTCAGGCTTAAGAACTCGAGTCCCGCTTTAACTCGCTGAAATCGGGGTTCCAATACGAATGTTGACACTGATGAAGGACGTGCTACAGTCTAATCAGATTGGACGACGGTATAGCGGTGCATTCAAACATAGAACAAACGACAGGCTTTGCCCAGGGCGATAATCTCAGCCCTTTGCTTTTTTCTATACAGGTAGCCGAGTTACCAGCACGTATACAGACCCGGCACCCAGCTGTCAAGATAATTATGTATGCGGACGATCTAGTACTCTACAGTAGCAGCAGATACCATCTGCAACAGGCGCTCGCTACTTTATCGGCGTATGTAAACGTAGTAGGCCTTGAAATAAATATGCAGAAGACAGAAGCCATGAAGTTCAGGCACGCGGGCAGGCTGGCCCTGACCGATACACTTAGGTTAAAAGGCGACAGCCCTTAAAAAGCCCCAGATGCTCTCGATTAAGACAGCGCAAGCTCTCTTCGATATGAAAATAGCGCCAATCGCATTATACGGGATCCAGCTTGTGTGGGCAAAGCTAAGCTCGGTTCAACCTGGTGCACTCGATCGAGTAAAACCAGCTTTTTTTAAACGGGTATTAGGTTTACATACGCCAGCATATAACCGCCTTAAGTATTTGCTGTGCGATGCTCCACTATTCGTGGAACAGATAAAAAAAAAGTTTGCTCTCCCAGACACTCCCGCATACAGCGAGTTTATATATATATATATATATGCTAGCTGGGAAAAATCATGCAAATATTACCAGATAGTGAATCACGTTACCATCGCCGCCTGCAGGTAACGTCACACCGCAAAGGTATATAGCGTAGAATCACCACGCTGTTAAGCATGCGGATTCATCTAATGATAAAATCAGAGATATGTACCGAGGAGTTTTGAGTTGAGGTGATTTTTCCATTGCCATGATGGGTTCGCTGGTCGCTGCCATACCGGCGGGCTACCACGTCTTCTAGCTACGAAACAGAATTCTTGTTGTCGCGTGCTACCGCCGTTATAACCGAACTGTTGTAGAAGTCCGATCGCTCATTCTGCGTTTACACACGCCTGACTTTTATGTCTGATGTACTATTAAAACAACTTCTGAACAGCAGGAGAGTAGAACAACAGCTTTTAATAACAACAACAAATCAAAACAATACATACATCTGCAATTCGTTATTCTTTTTCTACAATGATTCGTTTAGCCCGGCGCGAGGGCTTGTAAATTAAATTCACTTAGCGCGCGTGACAGCATAAATCTCAGCTTGCGCCGCAGCACCCTGAATAAACCTGAGCCTGACCTATGTAGCGTACAATCTGAAGAATGAGTTTTCCTTCTTTGTTTACGCTATGTTTATTGCAAATAAAGTAGGATCTATGTGTATGCTGTAAGGTTAGCCTAGCATCTCAGTCGATCCGCCAGACAGATAAATGCTCTAAGCGCCTGACGGCTTTGAGGGTCATCGATAAACTGCTCTTTGGACTTTTCGATTTGATGTCGTCAGCACAAATTTACAACTATATGCCACCTGAAGTCAAATGTCTCGACTATTCTAACGACTAGACACTATCTTCCAGCTAACTCCGTTGACAGAATGCTTTTTTTTCAAGCCTATTATGCTAAAGTATAAAGACCTACAATTTAATTTTAATATATATATATGTATATATATATATATATAACTTTCCTACCAACAGCCAGCCAATTCTCAATTTTGAAGTCTACATTACTGCAAACCTTAAGTCTAGTAACTCTATCACTCAGCTAGTAAATACTTCGTCCCCAATTGTCGCCACCCATTTTTTGTTTGTTGTATGCGTGTGTTGTAGTTGTTTTTCAGATGTCTTTGTTTATTTTAGACATAAATTTGAACCAAGCTTCGTTCAAGCTTTTGGCGATGCTCCTTCTTAAAAGCGTTCTCTTGTATCGGTACTCTGTCTTTCTTGGATCGCGTTGGTTTCCACAACTTCTTTTTGAGGCGTGTATAGCTCTTGGGTTTTGTAGAGCAGCTTTGTGTATGAAGCCTCGCTCTTCCCCTGATATATGCTATTTCGCCTTGCTTCCAGTTTCTTTAATTTTTTCTAGGAGCTCTTCTCTGAGTGATGGCTTTACTTGCAATTCAGAGACGATTCTTCCGCGCCGATTTCCAACGTGCATGCCTTGGCAGGTTCTTAACCTCAAAATTTGCTTGCTGCTTTGAAGTTACCAGTAAGGACGGCCCTAAAGTTAAACGACTGTAAATTTCTGCGGCTGTTCGTAGGCAATAGCAACTAATCATTAGAGTACATTCATAGATTCTGAGTCACGAATGGTCTCTGCCGGTGCCGAGTCAGTTACTTAGACATTTGTTTACTTTTCTGTTTGGTGTCTAGTCTGCTTTTGAATGCAAGCTTTGAGCCATAATGACATTGCGTGTCTTATCGAGTTCTGCGACAAAATTTGATCATTGCAGCCTCTGTAATTGTTCTTCACATACCCGTGCATCGGGCGGAACCCCTGTGCCCTGTTTGGGAGCGTTAAGGCTTACACTTGTGTTTCATTTGTTTTTACCATTAGCGGTTATAACTGTCCCCATCATAACTCCGTGGTGATTGGACGTGCTTGTGAGCGTTCTGCTCACGCCGACAAATTTGTCCAATTTCCTCTGCGCCACCTCAATTTTTTGTTTAATTTACTCGTGTTGTGTTCTAGCAGCCACGGTGACACCGCATGAGTTTCGTGTGCTTGTGCTCACTTTTTATCTTACCTGCGTTGCTGTGCGCTAACTGCTTTTAGTATTTCTGTTTGAATCGTGTGTGTGTATTGCCAGTATCAACCAACTCAGCCCCAAATCGTCTGTTGCCAAAAATCCTATATTGCACCTGTACCCCGGAACAATAGGAATCGCGTCCTTGTCTCTCGAATTGCGCCTGACATCATGGCCTCAGACATCTTTTGCCAAATCTCTGAACATTTCCCAAAATATCGCGTCCAAATTTAACGCTTAGCTATCCGTTCGAAAACTACGGTCCAAATAAATTCTCGTAATTTTGCCTATTTGTGCCAGATGAGGACGAGAGAACAGTGCTCGATCCCATTTCCTGGGCGTCGGGTGTTATCATCAGATCCTTCGTCGGTCTTCTGCCGCACAAAAACGTGATCGAGAAATTGGATGGTGTCGCTGTCGCTTTCACCAGCAGCGCCACTATCCCTCCCGTTGTTCTCTATCGGAAGCCCCAAACGAGGCAATCTAAGAACAAATGATGGAAGGTTAGGCGGTGATCTCATTTTCGTGTGCGAGACCTGCTTAAAAAAGTCCATAATAAACCCCGAGCTATATCTCTCCTTCTCTCTCAAAAATACTTTCTAATGCTTCCGGCTGGTTCGTGGTGCGAGGGGCGGAGAATTATGTCTTCTAGTCTCAGCTCGTTTAGATGTAATATGTTTCATATGATGCACCCGGTGAACACGTCGCAGTCAATCTACTCATTCCACTCAACAAGCTTTGCCTTTGCTGTTTTGAATTCCAGTGGGAGTATCTGCCACACACAACGGATAAAAAATACTGCGACGCTGTTAACGTCAACTGTAACTTTAGCAGAGCCGTGGCTATCAGTGGCGACCTCAATTAAGCTCGAATTGACTGGGCGACTCGGAAGCCTCCAATGCTGAGTCAATGGGGGCTCTTTTTGGTCAACTGCAGCGTTGCAAACAATCTTACTCAGCGTAGAAACTGTTTTTATTCCCCAAAATTGTATGCTTATGACGAACAATGTATTCTTTATTATGACTTTAAAATCTAACCCAGCTTCTCGGTGGCCCCACGCATCAGTCCGGTTTCACCCTCGATATTTTGACACTATTAGCAACATTGACATCGGCAACCCTATTGTCAGCTCTGATCACAAGCGCATCTCGTTCGGTCCCAAAATTGACGTCACCAAAGCAGTTCAGCTGCTGTGTGGGTTCATCCTTCAACGAATGAACATCGAAACAATGTAACAACCTAATCGACTGGAAAGTGTTCTTTTATTCGAGTAAGACGATGTTAGCGAGATAAATAACAAGTTCACGCGGTACTGTCACTTTCGGGTTCATTTCCGCCTTTACTCCTGATTAACTAATAACGTCCTCAACAAATTCGAGGATCTGCGCTTATATGTAGCCCAGCTCGAACGACTAATCCCTTCACTCAACCCAGACTCTGCCTCGTACACTGCATATCATTGAAAAACTTGTGAAAGGAACAGAGCGTCTTCGCATCTTGACAGAGACGGTCCTTGTTCCGCCACGCCCACTCGCCCCTCACCAGCAATGAATCCTCGCCAACCCTAGAATCAGTCTTGGCATCAACAGATGAAGGAATGTTGAACTACTAGCATCTCATTTCTTATCTTTGTTCAACCTTATTCCAGTAGCCCCCGTTTCACCTATAGCGACGTCTTTATAAGACGTTTGCAACGCTAAAATTTGACAACTGAGAGATGGAAATTAGAGAAACGGCTACTTTAGGTGGCAATAAGATCGGCCGGCGCTGGCCAATTATACTTTGCTAATTTTAATAATTGCGTACGGACGTTGGGGAGTGTAGTCAGGTTGTGTGAGCTGGCAGACCCTGTCAGGTTTATAATGTGCAACCGCAATCTGTGCAAATGTATGAAGCCTGAAGCAAGGAAGGAAATAGTCTGAGATCCTCACTTGTCGAGGCTGTCGTTGGTAGGTGGTTGACCGGTCATTTAGGCCAGGTATGCTCTAGATGACAATGTATTGTCCCACCATTTTTATGCATAACACGTCAATCCAACCGTGGCATAGCCGGTTGTACCACTCTAGTGTAGGATACTTGCATTTCACCTGCGTTTACGATAACGTTTGGTCCTTTCTTAGTCAGCGTCGGAAAGACTTTTTTAACCGTCGTGTTAAAAATGCATGTAGACGCTTTCTCGTATAGCGTTGTCTTTAAGTTTTTTTTGTATTTTAAAAGAAAGACATATGTTGTATGGGCATTTCCCAGAGCTTCCTTCCCTCTATTTTCTATCTATTCTGCGTCTAAGTTATTTTTCTAGTATATTCTTCTTCTATCGACGACCTCGCTATGTATAGCACTAGCAGGTTTAAGGTGCAACAGATAACTAGAAAACTGGAGATAAACATTGACAAGACAAATGCGATGCAGTTCTGCGTGGTGGTCTAGTGGTGGCCCACTTCTGTCTGCCTGATACAGATGACTACAAAGGCTTCATACGCCTGTGGAAGTTTTCCCTTTCGGAGAAGGAATTTCACAGTAACCCAGCACTTAACAACACTGAGACCATGTGAAACAGCCAATGGAAGCCAATGGATCGCAGCGTACTAACCGATACGCGGTGATCCACGTTGCCGTGCATGGTTTTTGATTGCCATTTGTGTGAATGTAGACTGCAAAGTAACTGATATCATGCGGGCAATTGTCTAGGGGTCTTATTTCGAGCTCAGTAGCTCAATAATTGTACCTTGTTTTTTTATACCAAACTGGCTTTAGTGTTATAATATACCTAACAGAGATGATTTACACGTTAAACCAAAATATATATCACATTCATGTTGGCAAATCGATCCAGACAAGACTACTCTCGGCAACCGCGAGTAAAAACTTGATTAACTATTAGAATAGAAAACACCTTTATTTACAACATACAGACTAGGGGGGGTACTATGCAGGAAAGGCTGAAAAACTTCCTTGTTGGACAATTCTTTGCTACACACCAGGCAAACCTATTCTATTATTACGGCGCTGCCGTCTTTGCTCGCGTCCTCTTGATCCTCACGTGTGCGTAAAGAGTTCGGCCGGCATCGGTCATCTACTGCAATGGTCGTCTGCTGGTGCTGAGGCTTAATGATTTCAGGTTCAAACTCAAGCTTATGTATACGGCGGGTGGCTCACCGCAGAAAGCCCGACGACAAAGTGAAGAGGGCTTTGGATAACCTGGGCGATACTGCCTCATAGCCGTTGGCTACACTGCCGAGAAGAGGGAACAGCTCATCCGGCTTTTGTAGCGACTGGGCCATCTCAGGAGACACCAAGCCTACTACCTGCTCGGACACGCAATAGGAATACAAAAGGTCTCGTTCGTGCTACGCACCTCACCTGTATTTTTGCCGGCATAAACTTTAGACCTTGACGACAATTTGAGAAAAGCTCTGGAAAACATCGTCAACCTGACGCTCGAGGACAAATGCATGGATGCAGGCAAGCCTACCGGTCCTGCTGGGTGGAATGGGTAATTTCTCTTGAAGGCGAGAGTTATAAACGCACGCAGAGGGAAGATAGGCGTTGACCGGATGGCCTTATCAGCCCGGACTGGGACCGTAATCGGCCGCTGGCTTGGGACGTCACTGTCTCTGACACGTAGGCCCTCGGATATCGTGCACCAGCCAGCGCGGGCGTCGGCCACATCATTCACCAACGGGAGATGCACAAACGGCGCCTATACGCGCATCTTCTTGAGGACCATGTGGTAATGGCATTTGGTCAAGTACTCCAGAGAAGTACAACCTCAACTCATTGAACTTGTCTAACAAAACGCTTTGAGCTGTATTGACGGGACGATTCTAGATTATATTACTGATTCGAAAATTACAATGTCGTGTATTATCATGAAGTTAGTGAGCTAATTATACGTACATAGTGGTCCACTGCAGTGGTATTCGTGCCGCAAGCAAAGACAATGTTTTAGCACCTACTGACGAATTCGAAGATAATAATTAATGCCTATAACAGTAACGATAGTCTACTGCTTGCACAATTATTAATGATTTATTAATTAAACCAGGCATAAGTTTAAAATAAAAAAGAAGACATAAATTTCTTATTTAAAAAAAAGTATATTAAAATTTCATTATTCGGGAAGTGGGCGATGTGTAGCTTGTTTGCCCGTTCACTTAATTAGTCCGTATGAAAATGCATGCCCATCTGCTTCAACTTAGCCCTTAAAATTATCTAAATAAACGTACAAAACGAAAAGTGTTATGACCTCTTCACACGTTGCAACTAGCCCTTCGAGAGCTACAAACAATTCACTTTGCACAGTCTACGCTACAAGGCGTCAGAGCGTACACCACTCTCCTTGTTTCCCCCGCAGGACTTACCTGTAGCATTGTAGTCCGCTAGCTTGGCTTCGTACTGCCACTTTGCTGCGTCACGGTTTGCACGCTCGACACTGTACTGAGTGGTCACAGCCATGCTGTAACTAGAAGAGTAACAACTGTACGTCCGACACAATTAAATTTCGAGTTGCTAACTTCGACTTTGAGTTAAGGTTTGCGCGTGATGCTACGGTGCCGGTACGCTCGAGAGAATCGGCAAGAAAGATTGTCGCCAGCACTTGAAATCACTAGCTTCTCTACGGCTAACTGCTTAAGCTCGTTCCGCTTTCGGAATAAATAGCCACTGTTACCGAGTCGGAGAGACAAATATCGATGGTGATAAATTTTCTTGCGCTTTGCGGTTTCCTCGAACGTTAAGTAATGTAACAAATGGTGGTTAGTTCAAGCGCGTAAAAGTCTATGTGAACGATAAGGGATAAAGTAACAACTACTCTATGCACATGTAGTAAACTATCCACTCAGTGATTTATCATTTTCAGCGTCTCCCTTCACATGTCGTGCACACAAGCATTATGGCGCATGCCACTCTCCTAACCCCCTCCTGTATTACATACCGTATTACATACAGCACTGTAGGCTGCTAGTCTGGCTTCGAGCCTCTACTGCCTCTGAAGAAGTAAAAACGTTCAGCATTAGGCGTCTTGCTGTTCACGACCCAGTCGGCGATCATGTGGGAGGCCCACGCGTACTGCAAACAGTCCAAGTTGTCGGTCAGCCTCATTCGGCGGGGCTTGAAGCGCAATAGTGATCCGTCTAGGCCTCTGACACGATATTTCGTCCCCCCCAGGAGGCTGTTTTCAAATATTTGGACCTATTCATCGATCTAGCTCTCTCAGCTAATAGAAGCATACGCCCCGACGTATTCCTCGCAACTCTGTTGCCTAGGTTTTAGAAGCAGGTGCGACGTCAGTGTCTACGTGAGATACACAATAGTGCCGTAGTGCATTTGCACGTTACTTCTGTCTCCGTCCAGCAACCTCCTCGGACAATTTGATGTTTTCAGCTCGGCATTCGTGCAACGACGTCTTTAGTGCATGTGCATCTCTAAGCAGTGTGCATCAAAACTAATTCTTAGCATCAAAAATAGCGTCAATACCCATATTTTTCAAATGCATTTTTAAAATTGAGGTTCACTCCACGCGAAACTAACAATTAAGGTCGCTAGAAATTTTTCTTTTCACACTCGTGACAACCTTACTTCAACCCATTGACAGGCTACTAGTCTTGACTAGATATTCAACAAGTTTGTTTATGTTACACAATTGTTTGACGTCACGCTGAAATATTCTGGCTAAAGTAAGCACGCGACTTTTCTTGGAAAGTCGAGATCTGTCAGCCAATTAAAGCTACTCCCCCAGGCTTGTAAATAACGACCTGCCATAATTTCAGCTATTCGCTTTCAGATACATCTTGCCCCATGGAACACATTGAAAGTCACCGAGCGAGACAGAAATCGCGTTACTATTCCTGCTATGTTGGGCCATAGACAGAAACAAGTATATAAACTAAATATGTATTAATATCTTCATTTCGCATAGAAAATGCTATATATATATATATATATATATATATATATATCCAATATCTTTGGCATTAGGTAGATACACAATCCATCTAGATTCGGGCATGATACTATGTGGTATTGTGTTGCACTGTAAGCTCGACAGACATTACATTGGCAATATTCTTCGGGTACATAACGACTTTCGTTTGTGCCTAGTCTGAGACGGCAGACATGTCATGTAGCACAACATATGGCATTATGGTCTTTTCTCCAATAACAATTAATCTGATTTAAAAACTAGTCTATTTGTGACGTTTTTCATTACAGTAGTGCCGTAGTGAATTTGCACATTAACTCCTCATTCCGAGTACATCTTGAGTACATAAGCATCTTTAGTCTACAGTAAGACAAATCGATCTATATTTTTTTAGGTAGAGTGGTAGGCGGGCTTGCGACATGCCCTGATTTCGATACTACCATATAAAGGAGGTGTGTGCTTTAAATGTGAGTACCTACAATCACGACGTCGATGCACGAGTCTCAAGCTGAGAGCGTTAAGATGCGCGTGGATATTTATGCACGGCAAGAAACAAGTAAATAACTAACGTGCAAATGCACTATGGCATTTTTGTGTGCTTTTCGACATTGACGCTCTTGGCAAGAGAAGAAGTCAACGCAGATTAGGCCCATATTTGGTATTGCTTATCTAGAGATTCTAGATTCCCTCTACTGTTGAGAGATCACTGTAGCTACTCCTGTGTCGGACTCTCCACAAACTGTAATATTAGCTTCTCATCCCGCCTTTGCTTAAGGGGATAGGTGTCTCTTTATCGACAGCCAATCGGCGATATTTGTCTCTCTGACTCCGTGACGGTGCTATATATTCCGAAATCGAAACGAGCATTCTCATTAGCAGCAGTGAAATTAGTGATCTAATGTACTGACGACAATCCATCTGCATAGCCTTCTTGATTTCTCTTTAGTGTACAGCGTAACGTCACAGGCCACTACGCATTTTCTTTCATATCGCAGAATGGCTGTGATTATTCATTGCAAAGTCGAGGCACGCCAACAGAACAATGGCAGCCTCCTGCAGAAGGCGAAAGGTCGCGAGAGCGGTTTTAAAGGCCGAGTGTTGCACTCTAAGCCTCGCAAAATGAGGTTCACTGAGGTCTCGGGCTATTTGCAATATGCGTGGGCTGCCCACGCGATCGATGGTTGGAACGCAGAAAGTAGAAGGCGCCTTCTACTGGATGACGCCTCACAGAACCCATCGGCGGCCATTGTGCTTCTCCAGAAACATCAGGATTTCGAAGCTAGGCTGGCAGCCTATAATGCCGATGGTATGTTCTGGAGAAAAAAAAGAAGTGTGCCGTGCGCTCTGATGCTTGCGTGTAGTAGACAATGCAAAGTGTATTGTCGGTGTACTGTAGGGCTAGTCTCAGTATGTGAAAAGAGCCGCTGAAAATGATAAATTAGCGTGTAGTTAGTTTCTTACGAAGTGCATAGGGTAGTTGTTAATTGCTTTTTACTCTCTTGTTGCTTACAATTGTTTTTACACAGTTAAATCAAGTTCGAGTATTCTTTATTATCTAATACTTATACATTACTAATTTTGCAGATGTTTTTATTTAATATTTGAAGCATGTTTGTTGGACTTTAAAGAAAAAATATGTTTTTGTTATGTCTGTTTTCAAGAATAAATTAAGATAATTTCAAGGACAGAGTTTAAATACAATTACATGCACTATGCACAATTAGTCGTAAACAGACAAAAAAACTGAATGAAAACTGCTCATCGTCCACTACTCTAAGTATGAATATAATATATAAGAAACTGAGTCTTTTTTTTTTAGTTATAAAACATTTCATTGGACTCAAAAACACATTGGTGAAGAAGGGCAATAAGCATACTGTGAAAATCGCCAAACTCCACGACAAAGTAATTGGCCACTGGCAGAGTCTAGTTGAGGCTTCGCAAACGAAGACGCTTAAACTAGCGGGTTTCGCAACCTCGTGCAACGAGACTGTCGAGCTGCTCCGCGAGTTTACCACAAGGGCTACGGAGTTCGACGTCTGGTGCACGAATGCCACCATGAAATGAAGACGCTGTCCTGTACCATTCCGTGCAACGATCCCACCAAGTTAGCTCATCAACAAAAGCTATTTCTGCGCTTCCTTGGTTCACTCCACGCTATCGAGGAGCGCCTCAGTTCGCTACAAGCACCCGGCGCAAAGCTCCAGGACCTCGAGCTCCCCATCGGTCCATACACGCGTCTGACGCTTAAGCGATTGGAGAAGACCACCTGGAAAGAACTTATGGAGATGGCCAACGAGTATAGCGACGAGCTGGAGAAGAAATTGTTGCGACAGAAGAAGGCGAGCGGCTGCCTGCTACGGCGATTCACCAATGCCGTCAGAATTCTGCCCGTGGTACAGTTAATAAAAAAACATTAGTGTATAAAAATGATGTGCTTACTTTAGTACACACTCTTTGCAATCTTCGTCAACGATTGCTGAAAAGAATCTTTTTGTTCGCGGTATTTATATAAATATCTAAATAAATATATATATATATATATATATATATATATTGCAACGGGTCTTGACTCACAAAAAATATCGAGGTATATTATGAAGTCCCATTGCAGGTTGGATTTGAGGCAACTGAACACGTGTCGATCGCATATTAGATGGTATCAGTCCTTATTTGACAGGTAACTTAAAGACGATTGCGGATGCCCGGAACTCTCGTTTAACTTCATAATGCCAGATAATAGTAACTCAAATAGAAGTGATGCCGCCTATACTCCACTTATTTTGGGTGACCTCAACAGGGCTACATGTCCTTCGTGTAAAGATGTCTTTACGTGGAGGTTCTTGCCGAGCATATATCGGCCACGCCGCTGCTGGCAATGGGCCGTCTACAACCCACCGGGTTACGACCGAAGAAATTTATGTTAACACTTTACTTATTGACACCATGACAAACGTGCGTCATGTCAAACTGTTGCGCATTTTTCTCAAAAATACCACCACCAGCAGTCGCGAAATACAGAATGTCATGAAGACCTTCAGCAAAAGCTCAGCTGCCGTCCTGGACTTATGGCATCGTGTGTTAGAAGACCTGTTGTGTGGTGGACTGGGCTGCACGGCCTAACAACTAGCAGACGCCATTGCTATAGTAGTTAATATGCTTAGATGGGGGTCTGCTTCATCTTGTTCTCTTCAGGGCACTGAAAAAAGATGGCTTCTTGCCTGTTTCTCAGTAACTCGACGATTAGCGGCCAAGATTACCTTGCTTGCTATTGATCAATCAATGGAATGTTTGTTTGCGTTAGGGCAAAGTACCGGGTAAATAGGAACAAAGTTTTCTGCAGCTAATATATTTGAAAAAGAGAGGAGCAAATAACGCAGGACACTACCGCGATAGAGCACTTTAGTGTCGTTTACGAGGTATTACCTGGCTAGATTGTACGAAACCAATGCGGCTAAATTGCCGCCGGAACAGTACTGATTTCTTCTCGGCCGACCTACGTCTTATGATGTCTCATTTATATCAGAACACGTTGCACAACGCCAACAACAAATGTAAATGGCATGCGCTGCATTTATTGATTTATAAACGGTTCTCGACTGTATTCCAAGAGATCGCCTACTGGACGCAATCCACAACGAATTCGTGATTAAGGAAATAATCTACAAATTACTTTGTGATGTTCTGCGGGACAGTGTGATCATATTAAACAACAGATACCATAATGTCACAACGACAGTAACGCAGAATATTAGCGTGAAATGAGTGCCGCTTGATGATCGCGGTCAACTGGAGCCCTTGAAAAGTGAGGTGCGTTTATTGAAGGTGGAAGATCGCTCGCTACGGGCTCGACTGACCCACCCGGAGAGCCATTCACGCAGGAGCAACGTGGAGGTAATTGGATTTCCCACTTAGCCAGCTCTACCAGCTGAGGAGGTTATCCAGCGGATTGCCACCCAGGCCGGCTGTCAGCTGACCGATGGAGCCATTTTGGTAACACATCGAAACTGCAAACCAAAAACAATGGACGCGACCGAGGTACAGGACATCGTAGCCGAATTCCGGGATCGTCGTGTGTTGGATGACTTTTTCGACAGTGTGAAGTCATTTACCAGAAAGCACCTAGGTCTCACGATGAAACAATTCTAATATTGGGCTGCCGCTACGAAGCTGTCGATCTTCAGACAGTTCCGTTTAAGATGGCTGGCCATGCAGAAGAAGGCAGAACCAATTACAAGTTCTGTTGGATCAGCAAAACCGGTAAACTTATGGTGCGAAAGGACACCGATAACGAGCCAATTTGGATTTAGACAGAAGAGGATCTAAAGAGCCGCCATTAATATATTAAGTTAAATACAAGTGATAAATAAGTATAGAAATTTAGCTTGACAGAAATTTGAATCAACATTTAGCCAGAGCGACTATTGTTACAGGTGAATTTGATGCTGCCATTAGGTTAATTTGTTATTTGCTAATCATTAGGGAATATTTTGTTTATTTAGTTTCTTAGCTGAGGATGAAGACCTTATGACTGACTTCAGTGTTACGATTCCAATTAATTAACATAAGAAGCTTACGTAAAAACTGTGATAACTTTGTATCTCAATTGACTAATTGTGTGACTGATGTGGTGGTGTGTGCAGAATCTTTGATTTACCCACACGAGAAAGGCCTCTTTAATAAAAAAGGATATAAATCCTATTTTTTCTCAAATTCTTCAGAGCAGGTGGGGTTGCAGTATTTGTAAGAAAAAAAACAACATTCCGTCGTCGAATATAACCGTAAAGGATATAACGGACTGCGACTGCTGCTTGGTCGAAACGGTAATTTGCAATCAGAAAATACAATTAGCAGAAACTAATAGATTGCCATCCCCTATCATTTGCAGTTAATTCGATACCGAAGTTGATTTTACAACTCAGTGTTGAAGCAGATTGTCTGATTGTCGGGGACTTCAACCTGTGTATTTTAGAAACTAATGGCACAACAGAAAGATATGCTGAAAACCTAGCGAGTAAGCGTTTCATTTTGTTAAACGAAGAGCTACCTACAGGATTAATCGCAGCAGGCGAGACTCTCATTGATCACACATTCAAGAGGCTTTAAACGAGTTTTGGATTTAGTTTTGATACTGTGGACTCAAAAGACATAAGTGATCACCAACTAATTAATTTTGAATTTTACTTATTTGGCAAAAACAAAGACAAACCGCACCGCACAATAACATCAATCGACTATCGTTTATTGAAGTCAGAAGTTGAGGAAAGGGACTGGTTATTCATGCAAACAACAGATTCGGCCAATAACGGCAGTTTTTATTCCAGAGAACATGCACCCAGTTGTTGGAAGAGTGTACATCTTTTCTACATATAAGATCAATTACGCACCTATAAAAGTGTGGGTTACATCTGGATTAGTAACAGCAATTCGTAATAGAGACCGGTTGCATAAAATATACAAAATAACACAGTCACGTGAAGCAAAACAACGGTTTGATACTTACAAAAATATTCTCTCTAAGCTTGTAAGAAAGCCAAAAACAAATTTTTAAAAGTCCAATTCGAATATGCTGATAATTCAAAAAGCATGAAAAGCCATTAACTCATATTTTAGAGAAACTACAAGGAGACTCGTTACGTCCGGAATTAGTTGGATTAAACATTTATCAGATAAATCAGCATTTTGCTACCATAGGAGAGAAAACTGTGTTAGAATATATTGGGGCAATTGATCCAACAAATGAACTACCAACACAAACAAATGTTTTGTTCGGGGGCTTTCATGTACCAGAAAAGCGCGAAATATCTAAATAAATTCAAGGTCTAAATAGCCGAAAGGCTGCTGACCTGGATAATATTCCCATAAATATGTTTAAAAAAAATTGCCATATATCTACTGACATTTTCACTCACTTATAACAAAGATAATTAACACATCACATTATCCTGACAATCTCAAGCAATTGCTCTTACACCCAATTCATAAAGCAGGTACATATTCCAATATTAGCAATTTTAGACCAATCTCACGCTTATGTTGAGCAACAATCAATACGGATTTCGAAGGGGACGGAATTGCGAATCGGCAGCTGATGCAATGATCAAGTATATTACAAACACACTGGAAAGTGGCAATTTTTGTATAGCGATATTCTGTGATTTGAGTAAAGCGTTCGACAATGAAAATCATCAAATATTAGTTTAAAAAATGAGCTGCATTGGTAATAAAAGCAATGATTTACAGCTTATGAAATCTTACTTAACCAAACGAAAGCAGTATTTTGGGAGTAAGGGTATTAGGAGTAATGCAGCCACTGTCTCGAGGGGTGTTCCCCAGGGAAGTGTGTTGGGTTCTCTGCTGTTGGTTTTATACACAAATGATTTAGTAATAGACTCAAACCAATCAATACAGATTTATTTCGCTGGGGACACAGTTTTGCTCCTACGAGGAAAGTCTACTGCCTTCCTATGCAAGACCGCATCGAAATGTATTACAAATGCTGTAATTGGATGTCACGAAACGGGCTTGTCCTAAATCTGAGTAAAACTAAATATATGGCTTTTTGTGAAAAAAAACTAATGTCGACACATTTTCAAACAATTCACTCATAGTCCACGACAGAGATTGCACTGGAATACATTGTTCGTATCTCGCCTTAGAACGAGTATCCACGTACAAATACTTGGATTTGCTAGTACAGGGATAATCTAAAATATGATAAACATATCACATCAATATGCTCTAAGGTGCGTGCTGGTGTTGCTGTTCTTCCACGATTACGATCCGACTGCGGTTCGTAAGTTGGTGTATCTCTCGCTTGTAGAGTCACGCATACGGGATATGTGCCGCTATATGGTGGAGCATTCCGCTTAACTGTTGACCCCGTGTATAAATTACAAAAAGAGCAATTAGATATATTGACGGGGCCTCAATATATCGCCCGCACAGATCCAATTTTCACTAAGTATAAGATTATTGACATATTCAAGCTGTACGCATTTCTTGTAATGAAACTGTTATTTACTAAGACCAATGCGTTCCATAAACCCGGTCATAACTATTCAACTAGATTTGAACAATTAGGCAATCTAGCAACAATGAGATTTAAGAAAGAAACCAGTCACAAGCCTGTCAATGCAAATTATATAAACTCATTGCATTAAACAAAATATATTTACTTACCAAATTAAAACTCCACTTTAGTTCGATGAACACAAAAACGGTTCTAAATATACTTAATTAGAAACGAAATGATCCGGGCTCATGTGCACAGTGCTCTCAACAGTCACAGTCACAGTTGTCAGTTGTATTATTAGCCGTTTCAGATGTTCAACGTACGCATTAGAGTAGTATAAGTATTTATTATATTTCTCTGTAATACATACACACTGCCTCCTCCCCCTTAGCCCCCCCCCCCAATGGTCCCTAGTGTTAGATATTGCCTTGCTATTATTGTTCCTAGTTTTGTCTTTGTCAGGTGTCAACACGTAGATGAAATTATATCATCGCGTCGACAACACTTGCACTTAAGTCCATCCGGGAAAGAATCATATACGAAGTCTTTGCTCTAGAAAAATCCCATTTAACACACTTGCCTTGCAATCATACAGCACATTCAAAATAGAACGTGATATGGAGTATGCATGCCGCCAGCACAGAGTTGGGAAAAAGCTCGCTTGATCTTCACAACAAGCAAATCTAGATTGAAACGCTTTATTTAAAGTAGAAAGAAAAATATACATTCGCATATATGCATGTATGTCATTTGATCAACATGTAGTTATAATCTGCAAGTTGTGCAGGGTGTTGGCGGCCCCTAACACTCGTGAATATGCCTAGAGATCCTCCATGGATATAGATCGCTGATGTAGCGCTTCCGTGCAATGAACACAGGAACCATGTTGCTAGCCTGACGCGTTGTCGTTAGCCTTTTAACGAACATTTTGTTGAATAGACGCGGGTTCTGTCTCAGCTGGAGCAGCATTCTTTGATCAAGCTTCTTAATCACGTCAATTGTGTGGGGAACGTCGACATGGCACCGGTCAACTAGGCAGCGAAATGCAACCCGTTTCGTGAATTTCCGCTCCACTTGTTCCAGGCAAGCTTTGTCCTTAATTAGACCCGGAAACCACGCCGGTGCTGCGTACGTCAGTAGTGGCAGTACGTATGTAGTATACAATTTGACGTACAGCTCAGGAGAGCGTACAGCAAATGATCGGAAAATCCAATTTGCACGTTGAGAAACCCTTGTGACAACATCAGTTACATGTTCGGAGTACCTTAATTTGTTGCTCGTGAGGACTCCGAGATCTTTTACAACTTGAAGTGTGCATAATTCCCAATCTTTTAAGGGTGTCTTGCATTTCCATGTCCGAAGTGCAGGAAACCACATTTATGAATGGACAGGTCCATTTCAAAGGCGTCCGTCCAGTCCTTGAAAGCGTCTAACGTCGTTTGAAGACGGCATTTGTCCTCTACAGTGCGGGACCGACTGTAAAGTTTCACATCATTAGCGTATACTTTAACTTCAACTCCTCGTGGAATTACATATTTAAGTGAATCGGTGTATAAAATATACATCAGTGGTCCGAGGATCGTTCCTTGTGGACAGCCGGATGACACTCGACACATCGTAGAATACTACGCCGTATTTGCAAATAAACACACATACGAATTAGCAAATTAATGCGAACTAGTCTTTCCACACCAAGACTTATTTATATTCTCCGTTGCACGGACGCGTCTGCCCAGAGAGACATTCTACAACAAATTGACGAGAAATTACGACAATGCGTGAAACAGGTGTTAAATTTGTATTTGGATGGAGTAAGTTGGGACCAGGCTTCCCTTCCTAACTCAGCAGGAGGTCTGGGATCCGTCGTGCAACGGATTTGGCCCAGACCGCATTCTACGGCTCAATCACTACTTTTCATGAGCTGATTTTATCTGTATCTCCTCCGAACGCCAAGTCATTCCTAGAACGTCTCATAGAGTTCAAAAAAGAGGAATTTGCCGCCTGCCACCGCGTGGTGCTTGATGACGCACGTTAGTCTGCCCTGGACGCCTTCGTAGTCAAAGCCATTCAAAAGAAAATCCTGGATAACACGGTCGATACACCTGGCAAAGCACGCCTTCTAGCAGCCTTCAATGAATCAAGCGCCAAATGGCTACAAGCCATTTCCTCGCCGCAGCTGGGGACGATGCTGGACAATACAACACTCTGCATCGTTTCCGGCCTGCGGTTAGGGGTGGCCGTATGCGCGCCTCATGCTTGCTCCCTTTGCGACACACCGGTGTCGCCGAGGGGAGAGCAGGTTTCAGCTGTTCTAGAAGCCGCGGAAGACATTCGCGCCACGCCGCGCTTAACGAAGTTATTGCAAAGGCGCTGCATTCCGCTAACGTACCCTGCAGAAAAGAGCCAGTCGGACTGGCAACGGACTCAGCCCTACGGCCAGACGGGATGACCCTGGTTCCCTGGTCCTCCGCAAAGTCCCTTGTGTGGGGCGTAACTGTGTGAAGCAGCGAAAAAGTCTGAAGTATCGCGAGTTGGAGGCAACTTTTATAGTACAGCCAGTTGCGATAGAAACAATGGGGTTATGGGCGAATCTACAGTAAGTTTCCTGAGAGAAATTAGAAAAAGAGCGGCAAGTGAGAAGGATGAAAAAAGGACGGTAGAATTTCTGCTGCAGAGAATATCCATTAAAGTGCGACGTGGAAACGCAGCCGCGGTGCTGGGCTCGCTGCCCTCAGGCAGTGATTTACTTGGGTTGACCTAATTTTGTAATACAAGTGTACTGCGTATAACATTAATAAATTATATGAAATAATATTTGTCTGCAAATACGAACTGGTTTGTAGTTTTTGCCTTGTCCGGTTCCGATTTTTTCCGTCTGGCTTTCTACTTTGAAAAATTAGTGTTTTAGGATAACAATGTTTATTCTCGATAGTGGGGTTGCTAAACGGCATGATCGAATGTGGATCAGTTTGTTGAACATTTTAGACAAAACTTGATTGTCCGCAATCACTTGAAGTGATATTTGATAAAGGTGAGCTTAATAACTGATACAACGAGCCTTTTGACAACGAAGGGTTTTAATCCTCTCTCTATAGAATGCCCCAAGGAAACGCAGCAGGAAACAATATGAGAATAGAAAGGCTCAAAGATAACATACAACTCGTTGCACTGCACCACAAAAGTCACGAGAACCATCTCAGTGGCTCGTCTAATCTCTGAAAACTGGAACTAAGCGTGTCATTTCCCTACTTAAGAGGGTAAAACTTCCTGAACTGATGTTATTGTTATCGTGGAATGTCCTGGGCAAGCCAACAATTTTATTTGTTACTGAACCTGATTGTTAAAAAAATACGAATTCAATGTTAGGCAAAATGCTGAGGATTGCTATGTATCTCAAGAATTGCCAGTATAAATACTGCAGACTCTACAATGGACCCCCTGAGGAAAGGGAAGTTTATTTTCTTTTTTTGTTTCTTCGGTTTCTTTGTCTTCATCCGTGTGCTCCTGTACATCAATAAAAGCGCGACTCGATGTGGCAAGCTGGTGGCAGACACTCGAACGCCTCTTCCACATTCCTGGCTCCTTTGAACTCCCAATGTGGTCAAACTCAGGACCTATACTCTTCACCTGTAATAACAGTCTAAAACGTCAAGACGCTGAGCCTGCACCCGAGAGCTTAGCTGACATGAATCTCAACGCTGCTGGCGCTTCTACAAATTAGCTTCATTCAAACGCACACTGCTTAGAGATGCACGTGCACTTAAGATGTCGCTGCACGAATGTCGAGCTCAAAACCTTAAAATGCGCAAGAAGGTAACTGCACAAAGGGAGAAATTTATGTGCAAATAACCCACAATAACCTTATGTTTCTCACGATATTTATGTCAGCTTGCTTGTAAAACCTGGGCTATAGAGTTGCTGTTATTAACAGATTCTCTCAGTTTTATTTCAGAACCCTTGTAATGATTCAGTAAAACTCTGCTGCGAGGCAGAGCAATAACACAAACAGGCAAATACCTCCGCTACTCGGTGCGCAAATATCAATGAAGAAGTCCAACCAGATGAAGACAGCCCTCTGGAAGAGACGAAAGATTGCGTCGGCTGCTTTCAAATGCAAGTATAACGCTTTAAAACCTGCATAATGAGGCTAACCGAGAGCTCAGACTTTGTACAAAATACTTTGGCTTCTACGTTGGCTCCTGTATAGGCAAGGAGAGTGACCTGCGCAATGCTTGTGTGCAACAACGATGAGGGAACTACTTAAATGATGAATCAGCGTGTGGATAGTATCTTACGATGTGAATGGAATAGTCATTAGATGATTTTCATTCTCTTTATGGTCACGTCGGCCTTAACACAGTTAAGCCAACTTTATGAATAACATTAATACCTTTGCTGCAAACGCTTTTTAAACATGCTTGTCTAACTATTAAAAAACCTGCTTTTGTTTTTAAGAACGAATTGATATATTTGGAGAAAGGAGAAAGAGAAACAAAAAACAAAGCAACTTGATTAAACAAGCTCATCGTCTACAACTCTTCTTCTTTGTCACTCATTAAAGTATCGTTGGCAAGAAAATTCGTTGGAAGGAAGAAAATTGTTGTAAAGAAGGGCCATGCAAGCAGACGGTGCAAATTGCCCGGGTGTGATTGGCTAGCGGCATGATCTGGTCAAGGCTTCGAAGGCGAAGAAGCTTATCGAGAACCATGAAGAACTGGAGTGAAAAGTGTTGAAAAGGCCAGCGGCTGCGTATTAAGCGCGTCATCAGTGCCGTTTCCGAACATTGTCCCTGGTGCAATTTATAAATAATTAATTGAACAACAAAATAACTCTGCTTATTGCGATAGTCATTTCTTACAATTTTCGTGCCATGAAAACATGGTCCCCGCTTGCAGTACCAATACAAGTCTGCTGTACCACTATGCATGTATGCGTAATTAGCTCACGGTTGACAATATGTTACATTCTCATTAGGGAATAATTCATATGTAAACCAAGTACCGAAGCTTGCAAACCGAGTCAATATGTATTAGGTCACTTGGCCCAGTAATGAGACCATATCATAAAACTATATTACGAGTTTATGCTGACATAGTGGTGAAAATAAGCCATTCATGTCATAAGTAAACATTAGCCATAACTGCAAAGCTCACCACCAAGATAATTAACCTAATCGCCTATCACACACTCTGGCAAAGGAGAGGTCTACGCAGACTCGGCCCGAGTTTAGCATCGCTTATCTAGAGATCTTTTCTACTGATGAGAAATCGCTGTACCGACCGAACCCTCAAGAAACTCCAATATTAGCTCCTCTTCTCGGTTTTGCTTAAAGCGCAGGCGGATAGGTATCTCTCCATCGAGAGCTAACCGGTGATATTTGTCTCTCCGACTCCGTGACGGTGCTATATATTCCGAAAGCAGCGCGAGCAGTTAGCAACATAGAAACTAGTGATCTCAAGTGTTGACGACAATCCATCTTCTTGCGTTTCTCTTTAGCGTACACTACCACGCATTGTCCTTCAAATCGCAGAATGGCTGTGATTAGTCAGTGCAAAGCCAATGCACACCAACAGGACGATGACAGTCTCTTGGAAGAGGCGAAAGATCGCGTAGGCGGCATTAAAGACCGGTTGTTGCACTTTAAGCCGTGCAGCATAAGGCTCACTAGGGCCTCAAACTTTTTACAGCTTGTGTGGGCTGCCCACGCAATCGACAGTTGGGTCGCAAACAGTGGAAGGTGTCTTCTACTGGAAGACGCCTCACGAAACCTAGCGGAGACCATTGTGCTCCTCCAGAGGCACCAGAAGTTCGAGGCCAGGCTAGCTGCCTACAATGAGACCGGTAGGTGCTGCTGCAAGAGATAGAGGAAACATGACGTGCGCTATGATGTTTGTGTGCAGAGCGTGTGAAGGGAGCCGCTTTAAATGATAAATCAGCGAGTAGTTTCGTACGATGTGAATATATTATTTTTATAACATGCTTGCCTGACTAAATAGGTCATGGTTTTGCTTTTTTGTTGTTCTCAAAAACAAACTTAGTTTATTTCAAGGACTAAATTGATATGCAACTGCATGCATTTTTAGACACTTACTAAGTGAACGAAGCTAGCAAACAAGGTAATCATTGTCCACTCCTCCAAGTATGAACATTGATCATACATTTTCTATACTAAGAAACTAGGTCTTCTTTTTCAGTCGTAGACAAATTCGTCGCCCTTAAGCAAACATTGACAGAGAAGGGCCATGAGCAGGCGATTAAAATCACTCAGCTTCACGACAGGGTGATTGGCCAGTGGCAAGATCTGGTAGCGGCTTCCAAGGCGAAGACGCTCAGACTAGTGAAATTCGCGGCGTCATGCGACGACACAGTCGAGCTGCAGCGCAGTTTTGCTGCGCAGGCTACAGAGTTCGACTCGTGGTGCACGAATGCCATGGAGTCCCTGCTGAGGTCTGTCCCTCGCGGAAACCCCACCAAGCTTGCCCGCCGACAAAAGGAATTCTCGCGCTTCCTTGGCTCATTCCACGTCGCCGTAGAGCGTCTTGGTTCGCTACAAGCGCTCGACGCGAAGCTCACGCGTCTTAAGCTTCCCCCCAATCCATTCACGCGTCTGACGTTCAGTGCGTTATGGCATACGTGGATGGAATTATTCGCACTGGCCAACGAGTATCATTACGAACTAGAGAGGGAGAAGTTGCGCCACACGAAGGCGAGCGCCTGCTTATTACGGCGAGTCATCAGTGCCGTCTCCAAACATTGTCCCTGGTCCAAGAAATAAATAAATTGTTAGTTGTACAAGAAACGAGCTGTGTTTTTTGTGATAGATATTCCTGATTACAGTCTTATTCGTCAATTGATGCCGAAAACTTTGCCTTTGTTCACGGTGCTACTATGCGATGTTGTACCAGTACTCGTGTTTGCATATTATATTATTATAACATTGATGGATGACAATATACTACATTATTATTTGCGAATCGGTAATTCAGTCTAGTAGAATCGTCTGATCAATATGATCCAATAACTTTTTATAAGCCAACTTCAGCTGCAGAATAGGTATATATATATATATATATATATATATATATATAAATATATATATATATATATATATATATATATATTCATGTATATATATGTATATATATATATATATATATATATATATATATATATATATATATATATATATACATATATATATGCCACTACTGTGTGTATATAAGTCGCCTTGATATGTATGTTACCACTGCCTTGTATATGTACATATGTCACCTTTTATACAGGGTGCGTCAGCTAAATCGAGACTAAACGTTATCAGCCGTTTTGCAATTTGTATCTAAATGAAAACGAATATTTCCGTCAATTTTTTTTTACGTGCCGTTAGGTACACTCCTGAAGAACATTTAATTCAATGTAGCCACCATCAGCAGCAATTACACTTTCAATTCTGGCGCGAAAGCGCCCGCAGGCCTTCTTCAAAGTTAGCGGATTGAGATTCTTGAACGACTCGACAATGGCTCTGCGTAGCGCTTCTGTGTTTGCATGTAGAAACTTGTTAGCCTCTTTCTCAAAAACGCCCCATACATAGAAGTCCAGGGGATTCAAGTCTGGACTGCTAGGGGGCCATATCGTTTTGTCCCAGAACGCCGTCATGTTGCCCCGTAGCCAATCCTGGACGAGATTACTGGTGTGGGCGCGAGCGCCGTCTTGTTGAAAGACATATTGTCTGCCATTGAACACTCTATCAATCCATGGTTTTACCACGCTTCGCAGAACACGTAAATACACTTCCTTTGTTACGGTTTTGTGTCTGTCAAAAAAGTGTGGGGGCATCACGTCTCCTTCATTCGACACAACACTTAGGACGTGCACACTGGCAGGATGTTTGGTTCTATGCACGATTGGTACATCCTCAGGGTTCTTTGCGAGCCACCGGTCATTTTTCGGGTTATGTTTTTGACCAATGGTTAAGATTTTTTCGTCGGAGAAGAATCGAAGATGTCCCGCCATTTCATGTCTCAAAAACGTGAGGATGAGATGGCAGCAAGTCATCCTCTTATTTTTCGCGGCCTGAGACAACATCTGTCTGACTTTAAACGTGTAAGACTTGTAGCGCAGTTCTTCGTTGATAATCCGACGCATAGAACAATCACTCATATTGAGTTTGATCGCGAAACGGCGCATCGATAGACTTGGATTCTTAAAAACGCAGGTTTGCAGCTTTTTGATCACTTTTGGTGTCCTCACTTCTCGTCGGCGGTTGTGAATCTTCCTTCCAGGTGTTGCACCACCTAGCCCTGTCTCTTCTGCATCTCTGTAGCGTCGGGCAATGCCGTAGACCGTTGCTCTTTTAAATCCAGTAATGTTGATGATCTCGGCTGGCCGATGTCCGGCACGAAGCAATTGGATAACGGTTGCTCTTCGGTCATATTCTGGACCCATGTTGCGGCGGCCGTCCATGATGACAATGTGTTCTTGTTCTATTGTGAATGGGCTGTCTGCTAACGCAAACCGATCTGAATTAACGCATTCCGTCTTTGCTGGGTAGCCCGCCAAAATGTGTGTTGATTTAGCTGACGCACCCTGTATATGTATGTTACTTTCTGTATATATGTCACCAGCGCCTCGTATATATATGTGTCACCTAAGCAAACTGATTGTTTACAAACAGTCGCACTGGCGCCAAATGTGGGCGCGTGCAGGCCCGCGGAATCAGCCGTTCGCCGGACCGGCTCCACCGTCTAAATTGACGGAACGAAAAGCCGTGTTATGACGTGGCTGTTATGGCAAACGAGCAATGAAAAGTACACTTCACAAGAGCACCGATGAAGAGCACCGATGGACTTAACGGCACCTGAACGTTCGCCAGTGGAAGACTTTTCAGTCTTGGACGAAGCACAAGGTGAAGGCGATCCGACTCGGTCACTGCTTAGTCAGGCCGTGGCATACGAGCCAGGTAACGTCCCACTATTCGCGAGCCACCGAAAACACGTCCGCACACCTCGACGTCCGAACGCCGAATAAATATATATATATATATATATATATATATATATTCGGCGTTCGGACGTCGAGGTGCCTGCACGCGCCCACATTTGGCGCCAGTGCGACTGTTTGTAAACAATCAGTTTGCTTAGGTGACACATATATATACGAGGCGCTGGTGACATATATACAGAAAGTGACATACATATATAAAAGGTGACATATGTACATATACAAGGCAGTGGTAACATACATATCAAGGCGACATATATACACACAGTAGTGGCATATATATACATATACTTGGTGATATAACTATACAAGGCATTGCGAGTGAATGTGAAACGTGATCATGGGCCCAAATGCCCCTGCCCGGCTAGTTGTGCCTCCAGCTAGCCTGGACATAGCGAACATTCGCACTGATGCACTTGCAGCCGTCGGCGATATTTCGAGGCCCGCTAGCGCCATGAGTAACAAGTCCGCGGGCGTTAAGCGAAGAAGGCAGGGCGTCGATGCTGACTCGGTGGCTGATGAACCCTCGGGTGACGATGGTTTTACCGTTGTTACTAGCGCGAGAGTAAAGAAGACCGTGCTGCGGGAGCAAAAACAGTTAGATCGGTTGAAAAGCGAAGTCAACTCATGAGCATTCGGAGCTTTCAGGGTTCGCCTGAGACACAAGGAGAACCCTGACGGGAGTTTGGCTGACTTCAAAGAAGGTTCGATGCTACGGTTATTCAAGGCAATCCACAGCCTGGTGCCGGAGGGGCGAATCTCAGGCGATAAGAGCAGCATCTTTGTCAATGTTTCCTCCATCGATGTAGATCAGAAGCTTTCCAGCCTAACATGCGTTGATGACATCCCGGTGACCGCCTCTTGCCCGGGCTTGGCCTCGTTTAAGGCCAGGATTCAAGGTGTCTGCACCGCGCTAACAGAGGAAGAGATAAAAACGGAGCTATCAAACTACGGCGTCACGGCTGTCCGAAGACTGTTCGTCTCTTCTGGCAATCAAAAGAAGCCTCTGCCAAAAGTGATCCTGACCTTCGACCGTCAACCACCGGCGTCAGTGTTCCTGGGCTATCGTTCACACGCGGTAGTTCTGGAACCCGACCAGCCCCGAGTCTGCTTTAACTGCTCCAGGGTTGGCCACATTGCGGCGAACTGCTCACTTCCCAAGGCTCGTCGCATTTGTGGCAAAGGAGGCCACCTAGCCGCCGATTGTCCGAACACGTCCAAGTGTGTCAACTGCGGGGGACCTCACGACGCAAAGTCACCCAGCTGCCCGCGATTATTCTACCTGAGAGAAAGGAATAGGGTTCTAATGGAAGCCAGAACCCTCCACCAGGTCCGGGCTAATCACCCGGATGCATCTATCAACGAAGCCTTGGCAGCGCTTACACCCTCTTCACAGGGCTCAAGCAGCGCGGATTCAGCTTTTTCCTCCCCGGAGGGGGCGACATATGCCTCGGTGGTGCGCGGCATCGCGGTTGGTGGAAACACCACTCCGCAGCTCCTTCTACCCCGGCCTAGAGCGGCCCCCAAACAGCGTCCTCGAGCCAAGCCACGAACGAAGGTTACGCGCACTCGCCTCCGGGGACCTCGCAAGCCAGTGGCTCACGGACCGTCCGGATTAGTTCGGGACTTAATATCTATAAAGTCTGAGCTGTCGAAAATGGTTAAGTCAATAACGAACGCATTGCAGCCTTTATTGGCGCTACTGTCGGTTGCTAGCGACCTCAGACAATCATAATGACGGGTGATCACAACGATTCCAGGACGGTGACAGAACCCACACAGGTCAGGTCGTCGGATTCTTCAGAAGGTGCCGGTCCAAGCCTCACATCTGGACCGAATCCTGCGACTCCGCCAGACCCCTTGGGGCTCAACAGGGTTACCTGTCACCAATGCGGCCAGACCTTCGCCAGGCGAGGCCTCCGTAGACATGTTACGGTCAAACATGGGGGTGGGGGCGCCATACCCGTCCCTAACGGGGCCATGAACGAGTCTTCTCTAGACCTCACGGAGTACATCCAGGCTTTCATTAAAACTGGGAAGCTGGTCCGTATCCTGCCCAAAGTGGTAAGGAAGTCGGTGGCTGACGCCTTGTCAGAGGTGTGCTTAAAGGTTGCCTCGGACAACGACGACACTGCCTGGCTTGGGCTTTTCTCCTTCGCCCCAGTCGTGCTGAGGTTACCGATAGGGCGCAGTGATTCACGTTCTCTGGCAGTGGTCATCAGAAAGAACTTGGTGGAGTTCCGACGTGGTGTTCGGCTTACAGACCTGGCTCCCCTACTTACCGAGGGTGATTCGGGTGGTAATGTTGAGCGAAATCAGTCGATCACGCTGGCTGTGTCGGCCAAGCTATCGGACGGGGATGTGTCGGGAGCAGCCCGCCTTCTTCTATCTGACGACGTTATGGTCGATGAACCAGCCGCTACGGCGACGTTACGGCAAAAACACCCCCCGCGCAGCCAGAGTTGTGCTGGCCGTCTGCTCCACCCTCACAACTCTTATATTCATCTACGTCGGTCGAGGATGTTCGCTATGCGATTGGATTATTTTCAAAGAGCTCGAGCGCCGGCCTGGATTTTATAAGACCTCGGTTCCTACAGGACCTCCTCTCACCGATTCTTGGCTGCTCATCCGATGGACTTTGTAAGGCCCTGGCAAAGGTAATCGACCTACTGCGATGGGGAGTTCCACATCCAAGGTGGTGCCCCCTCATCTTCGGAGCGAGGCTGTTCGCATTGAAGAAGAAAGACGGCTCGTTCAGACCTATCGCTTGTTCTTCAGTACTACGAAGGGTCGCGGCAAAATTGGCAGTGAGGGACTCTAGGGTACTATTAACCTAGCGATTGGACCGCACCAGCTGGGTTTCTCCATCAAGGGAGGTGCTGAAATAATGATTCACGCTACCAGGGCTTTTATTGATTCTCGGCTCGATCCATCCGTGCTAGTCAAACTTGACTTTAAGAACGCGTTCAACACCGTCAGGAGGGATCACTTGTTGAAGGTGGTTGGAGATGAGACCCCTGCCATTTATCACCACGTAAAATTGGCCTACGGCGATCCTTCGCACTTGGTGTTGCCCTCGGCACTGCTCACTTCGGCTGTAGGGGTTCAACAGGGAGATCCCCTTGCGCCCCCTCTGTTTTGTCTTGCCGTTAAGGACTTGGTTAACTCACTTGAAAGTCCTCTCAATCTTTGGTACTTGGACGACGGGGTAATTAGAGGTAACATCAGTACGGTCTGTGAAGACTTAAAGAAGATACTTAGTTTCTCCACATGCAGCGGTTTGGAGCTGAACCCAATCAAGTGTGAGGTTCACATAATCAACTCAGGTACAGCTGAAATCTCCGCTATACAGAACCTACTTCCAGATTGCCGCGTAACAGGCGACGACCTGGATCTTCTTGGTGTTCCCCTGTTCTCTCGCCACCTTGGACCGACAATCGAACGTGGGATGGAAAAACTGGAGGTTGGTTTTAATTGTCTTCCCCAGCTGGGCGCCCATCGGGGGTTGTACCTCCTGCGTTCATGCTTCTCTGCGTCGAGGCTGAACTACCTGTTCAGGGGAATCAACAGTTCAGCCTTCTCGGCCCAGTTGGAGGAAATTAACTTGAAGATGGGCTTTGCGTTGGAATCTATACTCAACCTGCGGCTGCGAGACGATTCCCTAGTTCAGGCCTTCTTACCGGTTGCCAGAGGCGGACTGGGCCTGCCTGAAGCTGTTTCTCTTTCAGTCGCAGCACACATCGCCTCTTTACATTCGGCGACTAGTGGTGTCGAGTCTATCCTGGACACCCGGGCGATTGCAAACTTCCAGGCCACGCTTGAACAGACTCACGATGACGCCATCGCATTCTGCGGGTCTCTACCGGAGACTCCTTCTCTTCAGCGCGCGTGGTCAGAACTGGCAAACGACGGCCGATGGAACGGCCTGTGGGACCGAACAACTACGGCCGCTAGCAAAGCGAGGTTACAAGCAGTTTCGTCGCCCGGTGCAGGTGCATGGCTACACGCTCTCCCGAGCCCTCAGCTGGGTACCCTGCTCGACGATGAGTCTACACGAATACTAGTCGGGTTGAGGTTAGGAGTTGAGCTAGTCTCCCCACACCGGTGCAGATGCGGTGACGAGGTCGACTCCCTAGGTCACCATGGACTCTCCTGTCTCCAGAGTTCAGGCAGAATCGCACGCCACTCGGCGTTGAACGAGACATTTAGCAGAGGGCTTCGATCGGCAGGCTACCTATGCATTTTGGAGCCGTCTGGCTTAGTCAGAGACGATGGAAGGAGACCTGATGGAATGACCCTGACTCCCTTCGAGCGGGGCCAAATGCTGGTGTGGGACGCGACCGTAACCGACTCTTTAGCCCCCTCAATGGTCGGTACGGGCGCAGCCCGCCCTGGACACGCGGTAGCCCTAGCGGAAGCAGCCAAGTGCAGAAAATATTCAAGCATCAGTTATCCACACTTGTTCTCACCGCTTGCATTCGAGACATTGGGGGGGGCCTGGGTCGCTCACGACGAAACTGCTCAAGGATGTCGGGAAAAGATTGGCGCTTGCTACAGGAGACAAGAGGGCGGGCGAGTATTTACTGCAACGTCTGTCATTAGATGTTCAGAGGGGGAATGCCGCTTCGGTGAGAGGTACCATGGCTAGGTGGACCAGCCCAGGCCTGGACCTAGTGCCTTGAGTTATGCCCCAGCGGGCTGTGCACACGTTCTTACATCACAAATGTATATTTTGCTACACTTAAATAAATGATGATATATATATATGTGTATATATATATATATATATATATATATAGCATGTTTTGCTGACATTATGGCGCAGCAAGTAGATATCTACCGCGTTCGCGTTTAATGTAAGATCTGTAACAAACGGATCTCTAAATTCTAACTGTTTTTAGACTTTTACCTCTGTTTTTCGGGTTGGTAACGATATAATTTTTTTACCATGGAAATATTATGTGGATAATAATACAAGTGACGGACATTATTAGCTAGCGTCGGAACCGGCAGGTGCGCAACTAGTACTCCTCGTGAGAGGCGGCGTTTGAACATACCAGCTAGTTAAAGCCACACACTATGTGTTGGTGTGAATGTGGCGACTAGACTTGTAGGATACTGTACGCGGTATCCTCAGTCTAAGTTGAATAATTTTAGTAACGGGTGAACAAATTGGCACCCGCTTCATGTTTAATAAAAAACGCTCTCAAGTCGGTTGAAATTCGGCTGCATATGATTGTTCCGTACGCTGAGACTACACATCAATCCCGAAATAATCTTATGAATCAGAAAAACGCTTTTTTCATAACGTAACTTAAAATACAAATTGTATGCAGGTCGACCTTAAATAGTACATGCTGAACTAAAACCAAGGGCTAGGAAAAAATTTAAATATATATATATATATATATATATATATATATATCTAGAGCGAGAGTTTCTTGCCATAAAGACTTTGTGTAATCAATGCTGCCCTGAATAGGCAGCACACGCTAGGGATAACTAAAACACTATCCAGTATATAAAACTTGCGAAAATGCATTTAAACGCATCCGTCCGAGGTTTTGGCGAATTATAATAATATGGTACTCAACACTGCCTATTTAGAGCTACATGTGATCGTACCTCCCCCAAAACTTTTTTGATTTTTATAGCCCAGAAATTTGTGATTAAATTAAACTAATTATTTTCTTTTTTTTTCTTTTTTTCAAACTAATTATCAATAAAAGATTGAAATTTTCAAAATTTCTCATGCGGGCACAGGCCGGCCGTAATACTGTTTAGTAGTATACAGCCTGAGTTGCAACATTATCGGTGCTCAAAGGGGGGGAAGGTAATGTTGCATGATAATTAGGCCGCCCGCGTAACGTTTAAATTATGCGACGTGATGTGGACTGCGTATAATATGGTTAGTTAGAGCTAACCAGGTCAGATATTGGCGGGAAAGTTATGCACCATTAACTAGAGTGAGCTCATCAGAGTTGGCTCTCTAGGTGCCGTGCGATAGGATAGCTGGCATCCCCAAATCCCAAAATGAAGAAGTCGAATTCGTCGATCAAGCCTCGCAAAAGGGACAAAACTTCAGAGCCCTCAGAAGTTTGAAACGCGACTGGCAGTCTAAAAGGATATATCTAGTATCTAATCACGGGACATACGCGTTGTGGGGTTAAGGGTGGTAGTTTCTTACGATGTAATAGAGTAATTGCGGCTGCTTTTCACTCTCCTTATTGCTCATCATACCAATCTCTAAACAGTTAGATCAACTTAAACTACTAACTCTACTACAAAGGTAATAAATCATTAATTGTACGAAATAAAGTAATTGTGTCTACCATAAAAAAGGCAGTCCCAATCTTGAGTCCATGTCTGCGACTCCTATATACGACACACAGTAAATACCAACATAGAATTACATACAAGTGTGGAATCTCAAGTGATGAGGTCTAGCTTCCCGCCGTACATAAGAGAGTGAGAAAATTGATTCTTAAGACACTTTATGTATTCACAGTTTTACGACAATTTGTAGAACACACAAGTAAACTTTGTTCACAATGGTTTCGCTTTTCTGAAGGAAGTACGGCAACATGTTGCCTTCTTCACTGGACACCGGACTCAGCACGTGAACATTGGCTATGCAATTGCATTTTTCCGCAATGGGGAAGACGCCTGAGTTGTGGACAAGATATAAGTTGCTTCTGCAATTGATTTTAGCATTAACAGTGAATCTTTTTTTGTCAAAAGACACGAATACGACCTACTGATTTTTGCGTGAACGAAGAGAGGAACAAATAGCATCGAGCTAGTCTATTGGCCTATATGACATGAGAATTGTGTCTGAGGTCCTCGTGAACAAGCCTGCACATTGTTCTTATGGCCATGTTAACTTCACGCGCAAGATTTCTTATAGAAAATCAAAATCTCAGATGGTAGTTGGACTCTGTTTATCAGTGCTTGAGTCCTTGCTGTGAGCACTCTGTCGTAAATCATCATCCTTACCGTGTACCTAGTTCTGTTTCTTCTGAAACGGTGTAATCGGCACTATAGGATGTCATATTTTTTTTATTAGAAAGTAACTTTCGCAGTAATGGTACGAGACATTCTGGCTTTAAAGGATCGATCGGTAGCCAGTGTAGCCGGTAAATACCACTGTAGTGTTTATTTACAACCGTAAACCAAATCTTATGAAAGATATCTTCGAAAAGGTATGCTTCGTGCCCGGCTCGAATCCTTGAGTCCTTATGTTGGAGTCGTCGGCCATTTTCCCCTATATATATATATATATATATACATTACCAACCTATTGGTCAAATTACATAACAAAACCAATACACGACGACACTACAAGAGCTATTGTGGAAACAATAGAGAGTATACACTACCAATTATTTGTCTATAGCCCAAATAACACGTAGCAGATTGAACTTAAATTATCTCTCGTGCTTCGAGTAAATTGTGGAGTTTCGTCATCGCATTTCCATCTCCTTCTATTTGATAGGTGAAGAAAGCATAGGTTTGCGCATTATTCGTGTATAGCTGCCGAGCGAAGCCATCAAATGAATGTTGAACGCCCCGGTAGATTACCTACAATCACGACGTCGATGCACGATTGTCGAGCTGAGAATGTTCAAATGCGCGTGGAGGTTTATGCACGGCAAGGAACGAGAAAAGAGCTAATATGCAAATGCACAGTGGCATTTTCGTGTGTTTCACGACATTGACGTCATGCTTGTCTATGAAGTAGCCCATATTTGAGCTGAATTAACCCTCAGCAATGTTTACAACTTTTCAAGAACAGATTTAAATAGTTTAAAGAATAGAGTTGAAATTTGCATTTTAACATAATGTTTACACAGAAACATAGAGAAAGTGCGAGAGAAACAAGAACAAAACACAAAATGGCTAAACGAGCCTTCTCGTCCACTAGCCAACTATGAATGTTCATCATACTTTTCCGACAATACAGCCTGAGAAAAACGAAACATAAAAATGTTGACAAAAAGGCTATGAGCAAACGATTTAAAGCGTTTATTTACACGAAACGCTATTGGCCAGGGGCAGGATCTGGTCGAGGCTCAAAAGCAAAAAATCTCAGACGGGCGGATTTCGTGGCGCTGTGCAACGGTACTGTCAATTTGCTTCGCGAGTTTTCCGCGCAGACTACGGAGTTTGACGTGTGGTGCGCGAATGCCATGAAGGCCCTGTCGAGCCCAATATCGTGTAGAACTTCCACCTGGCAGCCTTTTCTCTGGTCCGCCAGAGAGGAAAACTGTACTTGCGTTTCCTTGGATCAATTTACATTTCCAAGACGCGGATTAGTTTGATGCAAGTGCTGGGCGGGAAATTCAAGAACCCACACGCATCTGACACATAGTGCAATACAACAGACGTAAACAGAGCTACTCGAACTGGCAAGCGAGTATCAGGAAGAACCGGAGAGGAAAATGTTGCCGCATAGGAAGAAGCGGTATGTCCGGCGGTTTGGACCATAGCAGAATTAGCGCAATGGTTGATTTATGGTACCTAGCTTGGATGTTAGTTCAAAACAATTATATGTATATATATATATATATATATATATATATATGTAGTTTCCTTTCGAATCTGCAGGGCAAGCGAAAGTGTGCCCTGCCGCTTCCGGAAAACAACCGAAGCTTGATTAGCGAACTCTCGGATCGTTTGTGGCGTCGATGGCAAAATGACGTTGCCGAAGCAACAAATCCATGGCGAACGAGTATAGCGACGAGCTGAACTATGGCTACTATGGCGACTCATGAATGCCGTCTCAGAATTCTGCCCGTGGCACAGTAATAACCAATGACAATAAACCATTTATTGTGCTGTGCTTATTTTGATAGACATTCCTTAAAACCTTCGTACTCTTTGACTGTTGCTGAAAGCAGTACCATTATTCGCGATACCAAATATATGTATATATATATATATATATATATATATATATATATAAGATTTAGAAAACCCGTTTCTCAAAGAAGTGCGGAGCAAGGCTACAGCTGCCATCATTTAGTTTGGAGATATCATACACTTAGCCCTTAAAGTAGTCAAGCTAACAAGAGATGATTAAAATAGTCTTCACTGTTATACGAGGTGTGTATAAAAAGTATCGCGACTTGAATTTTCGCGGGTTACGTATATTCGAATTTCGTGCGTTTTTTTGTGGCGTTATGTTGGTACTCATGTCTCTCACTTATGCCGACAAGCTCGGCCATTTTGAATGTTCACTTAATTGTTGACAGCTGCTTTGCTTGCACGTGTTTTGGATCGTCTTCGATTTTTACCTATTCAAAAAAATGGATCAAAGAACCTGTATCAAATTTTGTGTGAAAAACAAAATTAAGTGCGCGGATGCATTCCGAATGTTGACTGTGGCATACGGAGAAGCTACCTTGGACCGAAGCAACGTTTATCGGTGGTACAAAATGTTCTCAGAAGGCCGAGAAGATGTGAACGACGAAGAGCGTGCCGGACGCCCGAGCACTTCAACAACAGACGAAAAAATTAATGAAGTGGAGAAAATGGTATTGGCCAATCGTCGAATCACCGTTAGAGAAGTTGCTGAGGACCTAAACATATCGATTGGCTCGTGCCATTCGATTTTTATCAATGATTTGGGCATGAGACGGGTCGCCGCGAAATTCGTACCAAAATTGCTCAATTGCGACCAAAAACAGCATCGCATGAACATTGCTAATGAGATGTTGGACTCTGTCCGCGACGATCCAAATTTGCTCCAGAGGGCCATAACTGGTGACGAATCGTGGGTTTATGGTTATGACGTGGAAACCAAAGCTCAATCATCTCAATGGAAGCTGCCGCACGAACCAAGACCGAAAAAAGCGCGCCAAGTTCGGTCGAATGTGAAAGTTTTGCTGACAGTTTTCTTCGATTGCAGGGGCGTGGTGCATCATGAGTTCTTGCCACAGGGTAGAACGGTCAATAAGGAATATTACCTGCAAGTTATGCGCAATTTGCGCGAAGCAATCCGCCAGAAACGCCCGGATTTGTGGAAGAACAAAAATTGGCTTTTGCACCACGATAACGCCCCTGCTCACACATCGTTGCTTGTGCGCGAGTTTTTGGCCAAAAACAACACACTAATTATGCCGCAGCCACCGTATTCCCCAGATCTGGCCCCCTGTGACTTTTTCTTGTTCCCTAAACTGAAGAGGCCCATGAAAGGACGACGTTACGCTACGCTTGACGAGATAAAGACGGCATCGAAGGAGGAGCTGAACAAGGTTAAAAAAAATGGTTTTTTGAAGTGCTTCGAAGATTGGAAAAACCGTTGGCACAAGTGTATAATATCTCATGGGGATTACTTTGAAGGGGACAAAATAGATATTCATGAATAAATGAATAATTTTTGAAAAAACACAAAAGTCGCGATAACGATTGAACACACTATGTATATTGTGTTGCTATTATCGTTCCTAGTTTTTCTTTGTTAGGTTTCAACACGTAGTTAAAATTAAATAATTGCGTCGACATCGCGTGCACTTAAGCCCATCCAGGAAAGAATGTAGTCAAAGATTTTGCTCTAGACACAATTTATTTAGAACACTGGCCTTGCAATCATGCAGCAAATTCAAATCATAATGTAATATGGAGTATGCATGCCACAACTACAAGACTGGAAAAGAGGTCGCTTGATCTTTACAGCAAGCAAATCTACGCCATATTTACAAATAGACACAGATACTTTTTGGCTTGTGGTTTTCGCTTTTTCGTTTGGTTCCGATTTCTTTCTGTCTGGCAGTTTATTTAAAAACATGTGTGTTTTAGGATAACACTTGTCTATTTCCGAAAGTGGAATTGCAAAAAGCATAATCGAATCATTGATACTTGAATCCCATATTCCTTAAGAGGGCGAACAAAACACAAGCCGTTGTTTAATGAACAGTCTGCAAATCTATAACCACAATGCCTTCTAGAACAGGAAAGAACCAACTATATCGAGCTACAAATATTGTGACACACAGCACCAAAGACAGTATTACGGCATTCAAATAAAGTGCCAACAAGTCGTGGAAAGCCGTGGATATTGTTACTAACGAAACGCAATAACATTTCCCCTGAAGTTGCTGCGGGTCGTTTGTTAAACATTTTAAACAAATATTTGATCATCTACAGTTACTTGAAGTAATAATTGATGCAGGTGACCATAATAACTGGAACAACGAACCTCTTGGTAACCAATTAACCGAGAAACGGACAACGTAGAGCATACTGTTCTGCGGTGTGATGCTCTCAGGGAAGCACGGGACGCAGCACCAACCGCTGTGAGGGGCCGACCCATCAAGGAGGTGGTCTCCCATATGATGACTTCGGCGGAGGCATGGAGGGAGGCGACGAACTTGTTCGACGCTGTTTTGACACTCAAGACAGCCAAGGAAACGGCCAGGCGGGAGAGGTTTGAGCGGGTCTCTCGGGAGAGTGGTCGAGACGAGGAGCCGAGGGAGGGGGTAGGGGTGGGGAGCAGTCAGGCCCTCATGGTCTCGACGCACCCTCACAGGACGGATTGCAAAATGGCATCCCCCTATCCAACCGCAGGTAGACATGCGGGATGATAGTCAGGGATAGAGCTGATTGAAGGAGAACGGCAGAGACGCCTTTCCCACGGTTTCGATGTAATGCCAAAGTAATACCGAGCCTGGGGGGGTGGGGAGGAATCCGGGTTTAGTGGGTTTGCGAGTCTCACACTAGTCAAGCAGGCTGCTAGTGGCGCATGTGCATCATGCATTACCGAAACCTCCCAGAACAAAAAAAAACAATTAATTGAACCCGCTCTCTATAGAATACCCCAAATAAACGCAACAGAAAACAATATAAGAATAAAAAGACTTAAGAATAACATACATTTTGTTGCACTTACGACAAATGTCATAATAACTATCTCACTGGTTGATTAAGTCCCCAAAACTCTAGACAATGGTTATTTTTTCTATATAAAAGTATGAAGGTTTCCGGACAGAGATGAATTCTATCGTGGAATAGCATTAGCTCTTCAATAGTCAACTATTGACCGTGTTAACCTGATTGTCAAGAGATCACAGGTTCCATGTCTGGCAAAATATCAAGCCACTAGTATGGGTTTCTTTCTAGAAGATATCGCGCACAGACAGGCTAACGTCAGTTATAGATAAACAAGCAACACCTGTTTAAAAATATCCTCCTTAAGTTGTAAAAAATCTAGGCAACACACGTTTACGCATTCTTGTAGATTTCGAAATAGCTAAAATTAATAAGGTCGACAGAACCAAGCTACTGTTCATAATGAATTTGAAGTGAAAATTCGTTGGATAAAAATACTAGAGAATATGCTTAGAAGAAGCTTTGTGATCACTGATAACACACTTACAACTTATGTTTGCGGATGATTCATGCATAATAACTACCAGGGAAGATGCAGTAATAATATGAGCGAACAATCTGGATCTGAAAGTTAACGTAGATACAAGGCCAAATGCACAATTGTACCTAAAACACAAACGACTAGAAATTGTTTATAGCTTCAAGTACTTAGAAGATGTGCTGCAGGCCTGGTCTTGGATTTGTGGAACACATTTTAAAATTGCACGTAAGATCAGCGGTGGTGACTCTTGCGTTAAAACGGCTGCAGCACCTGCCAGTTGATGCCGCAATAAAGATATTCCGAATGACGATTCGTGTACCAATTGTTACGCAGTGTTTTTATATAGTTGCGCCGCGGCTGTCATAAATCACTATGAAAGTGTTAAATTTAAGAGAACATAATGTTATAAAGCTGCTACCAGGACCCTAATACTATCTGTTTAAGTACAACGCCATTAGAGATCCTACAAAAAAAAAGGTAAGGAACTGGAACCACAACACTTCATAGACCATATACCATGTTTTAATTGTGAAAATGCAACTGCAAGTTCTATACGAATTAAAGCAATTAGTACATGTTTAGCTTAGCTACTTGTTTATCTTGTGGGATCCAGCATAATTCTATAAATTCCATTTATTCACACTTTTAGTGTCGATAATACCTAAGTACAAAGACTTGGCTCGGCATCAGGAGCTCACAAATGCAGTTACAAGAATTGTATAAAATATAGAACATCCCCAAACGGATAAGGACGGGTTGGACTCGAGAGTGGGCCAACATTTTACTGTACGCAGATGAGGTAGTAATCTTTATCTGTAGCCTTTTCAGAGTGAAACAGGCAATGGATCGGCTAGTTACATTCATGGATAAAATGGGCTCTAAGGTTAATTGGGAAATGACAGAAGCCATGAAATTCCGAAGGAGCGGCCGTCTGGCCAGGGATGACGTGCTTCAAATCAGGGGAAAATAATTAAAATTTGTAAATCAATGCACATACCTAGGGCTCCCCTTTTCAACAAGGGGCAGTAGCTTTCGATCATACATCCAGAAGAGGGTTAGGAAGGCCACTATCGCAGCAGCGATAATTAAATGCCCACATATGCTTTCGGTCGATGCAGCAGTAGCTCTTTTTGGGATACAGATAGCACCCATCGCCACATATGGCATTTACTGATATGGGGTGAGGTGGGAGTAGACGAATTGCGTTTAATTGATGGGGTAAGATTGTTCTTTCTAAAAAGGGTTTTTGCGCTTTCAAATACATGCAGAAATAGGGTGGTCCACGTGTTGGAAGGTGGCTCACTGCTGACAGACAAGCTACGAAAACGATGGCATCTAAAGAAAACGTGCGCCTTTGCCTTTTATATGCGAAACTGGCGAACCAAAATTTGCGAGGTAGACATAGGATTTTGTGAAACAGCAGCAATGAGAAGCACTGGATGGAGGGCTAACGGGGTGAAAGATCGCCACTTAACAACGGCCTTTGCAGCCCACGGATTTTATTATGTTCTATGCAACGTGGAGGGCTTCCATGAACCACAATACGAATGTCGATGCAAAGAATGCTGTAGTGAAGAGTAAATGTGATAAATACCAAAACGCTAGATCGATTGTTGTGTCGAAAAACTGTAATGTAACATACCCACACTTACCCAGCCCCAGGGTGTTAATAAATATATAATAATAAAATATAGAACATAAACATATACAATATACAAAGTTATGATGGCTTTAAACGGGCCAACTGATTTAGAGACCCAATGTTACTACAAACAAGACCGTGATATCTAGAGCATTCGGTATGACAATATTTACTTCTGCAGTCAACATCGGGGTCGTGGAAGCTTTCTGCACTGCATAGATAGTGGTGGTAGCCGTGTACCGAAAAACGCAATATCGCAATACGGTCGGTCAGGCCCTTTCCACGCATCGTCAGTCATTGCAGGTGCTATGAAAATATCAGGATCTATGTCGGCCAGTTTGACCTCTTGAAGCTGAATGAACACCTAGTATGCCTAGGTCTCCTGCAGCCCATACATCTTCCGTATACCTTCTACGCATAGCGAGGTCCCTGTCAATAAATAAACCAGGCGATTGCGAGCGGAGAAGTGCAGGCCCACAACTCGCTTTAAGAACGCGGGCTTAACTTTCAAGCGTTGCGAGGTCGTTCATTTTGAGGTGTTGCCATATCAGCTGCACTCCGTATGTAGCCGTTGGAGCGACCTTGAGATGGATTAGACGCAGGGCGGTATCGATAGAGAGCTTCTGTGGCGCTTTTGTTGTTAACGCAATCAGAGCCTTTTTTACCCGTTGTTTAACGTGCAGGCGGAACGCAGGTGCTCTTGTGGTGAGAGTTATGCCGAGGTATGTAAAGGAATACATATCTGACTGGCGCACCCCCTAAGCGGAGATTGTCGCTAGCAACCAGACGACCTCCTCTGCGGAATTTGAGCGCCTCAGTTTTATTGTTGTTGATGGTAAGACCAACCTCGCTGACGTACCTCGTCATTGCAAGTGATGTCTGCTCGTACTGAACATCACCAAATCGTCATCGTACAAAATTACTTTGACCAGCGGATGCCTCGTGGTGATCCGTGAAGGTAGATCGCTTATGAGACTGCAACAATCTGTTTAAGTACGACGTCATTAGAGACTCTACAAAAAGAAAGGTTAGGAACTGGAACCACAACACTTCACAGACCATAGTGCCGTATGTCATGTAACTTTAAATGCTTTTTGATATAGACTATGTACAAACGAGGATTGTTATGTACCCGAAAAATTGCTAGAAAAAATACTCGATTCAATTATATTTATTTCACTCAGATTGAGTATAATATACAGTTCAAGATGTTTCTTTATAATACTCTATCTTCTTCACGCTTTCGGCGAGAGAAGTAGTGCAACGATGTTTTGTTCAGCGCTGTGCATTCCACTGCATGGTACTTGGTACACCTTTGCAGGCAGAACCGGCAGGTACACAACTCGTACTCCTCGTGAAAAGCTGCGTTTGAACATGTCAGGTAGTGATAACCATGCACTATGTACCTGGTGTATACGTGGCGACTGTCACATGCAGGACCAGACCAAAGGTGCACGGCATTGAAAACGTCCAAGCCACCGACCTCCCGTCTGGCCTGTTCGACTTTAGCTTCCGATTCAGAAATGAAACATTCGTATGGTACTGTACGCGGCATCTTCAGTCTTAGTCGGATTGTTTCAGTAGCCGGTGGACAACCTGACATGAGATACACAAAGCGGCTCCTTGCTCGAATAGACAAGCAAAGCACTCGCTTCATATATAATGAGAAACACCTCTCAAGCTGGCTAAAATTCGCCAGTGTGAGGTGGTTCCACACCATGTCAAGGCCATACATCAGCCCCGGAACAATCTTAAGCATGAAGAGCCTCACTGCTGAGAAAACGGACAGCCTTCGGACATTGCCTACTTCCCCGTAAAGAGAGACAAGTGCCTTCCGTACTGTTTCGTTTATGTGCGCTGTGAACGTCGTTGCCGTATAATGAACCCGAAGGCCAAGATACTGGAAAGTTAACAAACTCCAATGGTTGGCCGCAGCAACGTATAACGTCTTTGGCAGCCAATCGACCTCTACGCCTGAATTTCATGACTTTGGTATTCTTGGTGTTTATCTCAAGTCCCTTCGAGACAAGGAACGCCTCTATCATAGAGGTAATGCGCTCGATGGCACCTAGGTCGCGATGAGCGACCACGATATCATCTGCATACATCACCACCACGGCTTTTTGGTACTCCTGTCGGACGTAACCGACGAGGTCAGCAAGGAGAAGTGTAAACGAGACGCAGCTCAGCGGGTCTCCTTGCGAAGTTCCCACATTTTGCTTAATTTCCAATACACCCTGCTCACCGTATACCAACAAAGTGTCCTCCTCAAAGAAACTTGCTATTACACTCAGGAGAGAGCCAGCAACTCCTGCTCGTTGGAATGCTTCAACCAGCAGATAGCGAGGGGCTTTGTCAAAGGCCTTGACGCAGTCAACAAAGACTGCATACAAATGACCTCTGGATTGCGCCACAGCTCGCTCGATTTCTGACTGGAGAACCTGGATTGCATCACGGGTGCCTCGGCCTCTCCTAAAACCGAATTGCTCCAGTAAAAGTGCCTCTTCAGCTACGTGCTCAATCCGCCGAATCACCACCTTACGGAAAATCTTCTTCAATGTGCGTTCTGACGCCACTCCACGGTAGAAATTTGGATCCTGATGGCCATCACCATGCCTACCCTTGAACAGAAGAGAAAGCCTGGCGACATGCCAGACTTTAGGCATCCGCCCCCTCTTTATAATTTCATTAAAGAAATCACAAAGAGTTTCTGCTAAGAGAGGGAGTGACTAGATCCAATGCTCTTAGCAGACCTGATCGGGCCCTGAGCTCTTTCTCTTCGGGAGTGACCGTAGGACCTGGCACACCTCCTCCACCCCGAAAGGCAGATTCATGTTGTGCTGCTCCAATCTAAGCGGATGCTGTACGATTGGAGATACGGCCGCAACGTCACGATTGATTAAAATATTAATTAGGTGGCTCTTTACCTGTCCGTCACTAAGCGGATTCCCCGCCCTACGAGGTCGCACGATGTAAGCTGAGGGCTCTCGTTCTGCTCTTTCAAGCAGCCGTCGTTCCTCCCGCCTTGCGTGTTCCCTTTTATGATCATAGCAGAGTCTTATATAGGCCTTTCTACGCTCAAAGTAGTCCCGCCTGGCTTGCAGTGATAATTGTGCTTTAGCTCTTGCTTGGCGCAGGAGTTCGAGCACTTCAACGTGGGCCAGGTAGCAGGCTCGAGAGTACCACGGGCGTGATCTCTTCTGCCATAACCTTTTCCACTTCACTGCACTTCTCATCGTCCTATCCAGCTGGTCACAGGTGGTATCGATGTCAGGGCTTACCTCAAGACCGCCCACCGCTCTGTCCAAAAGAGATAGATTAATTCGTCCCATTGCAGACCAGCGCGGCGGATTATGTCGGTCTCGCCAAATACCGGGAACATCGACAACGGCCAACACTGGTTGGTGTTTTCGGGCCGCTTCAGCGAGAACATCGAAGCTTTCAATTTCACGGCTGACAAGGTTGTGAAACAACAGGTCGATGGTGCTGCTTCTATTGTGACTTAAATATGTATAGTCTTCGCGCGCGTTTGCACAGCTTAGACCAATATTTTCCATCACCTGAAGCAGCACCTCGCCTTTATCATCGTTGGCCCCACAATCGATTCTGGCATTAAAATCACCGCCAACGATAGATGGCATGGTTAAGTTTAACTCTGAAAGTCCAAAGCTTACCGTCTCAGCAACCTCCGCAGAATCGAATGTGGGTAGAAAATAGAATACAGCGACGTTTACTCTCCCAGAGGAGAGCACCACGCAGTATTCATCTTTCCTGACGCATTGCATCGGTGGTAAGCGTTTATGTAGGTAGATAGATAACCCACCCACAGGTCTTCCCCGACCTCCCGCAGGTAAGACAGCCAGCTGGCAAAAGCCCCGCATATCATTGATATGCAGTTCGTCCCGCTGAAATGTCTCCGTGAGGAGTGCAATGTCAACTAACTTAAACATGTCATCATGTGCAAGATCCATTGCCCCCTTATGTTCCTCACAATTCCAGAGAAGCACTCGTAGAGATATGTTTGCCACTACGCTTGCAGTTGTAGAACTGGTCAGTCACTTACGGGGACTTGGACCGCCAGGCGCACTAAAACTCTCCTTAACCATCCTCTCGTAGGGGACGTCCCCAACCCAGCGACGGAACAGGCTTCCCTTTGGCCAGAATTCATTTCTGCAACAGTTTGCGTAATCTTCGTCACGCACCACCACACAGAACACAGCATCACTACCATGTGTATGTAGCATCCAATCTGCTTTCACAGTTATGCCCTTGCCAGTAAGCCAAGCTTGGAGCCCGCCGATGTCCTCTGCGCCAATCGTGCCACTCTCAAGGCGCAGATCTTCGCAGGTCTAGCATAGACTTCCAATTCGCCTATGCCATCTGTTGCACTACCGCGCTGCATTCGATGTTTTGTTTTGTTGTCTCGTCGCTTACAAACCACAACAAAACCATCGTCATCTGCCTTCTCCTCCGGACGTGGGTCAGCTGGATCTGCTGTCGGCGTTGTTGTTACCGCAGCTGGTGACGCCGCTGTACCTCCACCCGGTGGTTCCATCTCCACAACAGCGCCGTTCAAGCTTCTCTTGGCGCCTGCGCGGTTGTTTTTGCTGGTTTCTCCAACCAGCCTTCTCGTCTTTGGCTCTGTGACGTAACCTCCTTCGGTGCTGTCTGCTAGCCTGGCTTTCTTGTTTTCCCGCGTTGTCCGCGTTCTGCCGCTTTTCTCCACGCTAATTTTGTCACTTAGCGTGGAGTTCAAACCCCCTGTAAGCGTAAGGGGTGCGGCAAACTGTTCCTGCGGGATTGCCTCGATTTTGGCAACCCGCTACTGTAGTGCCGTGTGTGCTAACCACAGTTTCACAACGTTCCACTGTAGCTCGCTCAATCGGCCGCACAACGTACCGTGAGTTGGTTTCTGGGTGTCACAGGCTCCACACGGAGCCGAGTGCGCATCCTCGGGGAGCACGGGGTTTAGACAGCCCCCGTGGAACACCTTTGAGCAGCCTTGACTGCACACCACTAGTTGTTCACCCGTCTTTAACGGAAGCGAACACTTCGAACAACCGAACATCACGACTGCTAGACAACTTTTTTATTTTTTATTTGGTTAGAATAAATACTGTGGAGCCTGCAGTGTAACACGATATTACACACCATCACGCCCATACCTATATGAACTCGTACCTATATGGTCTATCTATTTATCAAATGTTAGGAGTAAGGATAGTGTGTTAATTTATTAAGTTAGTTTTATTTAACCAATAGTATTAGGAACATCGCTATTCCTACGGGATCTCAAAGAACCCTTCGGCGGAGGGAAGGAACCCTTCGACTAACGCCGCGTTTCCCCGCTGAAGCTCGATCGATACTCGCTGCAGTAGGAACTCTCCAGCACGAGGATCCCTTGTGACTGCGTTTAGTCTTTTTCCAAGCTCCTTGAAAATCTTTGACGTTTCTTTACCCATGGGTCCGTAAGTTTCTATGGCAATTGGCTAGACGTTAATCTGCGGATTGAGTTCTTTGTATTTCGCTAACTTGCGGTCCTCCGCAAGACACGCAGAAGCACCAGCTTTCTGGCTTGTTCAAGCAACGTAACTCCTGGCCAATGTACACGGCACGGTAACGTCCCATACAAGTAGGCGACCTCTTTCCCAAGGGGTTAGAGTTTTGTTGTCCGGTCGTAACCCACTATTGGCGCTGAGGCCTAGTGGCTCTTTCACAGCCGGCACCTGTGCACTATGCAGTGCACGACAGACGACGTCGTTTATTGCATAGTGTCGTGGGTGGCGGCCGGCGCTGTATCGGCACGATAGAGCGTGTACCCCTGTTGTTGTTACGGTGAACCAACACCGGTTGCAAAGATAAGCGGCACAGACCGTCTCCCCCAGCCGCAGACCAGACACGATGCGGAGTGTGTTATTGTCTAGCATCGTACCTAGTTGCGACGAGAGGAGGGCCTGAAGCCACTTGCCACTCATCGGATCGAAGCAACTACGTAGTCTAGCTTTGTCAGCCGTGGTTTGCGCCTGAGACAGGAGAGAGCCCTGTTTTCGCTCTACGACAATGCGGTCGCGAGACTCTTGCGTTGGGGAAACCGGTAGAGCCTCCCACCGTACGCAAAGCCCGTTCGATCACCTCGGATGTACCTTCCGGGCCTATGGAAACAATTAGATGTTTAAAATCTGTGATCGAGCCCACGTAGCACAATAGGGCCAGATCTTTAGTTGTACGGACACCGAGGCCACCTGCGCTGACTGGCAGCGTAGCTTGGGCCCAAGCGTTGTCTTATAGGCGCACATTGAGTAAGCATTCGAGTGTCTTCCGAAAGAGTTCGTCGAAAACGTGGAGCAGGTCATCTCTCTTGTACGAGGGAGAACATCGTAGAAGATAAATTAAACGAGGCGTGGAAAGGCTTTGCCGTAGACGATACAGGGCAGGGTGTGCGTCTAGATGTTTTAATCTACTGCACCACCGTTTCGCATCTGTGAGCCTCTTTTGGAGGGCACCCACAACTGTTGCGTTAGTTAACGGTGCACCCAGCAATTCGACGTTTTCCTCTGTTAGCCACTTGATATTGGGTAGTTTTGCTCACACTGCGGCAGCAGTTTCCTCTCTGTCTGCGATAACACCAGGAGCTCACATTTATTGTCGTTAAGGTTCAGGCCCGAGACCGCCTCGAAGTCCTGGACCTTCTTAATGTCGGAAAGGACAGCAGGCAAATCGCCTGCAAGTAGTCCATCGTCTAAGTACCACGCTCGCAATTCTGACTGTAGTCGTGCCTAAAGCTTATGTAATCCTGTGCAGAAGAGGGCAGGCCCATACGGGTCGCCCTGCTGCACCCCACACTTCGACAGCATAGTCTTTCCTTGCCATAGAGGTTGGACGGGAAGCGATACATCTGGTAGATAGCGGCGTACAGCGCCGGGATTCGCTGTTTAATCGAGTTTAAAATGTGATCTCTTCGCATCATGTTAAAGGCATTTTGAAAATCCAACTTTACTAAAATTGTATGGTTTGTGGCTTTGTGTGATTCAATGTATGCAGCGGTGGCATGTACGGCAGCTTCGGTACCCCCTTAATACCCCAGCCAAGTTGCAGTGGGGCAACTAACTCAACAATGTCTTTGATTGATTTCTTGACAAGGACTTTGCCGACAAGTCTTGGTAGAGTGCGCCCCACTGCAATAGGTCTTATTCCACCGTCCTTCTTTCGAAGAGCGATCAGAGGAGCTCCGTAAAATATTGGCAATATCAAATCTGGTAGTTGTCCGTTGAGGGCCAGAGTAACAAAGCGGCACAGAGAAAACAGCAAAGGATTAATATTGTCATCCTGTCTGCCAATAAGATCCTTTAAGTGGCGAGGGCGAAGTCCATCGGGCCCCCCGCTGGAGCAATTGGGGAAACTTCTAATTGCGTTGCGGATCTCCGCTGGGGTCACGGAGATTTCAGATCCCGGTAGTCTGGTTGCTGGTGTGTCTGGGAAAGTTGTATCTGAGGGGTGTTCGAAGTGCTTGAAAGGAAACAGATAGTGCCTCTAAATTCAACTGCTCACCGAGATAAACCACCTGTCCGAAATGTCAAACATTTAAGAAAAATGAATTGATTAAGGTGTCGTCAGCTGTTCAAGCTGCGCTGACGTGTTTTCGTAACAGTGCGTATAATTGTTGCTATTTCAGTGGTTAGTCGGTGTTTCTAACAGTGAATCTGTGCCGTAACGGATAGTGTGCAGGTTAAGTTTCTCTGGACAATATCTACATCTCCTACTACATGAAACCGGCGCTTTCACACCCATAATTGGACATTCAATCATCATCATCAGCATCATTAGTGTGTATTCTCTATCATCTAAACCCAACTACCGCCCTCAGCGTTTTCATCATTAGTGTGCCTTCACTCGTTAGCTGTTACTCATAGTCGGCATCATCACCACCACAGCCATCATCACTATCAACACCCAGTACTACCATACCTCATCATCAAATACCATCTTAAGCGTTATCATCATTAGTACATCTTCATCGTCATCATCATTCATTACTCGTCATCATCATTCATTCCTCGTCGTCATCACCATCACCACCACAGCCATCATCACCATTTTCACCACAGACACCATCACTAACTTCATCATCAACGTCGCCACTGCCGCCATCCCCGTTACGGTAACCAGAATCAATATTATTATATTGAACGAAGATACAACCCGTCTGCGTTTGCCGGTAAACAAACAATATCCTGCTTGTAAACAGACGCGGCGTAGCAGCTGGCCATGCCCCTGAAACGCCGCCGAAACGGCAAGAGAAGGAGCCGCCGGAACAACGTGCATCACTGCACGTAGACAGTGCGGCGCCTACGGATGAATGCATTACAGGAGCAGTCAGTGGTGCGGACGGTCCATCTAACCGTCCAATGACAAGTGGTGGAAAGCGGACGGCATCAAGCCCCGCAGAAGACGCTCGTAGTAAAGGTATGCGTGTTTGCGAGGCGGAACCTCGCCCGGTAAGCATGGAGGACGCCAGAGAGGCAACCGAGGAAGCCTGTAACGGTGAGGAATCTCACAACGATTCGGAGTTTACCACGGTGACCCGGCATAAGCGCTCTCACGCTATGAAGGTGCCGCCAAGAGTAAGATTTGACAGGCAGGAAGCTGTTATATTCTCCGCAGCTGACAACGCCCTTGAGCACAACTTTAACGAGATCTGTGACGACATCGCGAAGATCGTCGGGGGGAAAATAGAGGAGCCGCTTCACGAAAAACGGCGAGCTTGTCATAGTCGTGGAGAGGGAAGATGACAGAGCGACTTTACTGTCGCTATCGGGGTTAGCGGAAGTTAAGGTCTCATCAAGAATAAGCGGAACACGATCCACAATAAAGGGCAAGATCACCGGGGTTCATACCTCAATCCCGGAGTCGGCGATATTATCGGCGCTGCAGTCCTCCGGAGTGACAGAAGTTTCTCGGGTAAAAGCGTAGAACCCCAGAACCAACGCCGTGTCGGCTACGGAGCACGTTATTTTGACGTTCTCTGGCAACAGCATTCCGGCAGAGGTGCGTCTGAGGCCTAAGCGACACAAAGTTGTACTATATCATGAACCCTCGCAGTGCTATACGTGTTAAAGTCTAGATCACTTCGCCGCTAACTGTAAAGCCCCAAGGCCCAAATGTCGGAAATGCGGCTCTATGGAGCACCTCAGAAAGGACTGCAACGCTCAGGCCCGCTGTTGTTTGTGCAACGGGGAACATGAGGCTACGTGGGGAGCATGCCCGCAAAGGCTGCTGCGAATGGAACAACTAAAAAGGGCCTCACGAAGCATAGCACAGAAGCAGCACGACGCCCCGTCGGTCCCAATATGTATACCAGTATCCAACGTTCAAGCATCTGAAAACTTTACAAAACGAAGTTGGTTCTCGGTCGTAAAGAATGGAGTAAAAAATTGAACCATGGAATTGATATTCCCACGACCACGACGCACGCTAAAGGTATCAAACTAAAGCCAGCAGCCCCCTCACCACAGCCAAACCTATTGGCACAACCATCAACAGCCAGTATCGTTGAACAAGTGCTCCGCAGACTGTCTCCAATCATACAAGACACCATAACGACGGTTAATAGAGGAGGGGAGGTTTTAGAAAATGTACTGCCTGTAGTCATACGCGCAGTAAGCGGGGCAATGGCACAGCCTCGACAGAGCTCAGTGGACGCATTCTCGCTGGCTGAGTCGATTCAGCAATGTAAAAGAAACTGCGGCATTCTTAACAGATAGAAATTATGGCAATAAAAACAGCACCGCGGCCCGTGGATCAGAGACTTAGTGACGCCCGGGAGAGACTGTGCCCAAGAATCAGAATATGAACACGAGTGCACCGATTACAAACATTTGGACTCCACAAGACAACGTAAGAAACAATATCCTCTCCTGCAATCGAGAAAAGCTTACACCGGTTATTAAAGTAGTGCTGTGGAACTGCGAAGGGCATGGCGTATTAGATCTGTTAGGCATCGAGGCACTTCGAAGAGTGGATATTCTAATATTGACGGAAACTTGGGCGATTAAACCTTTCTTTTTAAGGGGCTTCTACGGATATCACGCACTAGCACATAAATGTGAGGGACGGGGCAGGCCAAGTGGAGAGGCTTTAATTACAATTACAAGAGCAGAAATTGGAGAGATGACAATGGGAATAATAGCCGAAAACTTAGTAGCAATAGCGTCGAGGGAGGTTGAAATTGTGGCAGCATATGTTAAACCGACAGGCGTAGAGTCCACTGAAGTCATGACAGAGCGTATCATGCTTGGAGTTGAAGCGGTGCCGAGAAAGGCACCAATGATTCTAGCGGGGGTTTTCAATGCGAGGCTGGATAGGGGTAATCTGGAACGAACTGAAGCATTTTTGGATATTATAACGGAGATAGGATGCTGGTTAGTCAGCGAGCCAGGTCTAAACACTTTTGAATGTGATACTGGGACGTCAGTAATTGACGTTTTTGCCACCGACGGAAACGTAAAGGATATAACATTTTTGGAAGAAAATACATCATTTAGAAAAGAAGCGGGGCTTAGAAGGCATATACCTATATGTATATGCCTTCTAAGCCCCGCTGAATAGTAGGGAGTATAGCCGTAGGCCGGGGACCGGGACAAGACTAGATAGAAAGATCTTCTTAGAGGTAGTAGGGGAAGTGTGCCCACCAGGGGAGATTCAAATAGAGTCATATGAGCGTAAATTGATGAATCTGATAAAAGGTGCACTGGTTCCGCGCCAAGAACGAAAATAAAGGCCCTGGTTCAACGATCGGTGTAGAGCAGCGAAAGATGCCAACAAAGTTACTAGAGAATATGTAAAGATTTTTCCTGTATTAAGGCCGTTCGCAAGTATGGTGAAGAAAATGACACAAAAGGCATACAGGGAAGAGAAACAAAAATATTGGGAAAGCCAGGAGTGGGTGCTGTTGCAAGAAGCAGAGAAACAACCACACAAGTGGCTAAAACAAAAAAGAAAACGGCAGTGCCCAGTGGAGACTGGACGATTAATTAAGCACTTTGCTAGTGTGCTGCAGGAAGCCGATACTACCCCAAAAGAAATAACATTATTTAACGGGCCTTGGGACGAGGAAACAGAACTTGCACGGGAATGGGTAATTTGACCAGTCTCAATCGAAGACGTTGTCAGGGCAATTGAAAGGGCACCTAGAGGCAAAGCTGCCGGGAACGATATGATAAGAAACGAGCATTTGAAGCAAACGCTGGCACTCGCACCATGCTGGAAAGCTTTATTTGACGAGTGCCTTAAATCCGGGGAAATACCTAAAGCGTGGAAGGAGAATACCTTGATTGGCATACCAAAAGGAAAAGGCGTAGAAACTAAGCCGGAATCTTGGAGGGGAATAACATTTAAGAGTTGCCCCTATAATTTTCTCGGGGATAATATCAGATAGACTAGAGCGTTTCCTCGAAACCAGAAAAGCAATACCAGAAGAACAACATGGGTTCAGAAGGTCAAAGTCGACCCTTGCGCCAGTTGCTGGCAGAAATTTGGGAAACTCTATTAGAACCGAAAATACCGTTATACACAATATTTATAGATCTTAAAGCTGCCTTTGACTTAGCGCCACAAAGTCGGATTATAGAAAAGTTAGCCTTGGAGGGAGCTCCGTATCGTTTACTAAAACTTTTAAATAGCATTCTTGGGGAGACTACAGTATACATCAACAACGGTATAGGGCTTGTGGGAAGAGTAAGGCAAACTACAGGCGTGGCTCAAGGAGACGGACTCAGCCCGTTGCTCTTTTCGGTACTATTGGGAGGGCTACCTAACCGGGTGAGGCAGGGATGGACCCGAGAGTGGGCAAATACATTAATGTATGCAGATGACATTGCGATCTATGGCAGGAGTTTATTTATGGTTAAGCAGGGACTGAAACGGCTAATCGATTATATTGACGAGATGGGACTTAGTATTAACTGGCAAAAGACAGTAGCAGTAAAATTTCGAAAAGGAGGTCGATTAGCAAAAGTCGATGTTCTTCAAACTAGGAATAATACAGTAAATTTTGTTGGGAGGGCTACCTAATTGGGTGAGGCAGGGATGGACCCGAGAGTGGGCAAATACATTAATGTATGCAGATGACATTGCGATCTATGGCAGGAGTTTATTTAGAGTTAAGCAGGGACTGGAACGGCTAATCGATTATATTGACGAGATGGGACTTAGTATTAACTGGCAAAATACAGTAGCAGTAAAATTTTAAAGAGAAGGTCGATTGGCGAAAGTCGATGTTCTTCAAACTAGGGGTAATACAGTAAATTTTGTAAATAAATTTACCTACTTAGGGGTCACTATAATGTCAAATGGTAGCAGTTTTCGAAAACATATTGAGAGCAGAGTAGGAAAAGCCATTAGAGCGGCAGCAGCAATTAAAAACCCGCAAATGTTGTCAATACATACCGCGTCCGCCCTTTTCAAGATTAAAGTAAAACCAATAGCAATATTTGGTATATCACTTATATGGGAGACATTAGAAAAGGCTGATCTACAGTTACTAGATAGAGTTCGATCTTTCTTTATAAAGCGGGTTTCGGGGTTAGCTAACTCTTGTAGGAATAGAATAGTTCATATATTAAAGGGGGAAGGGCTCTAACGACACAGGAATTACAAGTAAAACGGGGTTTACCTAAGACGGCCTTCGTGGCCTCCACTATAAAGTGGGGGGAAAAATTAAAGGATATAGATATAAGAATATACACGACGATAGCGATGAGGAGTACAACCTGGCGAGCAGCCGGTTATAAGAATAGGCATTTAACTACGGCATTTGCAGCCCACGGGTTCCATCACGTGTTATGCAGCACACAAGAATTCTACAATCTTCAGGAGTGTTGTAGGTGCGCCAGATGGTTAGGCCGTTGTGATAGACACCACGCTGCAGCATGTCCAGCAGTGCAGTCAATAGCTGAACTAGCAAGATGAAGGAAGATCCGGTTACGCAGAAGAACCACTGATTGAGACTGATGTACTTATTTAAAATTTGCCCAACCTGGGTGTTAATAAACCATAATAATTGATTATGCTTAAATTCCTTAAGTGATGCGTGCAGTAAGCTTGCCACACATGTCATAGAGGTTGTCCTTATCTTTCAAAGACAATTGCTGATGCCAGTGGCCCTACTCGATCGCGATCTTCGGGTGCCCGGGCTAGCTTAAGGTACCTTTAAAAAAACAGAAAGCCTGCCTCTCTTGAAAGACGTTCCTTTGCAATGTCCGAGAGCAGCTAACAAGGCCATACGTATCAATGCTATACGCGTACTCAATTTAATATGCACCGATGCAATCCATGTTATATACACATACGAGTGAGAGAGAATGTAATATTGAGGATAAAAACGGAAAAGGGAAGAGGAATACGTAGAAGCACCCACAGGTGGCGGTCATCAGGATTATTCAAACATGTTGCATAGTTAGCACAAATGCTACCCTGATGCTGACAGGAACCCTTAAGTCGGGGTATCAAAACGGGATCGAGCGGCTGTAAAGAAAACTGAACCATTATCTCACGCGATACGCACGTGACATTGGGACTTCACAGACACATGACTTCACTGTTTAAACTGAAAAAACTCTTTCGGTGAGCTGTGTTCACGGCCAGGAAGAATGACTCTAATAAAAGTAGCAGGTACTGGAACAGGCTAGAGCCACAGCAACTGGCAAATTCCGGAACAAATGTATCTAGCCCCGGGGCAACCTCCTTGGTACAGAGGTTGTATGCTTTCAAGTGTATTTGCAAGTAACCATGAATAAAGCTATGTGTTTTATTTATTCAATCGAGTCATGAGAGACACGGACAAGAAGCAAATATCCAGAACAGCCCAAAGAAACGTTTAAGAAGTTTGTAGACTATCTATGCGGCAAGACTTCTAAATGTAAGTATGGAGTAGCTGTGACTACGGAGGTACCAAAAGAGAAAGACAATTATCCTCACTAACACAAGCCTCAGAGCGTACACCACTCTTGTTGTTTCCCCCACAGGACTTACCTGTAGCATCGTAGTCCGCTAGAGTGGCTTAGTATTACCGCTTTGCTGCGTCACGGTTTGCACGCTCGGCACTGTACTAAATGGTCACAGCCATGCTGCAATTAGAAGAATATTAAACGTGACAGTAACTACTGTACGTACGACACAACCGTTCCGCTGTCCGTTTTGCTTTCTACTTGCTAACTTCGACGTTGAGTTGAGGTTTGCGCGTGAGGCTACGCAATGTTTAGCAAGGATGGAAGGGGAGAAGCTGAAGAGATCGGAGCTAGTGGAGCGTCCAGTACAGCAGTATTATCGATGACCTTTTAACAATACCATCGTAAAGCTAAATAAAAATCGCCTATGACATGTTACCTTAATGCCCATAGCTCAATGCCAATATGAGCTAATTCTGTGCCAATTTGTGTGGTTAGCGATTAGTTCTTGTACTAAATTATTTTACGATTTGCGGTTCCGTCGAACGTTAAGTAATGTAAGAAATAGTGGTTAATTCAATCGCGTAAAAGTCTATGTGAACGATAGGAGGTTGAAAAGTAACAACTACTCTGTGCACATGTAGTAAACTATCCACTCAGTGATTTATCATTTACAGTCTCCCTTCACATGTTGAGCACACAAGCATTTTGGCGCATGCCACTCCCCTAACCTTCTCCTGCATTACATACCGTTAGCAATGTAGGCTGCTAATCTGGCTTCGAGCCTCTGCTGCCTCTTTAGAAGTACAGTCGTTCAGCATTAGGCGTCTTGCTGTTCACAACCCAGCCGGAGATCATGTGGGCGGCCCATGCGTACTGCAAACAGTCCAAGTTGTCGATCAGCCTCATTCGGCGGGGCTTAAAGCGCAATAGTGATCCTTCTAGGCCTCCGACACGATCGTTCCTCCCCTCCAGGAGGCTGTTTTCGATTGTTTAGACCTCTTCATCGATCTTTTTACAGCTATTAGAAGCATACGCCCTGACGTATTCCTCGCAGCTCTGTAGCCTAGTTTTTAGAAGCAAGTACGACGTCAGTGCCTACGTGAGATATACAATAGTGCCGTAATGTATTTGCACGTTACTTCTCTTTCCGTCCGGCAACCTCCTCGGACATTTTGATGTTTTCAGCTCAGCATTCGTGCAACGACGTCTTTAGTGCGTGTGCGTCTCTTTTTTTTGTTCTGGGAAATTTCGGGAATGCATGATGCACATGCGCCACTAGCAGCCTGCGTGACTAGTGTGAGACTCGTCAACCCACTAAACCCGGATTCCTCCCCACCCCCCCAGGCTCGGTATTACTTTGGCATTACTTCGAAGCCGTGGAAGAGGCGTATCTCCCGTTCTCCTTTAATCAGCCCTATCCCTGAGTATCATCCCGCATGTCTACCTGCGGTTGGATAGGGGGATGCCATTTTGTAATCCGTCCTGTGAGGGTGCGTCGAGACCATGAGGGCCTGGCTACTCCCCACCCCCTCCCCCCTCCCTCGGCTTCTCGTCTTGCGAGGTTGTGAGTCAAAATCGCATGCCTCGTAAAAGTCTAGTCTAACTTGTTATTACGGTATGTACGCAAAACTAATAATATATGTTCTTATTCGTTTAAATAAAACCAGCACGTTGGAAAAAATATTGCTTGAAATGGCATATGAAGCTTTGGGATGCAATCTGCGACTCCAGTACTAGAACTACCGGATATAGCTCCAACTCCACCACGTCGAGGATAATTAAAGCAGACTGTCAATTTTAGTGTGATATGCGTGAACACATCAAAGGCGTCAAATCTGCTCACATTAAAGAAAGCAAAAAGGACAAGTTCGCTTTATTGGATCAAAAAAGACAAGTTCGCTTTATTGGATCACACAGAGTGCATTCCTTAGGTCCAAAAATGAGACGCTCCTGGCAAGAGAAGAGGCCAACGCAGATGAGGCCTATATATGGCTTATCTAGAGATTCTATATTCCCTCTACTGTTGAGAGGTCGCTGTAGCTACCCCTGTGTCGGACTCTCCACACACCTTAATATTAGCTTCTCATCTCGCCTTTGCTTAAAGTGAGCGGGATAGGTGTCTCTTTATCGACAGCCAATCGGCGATATTTGTCTCTTTGACTCCGTGACGGTGCTATATATTCCGAAATCGAAACGAGCATTCTCATTAGCAGCTGTGACGTTAGTGATCTAATGTACTGACGACAATCCATCTGCACAGCTTTCTTGAGTTTCTCTTTAGTGCACAGCGTAACGTCACAGGCCACTACGCGTTTTCTTTCATATCGCAGAATGGCTGTGAGAAGTCAGTGTAAAGTCGTGGCACGCCAACAGAACGATGGCTGCAGAGGGCGAAAGGTCGCGAGAGCGACTTTAAAGGCCGAGCATTGCAAGCCGCGCAAAATGAGGCTCACTAAGGCCTCGGACTTTCTGCAGATTACGTGGGCTGCCCACGCAATTGACTGCTGGATCGCAGATAATAGAAGACGCCATCTACTGGAAGACGCCCCACGAAACCCGTCGGCAGCGATTGTGCCGTTCCAGAAGCACCAGGATTTTGAAGCAAGGCGGGCAGTCTATTATGCCGATGGAATGTTTTGCACGAAAAAGGGGAAGTCTGCCGTGCACTCTGATGCTTGAGTGTAATAGGCAATGCAAAGTGTATTGTCTGTGTTCTGTAGATCTGATCAATATGTGGAGCCGCTAAAAATGATAAATTTGCGTGTAGATAGTTTTTTATGATGTGCGTAGAGCAGTTGTTAGTTGCTTTTTTACTATTTTGTTGCATTCAATCATTTTTTACACAATTAAATCAACTTCAATTATCTTTTATTACCTATACTAACAAACATTATCGTTGCAAACGATATAGCGAAAAACTCCGTTTTTGTTTTGTCCGTTTTCAAGAGCAAATTAAAGTAATTTTAAGAACAGAATTTAAATACATTTACATGCGCTATTCACAAATAGTAATAAACAGAAAAAGAGAGACAAAAACAAAACAAACTAAATAAGTGCCGCTCATTGGCCATTAGTCCAAGTATGAATATAATATGTCTATAGTAAGAAACTAAGTCTTCTTTGTCAGTCATAAGAAAATGTATTGAACTTAAGAACGCATTGGCGAAGAAAGCCATTTGGTGTACGAATGCCATGAAGGCGCTGTCGAGTGCCATCCCGTGCAACGATTCCACCAAGCTAGCTCATCAACATAAGCTATTCTTGCGCTTCCTTGGTTCACTGCACACTTTCGAGGAGCACAAAGTTCCAGGAGCTCGAGCTTGTCATCGGTCCATACACGCGTCGGACGCTTGAGGGGCTGAGGAAGATTTAGACGGAGCTTATGAATATGGCGAACAAGTATAGCGACGAGCTGAAGAGCAAATCGTTGCGGCAGGATTCGCTGCATATTATGGCGAATCATGAATGCCGTCTCAGAATTCTGCCCGTGGCACAATAATAATAATAATAAACCATTAATTATGCAAACATGCTGTGCTAATTTGATAGACATTTCTTACAACCTTCATACTCCTTAACGATTGCTGAAAGCATTACCATTATTCGCGGTAGAAAAACCTAATATAGATATATATATATATATATATATATATATATTTATATGACAAGTGTTATCCTAAAACACGCGTGTTTCTAAGTAAACTGCACGACAGAAAGAAAAATATATATATATATATATATATATATATATATATATATATTCCGATTTCTTTCTTTCTGGCAGTTTACCTAGAAACATGTGTGTTTTAGGATAACACGTATCTATTTCCGAGAGTAGGGTTGCTAAAAAACATGATCTTAATCCCATATTCCTTTTGAGAACGAGCAAAACACAAGCCGTGGTTTAATGATTAATGTGCAGATCTAAAACCACAATGTCTTCAAGAACAAGAAAGAACCAACTAAGTCGAGCTACAAATTGAATGCGGTACACAACACCAAAGACAGTATTACGGCATTCTAATAAAGTGCCAACAAGTAGTGGAAAGCCGTGGATATTGTTGCCAACGAAACGCAATAACATTTCACCTGTAGCTGCTGCCGGTCAGTTTGTTAAATATTTTAGACAAATATTTGATCATCCACAGTTTCTTGAAGTAATATTTGATTCAGGTGACCATAATAACTAGTACAACGAGCCTCTTGCCAACCAATTAATTGAATCTGCTTTCTATAGAAGACCCCAAAGAAACGCAAAAGGAAACAATATAAGAATAGAGAGGCTCCAGGATAACATACATTTTATTGCACTTACGATAAAGGTCCCAGGAACTATCTCAGTGGCTGGTTAAGTCCCCAAAAACTGTAAACAATCGTTTCTTTTCCCTATATAAAAGGGTGAAAGTTCCCAAACTAAGACTAACTCTATCGTGGGATACTATTAGCTGTTTAATAGTCAACTATTGATCGGCTTACGAGAAGAGTAAGGCGTGGAGCTTATGCGGCGGGGCTGAACGAGGACACAAAGCAGCACGAGCGGGATAAGAAACGCGATTGACACCCCCAACACTTTGTCTGCGGCGTTCGGTATCCAATTGCCAAGGTGATTGAGACTCGTAGGGACTCTGAAAAATGTCGCTTGTATTAATGAACGTAGTTCTCCTTCATTGTAGGCTTGTCATGAGTACTGTGTGACAAGCTGAAATAGGGTTCTATGTCTGTGAACCGATACCGATGCAAAAACACGCAATAGTCATACATTCTCAAACATTCAGAGACTGACCAACGTACGAGTAATGCTAGAAGTGTCTCGACTAGCGAGCCGACAAGGCTGGCTGTGTTTAGCCAATTCTTGGAGAACTTGGATAGCAAGTTTGTTTTGGCGACCCTAATATGCCCTTCTGCGTTCAGCATTGATGCAAAAAAGGTGCTTTTTATGTTTATAGAATCTGTCAGAATGGGATGTATGTATGACATTCTACAATTATGGTGCATTTCTCTGTCGTATTACCTGCGGCGCTGCAGGTCATATAAAACGACGTAAATCAAGGCACGCCATAATAGTAAAGCAACTCAATGTTTAGAGTCTGATGAGACGCGGTAAACTGGTATAGCAATTTTGGCAAACTGGTATAGCAATCTCGCGCCTTCTCGATGCCCAGAGTAAACTACATTACATAAACTTGTCCTTACTAGAGTTAGTGCTAGTGCTGGCTCGTTCAACTGAAGTAGATGATCATATAGGCCGTAAGTGCCGCAACGAATCCAGTTCATAGAAAATCACTAAGCAAACACTTATATATATACAAAAAAATATATATATATAGAATATAGAATATTTACAATGCAAAAAGATTAGTAAGGGAAATTAGGTCCTCAACGCCGGTGAGTCCAGCAGCCAGTCCGACGGTGTAGATAAAGATTCCAAGGGATTCATAAATCGGCACGAAAGCGCTGCGGTACGAGGACGCCTGTCCAAGGCACTCGAGTACTACGAACGACACGAACCCTACGACGAGCTGCACTTCATACCAACACACACACACACATACACGCAGTCGCAATGTTATTACTTTGCTTTGATTTTTTTGTGCATTTTGTGTATATATTTATATACTTTTATTCAATGTAATCAATCACTCACGGTCGAACCATGACTTTGGGTCCCAGCGAACGTGTGCACCATTACGGCGGGTCCAATGTAGGGACCAGCCATTTCTGGAGGGTTCCTCGAACCGAGGCCGCATTGCCCTGTTGCTCATCCAGCGACAGACGCTGTCTAAGGAAATCGCCCGCTCGCTTATCTCCGCTGGCCAGAAGTAGCCGCTTCCCGACCTTCTGTAGCAAACTGCGAGTAGACGGACCCGGCCCGCCTAGGGTCTCGAACGCAAGTGGGTGAAACGCGTACGGGTAACCGATGTTCTGGTGCTTTCTAACCTTGCCTGCCTCGGCGAGAGCCGATGCATGACCAGCCCGAGCCGCCCCAGCACTGACCATTGAAGGGGCTTTGCTTTGATTATTATTATTATTTATTGATTGGGTCATTGATTGATTACGTAGTCATGGTACCGGTCACATCACAGTTCTGTACAGAGCCGCAGAACACTCAAACATCGTTAGCAGTAGTTCAGGTCGTACGGATGCGTATGCACACGATTTGTGTACATACACTTGAAGAGCACTTTGTGACGCTTTTCGCACGTCCGTGTATGCGAGACTAAGAAATCGCCTTTTAAATGTCGACTTCTGCAATTTAAGCCCATTTAGACTTCGTCTTTGCTTTATCTGAAATTATCAGCCTCCCTAACATCGCCAGACCGGCAGTACACTGGCAAGGAGATAGCATAATCGTTTGCTTGCCATGCCCATAGCAAAGCCACTAAAATAAATTGCATACATTTTTAACAGGCCTGGTTTTTGCTTTGATACTCTGCTGCTGATATACCGTTTGGCTTGCGGTTTGATTGGAAGAAGCTACCCATAGGTAAAACGTGTTTGTAGATCTTCTTGGCGAGGTATTCGAAGCTTTAATTTGCCACGATCACTCCTCTCACGCTGACCGGTGTTTGACGGTGATCGCAGTAATAGGGTTGTAAAGCCATCACTCTTCATAGCATTTGAGCTGCCCCCCCTGGAGTTTCCGTGTCTCGTTTAACCCGAGCGCCATTTTTGCACTACGTGTGCGAGAAAATTACTTGATGCTCTACCCAGGTTTTTTGCGGAAACAGTAAAGCAGATTTGTTGCAAATTGGTGCTGTAGCCTCAGATGCAGAGTAGCGGTTGCCCCGGCCGACTATAGCTTGTATATGTTACGACAAATCCAGGTTTTGCTTGCCTGTGGAAGTACTGGACCAGCCCTCGATCTCTCGATACAGAGCATGGACATTGCGCTTACATATTACAAATATGCATAAGCTTCTCGCGTCATAAGCCGATTGCATACATGCTCCGATTCTTCTCGTTCAATCGCGTTGACGCTTTGACGCGTTTAAAACGTCGTTGCGCATTAACTATAATTCTCGACGAACAGAGGGTTAACACCACTGATTTGATTCCAGAAGATGCTCATGTATCTGGGTATTGCCCAGTTCACACGCAACACATTTTGTCTATCGTATTGCTATTCGCGTCTGGTCAAGGTCTATCAGGTAAATCGCCGACTACCCATGCGTCGTAGTTCGCATTCGGAAAGGACTCACTGAACTCTGTTCTTTTAACGCCGCCGTCGACCCGTAACACTTGGCAGTACAGCAGTGCGTCTTCTCACCTGTTATGCCTGTGGTGCTTAATGTTCTTTCCTATGAAGAGGTTTGTCCAGGTTCGCGCAGAATAAAAGCATATATCTACAACCACAAGCAGAACAGCAGCGCTCTAACAGACTGCTGCTACTACTAGCAGGATGTTACAACCACTGCCTTTTCCTTGCAACACCTGCTGTCCTTTTCTCGCCCACCTCTTCACTCGCCTAAAGGCCAAAACCAACGTGTAATAAGGAATAAAGCCCGCGCTGGAATCGCTGCTCACAAACCTTCCATAGATTTTGTGTGCGAAACACCATTAAAATATTGTCTTCCGATAACACGAGTGCGTCCGTAACGAAGGAGTCGATTAGGCGATTGAGATGATGGCAAAGCACTCTCCTGCTCCTGCAGGAGACTTGGTGTCACCGTCTCCCTAACGGCTTGCCGGTGATCGGGTCGTGCTCGAGCGAGTCGTGCTCGCTGGGGCGCTTCGCACCTCTCCATCTGGTGGAGCGGGAGGCCTCGGCTGCTTTACGCCCGACCACTCAAAATGCCTTCCCTTGCCAACGGAGACCACAACAATGTGCGGGAAATACTCGCCAAGGTATGCGACATCGTACGGAACATGCAAGTTTGTGTAAAGCGTCATTGACTGGTGGCTCAATGTTCTGAAAGAGAAAACCACGGGATACCCACTCTTAGTCATTAGCTGCATTTTACGTAGATTGACCAAAAAGAGTTTGCTTGCCCAGGTTAATATGAAACGCTACCTGCCATGTTTGAGAGGGAGGAATGTCCATTTGGTGGGACGGTGGATGAGAGTAGCCTGCACCGGCTTAGCTGCACTAAGCTGGCGGGGCTTTCGCAGGGCCGCCACAATGCCATCAACGGCATTCTCGGGCGCGCTTTCAGACAAGCCGGCTACCGCGCCACACGGGGTACCCGCGACGACACGTCGTCGGCGTCGCTCGGATGGCCTTACCAGCCGGGATCGGACACTTGCGTTGGACGTCTTTAATTCCGACATGTACGTCCTCAGCTATCGTGCACTAGCCAGCGCGGACGTCGGCCACATTATTCATCAAGAGGAGATGCACAAACGGCGTCTATACGCGCATCTTTTTGAGGACAACGTTGTAATGGCGTTCGATCTTCTGGCGTTTGGGGCAAGCATGCACTCAAATTGACAAACAAGTTTGGGAAAAGTTTGGAAAGTTTGAGGCCACAGGGGAGCCAAGATCGACCGCGTTTCTCCGACAAAGGGTGTCACTGGAACTGCAGAGAGGCGAAAATGATGTTGATGATGTGTTTCTTCAGAACATTCTAACAGCGTCGAACGGCGGGTGATGATTACTTCTTAGTTCACGCTTGGTGTGGAGTCACGGGATCCCAAATTGTGTTTGATGACAACAAGGCGCGAGTTTTCCTATTAAGTTATATACAGTTTTATACAGACATAAATTTACGTTACGTGTTGCTGCTTTGATGGTACGCGGGTATCACGAAGTGAATTTAAACTGCCGCGGATTGTGCCTAATATGGTCTGAGGAAGCCTAATTTTGCAACATCGCTACCCGGACAGTTGCCAAAAACGTTGGCGGCACTAGAGACTTGCTCTAATTCGTCATATAGCACTTCGAACGACGTTTGTGTAAAGCGTTCAGAAGCAAAAACTTATGCACTGGAGTACGTTACGCTTTGGTGCAGCGGTTAAACGGCAGCCTACCACTGAGCTGTAGCAGGTTTAAATTCCAGCTTTTATTTATAAACACCGTTTGCCTTTTCTTCGACTTGCGTCTTGGGTACGTACTGGGTCGCGGAGCTTGCAGAAGATAGAGCTCGCCGGAGTGGGAGTCACTCCTAATCGCACAGTGGAACTGCGGGAAGGTCACGCCCTCAGTCTCCTAGCGCCCTCTGCAATGATGGGCATAGATGTTCTAGTACTGTGCAAGACCTGGGCAACATCTAGTTTCAGCATCTCTGGCTTCTTCACTGTTCAGTCTCGAACCGATAGCGTACTAATGACCATGGCAGAAAAAGTAGGACCACTGTATGTTGCAATTGCCGTCTCAGGTAAACATCCATATCCCGTCTAAAACGCTTTTGTCATAGCCAAGAAGTTCACATCTGGGATAGTTTTAAAACGTTTTCCCAGCTGGTATTTAAATCAGACAGCTTGTCCTAGTTAACACACTGATGGATTCCAGATGTTGGATTATGTCAGATAAGTCTGTCGACGACCTTCGAGGGGTCATCAGGTATTGACAATTTAGCAACCAATCTCCTGATGGAGCTAGTGAAGTATCTGGCCAGCAGAAATATCTTTTGTAACAAAGGAACTTCCACATACCAATGGCAGTAGACGTCCTTATACCGGTCGACCACACTTATTTAACCTGGATGTAGTATCTCAGCATATTGACAGTAATCCTGTACAAGAAGGGCTCAGTGCACGACATTCGCTCTACAGTCTACTCAGCATGGGACTGCATCATGCTATTTTAAAAAGCCTGAACATGTGTGATTCTTGGAACAGCATGAGGCTTCACTCTTATAATAAGCCGACCAATAACTGTATAAGTGACCCCGTCACGTGGGACCATGTCTTATTAGCTCGGCTAGATCCCGGCCCATCTCACATTTTATCGGGATGCACTTTGCAAAAACACAATATCCGACGAAGCCGTACCTTATCACGCTGTATGGAGCGAGGAGACAACCTTTACTTGATATTCTCATTTTACCGGTTTCTATAGATTTCGATCGACCACTATAGAGCAATATTTAGTTTAGACTCGCCCAAGGAGCAGTGGCCATCAATATTACCAAGTTATTCTGCGCTATACTTTGAAAGAATCTGATAGCAACTTAGGATAGAGGTTACTGAATTGACCCCGTTCATACAATGACGGAAGCAGCCCAGGCTAATAAGTTAAGCCCTCTGTTAATTCTGTCCTACGGGACCTTCCCAGCTCTTTTTCTGGCCGGCACGAACGCGTTCGCTTAGGTGTTAGCGTCTATGCAGACGAGCTGGTTTGCTGCATTATTAGCAGGCCTGAGATGCAACTTAATTTGGCCCGGCTCGACACTTATACGACTCATCAGGAGACTGAAAATAAACATTAGCAAAACAAAAGCAATGAAGTTCCACCGTGCCTGAGACAGACGACAACAAAAACTGCATACGCCTGTGGGTGGAGAAAAAAACGAATATTAGCCGAGCATTCTACAATCTTAGGGGCGTGCGAAACAGTCAAGGGAAGGACCCGCAGCGTATCAATCCACATCTAGTAATCGTGCATTTTCATTAGGTTATACGCAATGTAGTATTATTTTACGAGCTAGACGAGGAATACCTTTACTGTAGATATAGATTGCTATGTGGAAGACATCATGCAAGTGATTGCCCAGAAGTTAAGTTGAAATAAAGATCACACCATTTTTGGTGCCTCGATCCAAACGTGGCCACTCCCGGCAACCTCGAACAAATAATAGACTCCAACGAATACGGACGGCGCGGGTAGTCACTCGTCTGACATACTAGGGCTGATTAGCTGTGAAGTTAATATGTACTAGAGCGAAGTCGACATGCAGACTCTTTAGGCGAGCGTATGCCCCTCTCTGTGTCCAATAACCACCAGCGTAGATGACGCTTCTACGCGCCTTGGAACAGTGTTGTAGAGTAGCGGAACGCACCAGAAGTATGCTTAAAGCACAAACCCAAGCGGATAGTAAGTTTCTTGCAGATACCCTTAGGAGAGTCAGATCTCAGACAATTTTAGACTGCAGGGGATTAAAAAGTGCCACTCCAAAGAGACATCCGATATAACAATGGCGACCTTATTTTATAATTTAGATCTGAGAGGATAAAGCAGCCTGACCTGACGGCGGCTAACACGCTCACGTCAAGGCTGAGTAATAACAGGTAAGTGAGTGCCACTCATTCGAGACCAACTAGTAAAGGCCCTGTATTTGGTCGATCTGAAGTTTCCGTCGGGTTGCCTACTGCATTGGCTTAATAGGCATAATGAGATGAAAGTACCACCACATAACGCATACCTCCCTGCAAGGGAACTTAGAGTTATTATCTGCTGGTAGGTGTCTCCTGTCCTGATGTGGGTCTAGCCACCCAAAAGGGCGTGTGTACGTATACTGGGATGTAACGCAGAATCGCAAGTCGTGTGGGTAGAAGTAGTGTCGTGGCCCTCTTAGTCCATGACAGTGGGCCTGGAGAAAGCTCTGCTTAGTGAAACGCCTTGATCGTATTTAAACTGACCACGAGCATATGACAGTAGTACTTCGTAGCCATACACAATCTATATCGAGCCCCGCCTCCCATAATCGACGGAAATGTTGGGACCAAGGAAATGTAACAATAGGGAGTTTACGCATCTGACCAATTTTCTATTTGCGAGAACAGTTTCTGCAGCACGAATAACTTACGTGTGCATCACGAAATGGAAGGATACTGCTACTCCTGCAACAGCCAAGCGATTTATTAAAATGGTCCATCGTCACTACTGCATACAAATATATAGTTGCTAGTTTCTAGTCCTACAGCCCCCAATAATAATAATAATATTAATAATAATCGGCAATTTTCTACGATGCACCTAGTTATCTGGCTGGATTATTAGTCGGAGGGGTGTGCTGTAGAATCTTCAGATTTATCTATGCCCGGCTAGGCCGCGCAATAAGACGCACGTCTGTACGTCCGTCCGTCCCATCCATGTGGTCTGCTTGTCTCTGCATGTGTTTGTTGTAACTGTTGTCAGCGATCAGTGGTTGTGACGTTCATTACCTGTACGACAATGAGCAGGCAAGCCATGAGGCCGATCCATGAGTGTATCGTGACGAAGTGGCGCGCGTTGTGAGACTGCCTGTAGTCGTAGGTCGCGCAAATGCCAACGATTGTGAGGACCGTGATTACGATTAAAAAGATGAGGTGAACCAGCTTCGTGACACGTGAAGAACCACAGAAATGGGGAATGAGAAGTGTCTGTTCGACGGCGGGTAGCGGACCGCAAGCAAAAACACACACGCACATACACAACCGCAAGAACAACAGTAGTAGTAGTAGTAGTAGTAGTAGTGGGGGGGGGGGGGGGGGTAGGGGGACATGACTGTTTTTTAGTGGGTTGGAGCCCCACACTACCGGCCTACACTTGCAGTTGCAATCCTGCAGTGGTGACCGTGTGTGCGTCCTGCATTTCCCATTTAGTCAAAAAAAAAAAGTAATAGTAGTAGTAGTGTTTGTGTTATTGTTCTACGCGGTGCAAAACTATACTCTATGCCAAGTCAAGCCCGGTGGGGTGGTGCATTCACGGATGCCTTGTGACCGGAGGAGACACATGGGTGGTGCACGGATTCGATCCCCACCGTTCTATGTTTGTATTTATTAAGATCCGCCTTATGAAGCAAGCAAGCAAGAGCGGATATTGTAGACATTAAATGTGGGCTGAGAGTTAGCCCAGACAAGTAACCTTAGCAGTGTATGTGTGTTATACACTACTAAGGTTCTACTCGAGGCAAACCCAAGTTGAATGGCAAAAAACGGAATATTTTTTTTTTTTACGGATTATCATTCATTTGTCGTAAAGAGTCATAGTAAATTTTACGATGACACACAACTAATTAAATATGATCATCATTCTATGCAATTTGAACACCTAAGCGACCATCCCACCGGGCGAAAGAAGGGACTGCCAATGCGTCCGGCAGCCGCTGAGTCAGGGCACCTAGCGCAGGTCTGGGAGCAAAACCGGCAACGACATTGATCGCCAACCTGGTCGCTCTAATTTAGCTTGACCTAACTGGTCGATACTTGCTGATAATGTTACACTGTAGTAAAAGAGAAAAACACAAAATGACACGTTCGCGAAATTCAACAATTTGCCTTCGGCTAAACTACTTTTGCTAGTAGTTTCGTAGCTAGGGAATCAGCTAGTGCTTTAGAATGGCTGCAGTTGTTTAGTTGGGCGAGTGGTTGAAACTTTGTCGATCATCCGGCTCATCATGCCTGAATGGACACTAAACACAACGGCGGGCAGGTCGAACATGTCTGGGCACTAAGAAACACATGCATATCGAATAAATGGTTACAACATGCAATATGCTTAATGAAGTATTATTACCTGTCCGCCGATGAAAACAAATCCGACAAGCATCAACAAAGTGTGCAAATTCCCACGCTTGAGAGGGTTGTTATTCCAGGCTACTCCGTTCCGATAGACAGTTACGCTACAGCACCCGAGCACTAGAATGATTAGTAGTAATATCTGCAGCAAACAAGCAAAAAAGCATTGAGAAACATTGCAACCACATACTCCATCTCCACGTTAGTCGACCGCTGCACGTGCTAGAACCAGCAGAACCATGTTCATATGTCAATCATTTTTGTGTTATACAGTTCTCTCCGAGCAGAGTTCCAGCTACGGAATTCAGCAGTTTGCTCTTTCGTGTGAAGGCCACAACATATTTTTATCAAGAAAGAGGCATTACATAAAATCAGTAGCACGTCATACATCAGCACGAAAGCACAAACGAACACTGGTCGCCACAAAATGTCTAACAAATTGTCTTTGATGGTTGCCGACTTAGACGATGTGAGGTGAATTAAGCACAACTCTTAGGCCCGACCACCAGTAGTAGCAGTCTAGTGATTTAGAATTCCATATTGAAATTTCAGGGTTTCGAATCGACCGCACAGTGAAATTGCAACGCCAGATAGCTTATCCAACTTACAGGTAGTTCTACAAGTTCTTAAAAAGAGCTTTTCAGAATTCGAATTTTTTCGCGCTTTCACCGCTATTGGAAACGGCAATTTTTCGATTGCTAGCAGTCAAAATATTATGGTGATTGGCCGTTGCGATTTCGTTTGATCGCTTTTCCCGTGCAACGTATTGGCGTGATTTTGAAAAATGGAGAAAAAAGAGTTTTGAGTGGTTATCAAGCGTTTTTATTTCAAAAGTTGGAATGCGGCCCAAGTGAAAACTGAGTTAGACGAGGTGTACGGTGACTCTGCGCCATATTTTGCCACTGTTTCCAACTGGATTAATGAGTTAAAAAGAGGTCGCAGGAGCACCGAGGATGAACTACGTTCAGGACGCCCAAAAACGGCAACTGATGAGGAAAACGTGGAAAAAGTGCGGAAAATCGTTGCCGCAGATAAGCGAGTGAACATTAGGGAGATAGCGGAGGCCTTGGGGATCAGTTTAGGTAGAGTGCATTTCATCCTGCACGAAAACTTGAAGATGAAAATGCTCAGAGCAAAATGGCTGCCGCATTTGCTCAACCAAGGCCAGAACGACGCGCGTGTTTCCGCTTCACAGCGAAATTTGGCCAAGATGTCGAAAAATCCGTCGGATTTTTGGCGCAGATTCGTGACCGTCGATGAAAGCTGGGTCCATCACTACACTCCCGAGACCCAAGAAGCATCTCGTCAATGGTGTGCACCTGGTGAAGGACCTCCGAAGAGGGTGCGGACAACGGCATCGGCCGGAAAGATGATGGCTACGGTTTTTTGGGACCAACGTGGAATAATTCTGGTCGACTACCTTGAGAGCGGTAAAACGATCACGGGAGAATATTATGCAAGACTGTTGGACTGCCTGAAGCAAGAACTCATCGTGAAACGGCCCGCTTTGCAGAAGAAGGTTGTCCTGTTTCACCAGGACAATGCTCCCGCACACAAGTCGCGGCAAGCAACGGCAAAACTGGCCCAACTGAGGTTCGAACTTATTGAACAACCTTCCTATTCTCCAGACCTGGCCCCCTCTGATTATTTCCTCTTCGGACATTTGAAGAATAGTCTCGGTGGAAAGCGTTTTTCCAGCAATGAAGAGGTTAAGGCTGCTGTCAATGCCTATTTTCAGTCTAAAGACGCGGAATTCTACTCAAGAGGTATAAATGCTCTGAAATCTCGGTGGGAAAAGTGTATTGAGCTTCTCGGGGAGTATATCGAATAAGAAAAAATTAAAAACAAGATTTGGAAAATGCTTGGTTTTCATTTTAAGAACTTGTTGAACTACCTGTAAAATGCCTACTGCGTTACTGTTTACTACAGCATTCAGCCGAATGCTTTTCTTTGTTTGTCATCATCTAACAGAGGAAACAAAACAGAGTGAGGACAAATCTGCCGAACAAGGTATTGCAGGTAAACTGCTATGCTCTTGTAGAAGAAAGGCGTGTTACTCGTGCTGGGTGTATATACAGGTGTGGTGTATGGACGAACCGCCCTTGTACGCCCTCCTAAAAGGAACACCTCAGAGTACACATGCAGGTGTGAGTACATAGTATATTGTGGTATTATGAGGTGTATTGTGCATTGAGATCTAGTCGTGCCAGAGTAAGAGGCGTACACGAATTTCTGTCGCCTCTTAGAAAACTGATTCAGGTCAGACCCTTTCCAGGAAATAAGAAGATATATGATTATAACGTACTTTGTGTGCTACCGCATTTACCTACCTCAATGCTACCTAGTAGCACATAGTAAAGGGGCCCTTTACTGCGTTTTACATCTTGGTCTTTGTCACGGGCCGATATCCTGCAATCATTGGCGAGTACAATTAATCATCTTATATATATATAATGCTAACATAAATTCTTATTCTTCATGTAAATAAAGCGCGTATTCGAATTTGGCATAGCCCTAAATCAACAAATACTGAGAAACTTTTAAATATATCCGGTAACACAACATATATCAGCAAATTAAACAAATCTGAAAAAAAAAATATATATATATATATATATATATATATAGAGAGAGAGAGAGAGAGGCCGGGAGAGAAATATATGTAAAAATTCATGCAAGCAATGTCAGATATATATATATATATATATATATATATAAATTACCCAGCAACACCCAGGAGCAAGTTCATCCACCTGCAGGTAACGCGGTACCGCAAGTGTATATAGCGTAGTAGGATCACTAAATGATGACAAAACAAGGGACATGTACCTCTTCTGAGCCAAACTCTTATCCAGCGCTGACTTTTCCATTCCCGTCATAGAACCGCCGGGCGCTGCCCTACCGGTGGGCTCCGAATGCCTTGCCGGGAATGAACTGAGTTCTTGTTATCGCGTAGTACCGCCGTTATGGCCGAACTATTGTGGAGGTTTTGACACTCACTTTACCTGCGCATGCGTCTGCCTATTATGTCTAAGGCATTACCAAACTAAGTTAAAGACAGCCAGATGATTGAACATTGGCTTTAACCAACAAGGAAAGTAAACAATGCGTTTCGTTATTTTCTTTCTACAACAGCTCGTAGAACGCAGCGCGTGGGTTTGCCGAATAATCTCACTTAGAGGGCGCGTGTGGCATCATAAATCATAAACTGTTTGACTATGTGCCCCACAAGGGGTCGAGAAACTGTTTTCTAGATTCATCGCTCTCGGGTGTCAACAGCAAACATTATTATATACATGCCGCCTAAAGCCAATTGTGTTGTATATGCTGTCAACCAAAAACGATTTTAGTACATCTGCTGACTCTGTCGCCTAGTAGGCTGTTCTCATCTTCCAAGTGTATAGTGTGGGTA
>QVRM01005291.1:1392500-1640000 GCA_003439945.1 Dermanyssus gallinae
TGCTGCGAGAGTGTCGAGGGACTGCACACAGTGACGGCTGCCGGACTGTTCCATGTGACGAGCCCTTGGGATGACAAGAAGACTGGGGCGTACATCGGCCAGTGAAAACGTGCAATATTTTCTACTACAGTAGCCAACATGAATGTGCGTAGCTTCATGTCCATAACTTGAGGTGGTGGCTCTGACCGTGAGCTGATGAACTGCATGTTCTTCTGTCAGGGGAGAGAATGACGTTGGCATGCAGTTCGCTTTAGAGGAGAGCGCAGTCAGCAGAAGGGAAATATCCTGTCACTCGGTCAATGACAAATAAAACCGCTTTTCTGGTCGGAGAGCCTGTCATCGGCTCACTTAGGCATGTCCTGAAGCGGTAACGAAAGCTTGCAATTACTCTTCGCACTTCAAACAAGCCTATGGACACACACGACACGTGAGCCTATTTATTCCACGTCAGCTACTAGGAGTGTGTCTTTCGGACGGCCGCACAAGTTCCTTCCTCGTCCCCGAAAACGGAGCACCGAGAGGTACGCATCTTGCCGCGGAAACTTTCTCTTCACGACTTCTTAGAACCAGCGCTATTGGCTCATTCCGGGCGCACTTGGTCGCGGAGCTTGCAGAGGACCCGGCCGAAATGGAAGACACTCACTAATCGCACGGTAGAACTGGGGGGAATTCGCGCTCTCAATCCCCTTACGTTCTCTGCAACGGACAGCATATATGTTAGAGTGCTTCGCAGATCTGAACAACATATTTTTAATCATGCCTAGCGTTTGCACTGTTTACTCCCCCGTTAAAAGTTATGTCATTCACGGCAGACCAAGTAAGCGTCAGTCACTGTCTGCTACACATGTGCTGCTGGCAGACAAGAAAGTTATAGTTTTACAGAAGAAAAACGACTTAAAAATATGGCTTGATGTGTTCGCCCATATCCCGTAGGAAATACTTTCGTTATGATCGAAAAGCTTAAGGATCGCTGCATTTTTGCAACGGATCTTCCGATCGGGCGAGGGAAGTTCTGGCCATCAGAAATACCTTGCGTGTCGGGGAAACTTCTCAGAACCACATAGCAGAGGCAGTAAAGATCCTCATACCTTTCGACAACACTAGTCTATCCCAAAGGCTGGTGTTACCATATAAACACCTTAAGCCGCTCACAAGAGGATCTAGCTAATTTATTGAGACCTACCCTGCCAAATTCAACGGCTTGCTTAAACTGGTCGCGGAAGCGAACAGGCCGGGTAAAAGCAGTCCGAGGTTCAATAACTTTCCGGTGGGCGGCGTGGCAAGCTCAGCTCAGTGAAAGACTTCTTGCTGGAGTCTTTACAGATGTGCGATTGCCTTTTGCTACATTGAAAAACTGACATCGACGCATGTACCAAGTTTAATGTTTGCGATACTTGGAACAGCGTGAACCTTTGCTCTTGCAAGAAGCCAAACATCAATCATATAAGTAGTTCTAACGCACCAGGACAGTTTCATGTCCGATCGACTTGGCTATACTCATCTCACATTTCATGGGGAGGTTCTCCGCCAGAAACACAGTACTTAGCAAACTTGTACATATATTCTCAGTTTGGCATTTTCAGTTGAGACGATGGTACTGGCAATACAACGACTTTGTTTATACAGGGCCACGGGGCCAGATGGTATTCGTCACAAACATCTGCAAGGTGTCCGCGTGTTGGCTCCGTGTTGGACAGCCTTATTCGAGATGGACGTTTCCCAGATAACTGGCGGATCGCCTTGTTGGATGATACCAAACGCCAAGTGTGATCCGAACGACCTCTGCTCATGGCCGAAAACAGTTGTTGTTATACACTCTGTCGACGCAACTGAATAACGTAGTGGCTCACTTTCTGAAGACTTGGGAAGTTCTGCCTGACGAACGGCAAGGTTTGCGTGCCAGAAAGTCAACAATGATGGTATCACATTCGAGAAAATTTGGCTCACTCTAGAAGGCTCGAGGCGTTTGTGACTGACTAGAAAACTGGAGATAAACGTTGGCAAGCCAAATGCAATGAAGTTCTGCGTATTAGTGGTTGCCCACTTCTGTCTGCCTGATACAGATGATAACAAAGGCTTCATACGCCTGTGGAATTATTCCCTTTCGGAGAAAGAATTTCACAGTAACCCAGCACTTAACAACACTGAGACCATGTGAAACAGCCAATAAGCCGCAGCGTACCAACCGATACGCGGTGATCCGCGTTGCCGTGCATGGTTTTTGATTACGATGTGCGCAGTCTAGTGAGACTTTAAAAACCAAGCGAGAGATGCCATTTGTGTGAATGTAGACTGCCAAGTAACGGATAGCATGCGGGTAATTGTGCAGGGATCTTATTTTGAGCTCAGTAGCTCAATAATTGTATTTTGTTTTTTTGTATATCAAACTGGCTTTAGTGCTACAATATACCTAACAGAGATGATTTGCATGTTAAATCGAAATAGAAATCACTTTCATGTTGGCAAATCGATCCAAACAAGACTACTCTCGGCAACCGCGAGTAAACAATTGATTAACTATTCGAATAGAAAACACCTTTATTTACAACATACAGACTAGGGGGGGGGGGGGGGGGGGTACGATGCAGGAAAGGCTGAAAAACTTCCCTGTTCGACAATTCTTTGCTACATATCAGGCAAACCTATTCTATTATTACGGCGGTGCCGCCGTTGCTCGTGTCTTCTTGATCCTCACGCGTGCGTAAAGAGTTCGGTCGGCATCGGTCATCTACTTGCAATAATCGTCTGCTGATGCTGACGTTGTAGCTTAATAATTTCAGGTTCAAACTCAAGCTTATGTATACGGCCCGACGTCAAGGTGAAGAGGGCTTTGGATTACCTGGGTGATGCTGCTTCATAGCCGTTGGCTACACTGCCGAGAAGAGGGAACAACTCATCCGGCTCTTGTAGCGACTGGGCCACCAAGCCTACTATCTGCTCGGGCACGCAATATGAATGCAAAAGGCCTCGTACGTGCTACGCACCTCACCTGTATTTTTGCCGGCATAAACTTTAGACCTTGACGACAATTTGAGAAGAGCTCTGGAAAGCATCTTTAACCTGACGCTCGAGGACAAATGCATGGATGCAGGCAAGCCTACCGGTCCTGCTGGGTGGAATGGGTAATTTCTCTTGAAGGCGAGAGTTATAAACGCACGCAGAGGGAATATAGGCGTTGACCGGATGGCCTTATCAGCCCGGACTGGGACCGTAATCGACCGCTAGCTTGGGACGTCACTGTCTCTGACACGTACGCCCTCGGATATCGTGCACCAGCCAGCGCGGGCGTCGGCCACATCATTCACCAACGGGAGATGCACAAACGGCGCCTATACGCGCATTTTCTTGAGGACTATGGGGTAATGTTTGGTCAAGTACTCCAGAGAAGTACAACCTTAACTCATTGAACTTGGCTAACAAAACGTTTTGAGCTGTATTGACGGGACGATTCTAGAATATATTACCGATTCGCGAATTACAATGTCGTGTATTATCATGAAGTTAGTGAGCTAATTATGCGTACATAGTAGTCCACTGCAGTGGTATTCGTTCCGCAAGCAAATACAATGTTTTAGCACTTGTTGACGAGTACGAGGATAATAATGAATGCCTATCACAATAATGATAGTCTACTGCTTGTGCAATTATTAATGATTTATTAATTAAACCAGGGACAATATTCAGAAACGATTCTGATGACTTGCCGTAGTAAACAACTTTTCGCCTTGCTTTGGCTCAACAAGCCAAAGCATGAATGGAGCGTAGAAGGCTTCATTCCAGATTCATAACGCCGCAGATACTGATAACCGGTTTCGCAGTCCATGACATTCGCCTTCGAAGACTCGGCCAGTTCCTGCCACTGGCCAATCATTCTGTCGTAAAGCTGGGTGACTTGCACCGTCTGCTCGTAATCCTTCTTTGTTAGTGTTTTCTTGAGGCCAACAAAGTTTTTAATGACTGAAAAAGAAGACATAAGTTTCTCATTTAAAAAAAACGTATGATAAAATTTCATTATTCGGCAAGTGGACGATGTGTATCTTGTTTGCTAGCCCCGTTCACTTACTAAGTCCGCATGAAAATGCATGCTTCAACTTAGTCCTTAAGATTATCTAAATAAACGTACAAAACGAAAAGCGTTATGGCCTCTTCACACGTTGCGACTAGCCCTTCGAGGGTTACAAACAATTCACTTTGCACAGTCTACGCTACAAGGCGTCAGAGCGTACACCACTCTCCTTGTTTCCCCCGCAGGACTTACCTGTAGCATTGTAGTCCGCTAGCTTGGCTTTGTATTGCCACTTTGCTGCGTCACGGTTTGCACCTTCAGCACTGTACTGAGTGGTCACAGCCATGCTGCAATTAGAAGAATATTAAACGCGACAGTAACAACTGTACGTCCGACACAACTAAATTTCGACTTGCTAACTTCGACTTTGATAAGGCTATACCTACTCGCTTGCGCGTTTAGCAAAAATGGGAGGGGAGAAGCTAAGGTCGGAGCTGGTGGAGCGTCCAATACAGCAGTATTATCGATGATAATCGAGAAAGATAAATAAAAATCGCCTATGACATGTCACCTCTAAATAAGCAATGCCAATATGAGCTAATTCTGTGCCAATTTATGTGGTTAGCGATTAGTTCTTGTTAGTTGTTGTACTAAATTTTCTTGCGCTTTGCGGTTTCCTCGGACGTTAAGTAATGTAAGAAATAGTGGTTAATTCAATCGCGTAAAAGTCTGTGTGAACGATAAGGGATTGAAAAGTAACAACTACTCTATGCACATGTAGTAAACTATCCACTCAGTGATTTATCATTTACAGCGTCTCCCTTCACATGTCGTGCTCACAAGCTCACAATTATGGCGCATGCCACTCTCCTAACCCCCTCCTGCATTACATATCGTATTACATACAGCACTGTAGGCTGCTAGTCTGGCTTCGAGCCTCTAATGCCTCTGAAGAAGTAAAGTCGTTCAGCATTAGGCGTCTTGCTGTTCACGACCCAGTCGGCGATCATGTGGGACGCCCACGCGTACTGCAAACAGTCCAAGTTGTCGGTCAGCCTCATTCGGCGGGGCTTGAAGCGCAATAGTGATCCGTCTAGGCCTCTGACACGATATTTCGTCCCCCCCAGGAGGCTGTTTTCAAATATTTGGACCTATTCATCGATCTAGCTCTCTCAGCTAATAGAAGCATACGCCCCGACGTATTCCTCGCAACTCTGTAGCCTAGGTTTTAGAAGCAGGTGCGACGTTAGTGTCTACGTGAGATACACAATAGTGCCGTAGTGCATTTGCACGTTACTTCTGTCTCCGTCCAGCAACCTCCTCGGACATTTGAATGTTTTCAACTCGGCATTCGTGCAACGACGTCTTTAGTGCATGTGCATCTCTAAGCAGTGTGCATCAAAACTAATTCTTAGAATCAAAAATAGCGTCAATACCCATAATTTTCAAATTCAATTTTAAATTTGAGGTTTAATATTCATTGGAAATTGAGAATACACTACCAATTTATCGTGAATATCCTCGAAAAAAAAATGAAGTCTATTTTTATTTTAGAAATTACACAGGGTAATTTCACAATGCTTTTGTTCTCAGGTACATCTTACCCCATGGAACACACTGAAAGTCACCGAGAGAGAGACAGAAATCGCGTTACTATTCCTGCTATGCTGGACCATAGACAGAAACAAGTATATTAGCTAAATTTGTATTGATATCTTTATTTCGCATAGAGAATACATTATATATATATATATATATATATATATATATATATATATATATATATATATATATATATATATACAGGGTGTTGCAGGAATATTTGAAGTTCTTTATTAGCGTTCACGCCAAATACTTCAGAATCATAACCCTATAACCACTCACAGCGCTCAAGACGGACATATTCAATGCGCAATTCATGGCGATCATTTTGGTACCAAACATATGTCAAGGCGAGCTGTGGTTGCGGAGTAATTACCATTTTTCGGAGGGCATGTCCAGATTAAGTGCATGTAAAATGACTGTGTGGCGACGTTCACTACCGCCGACGTGTCGCGCGACAGCCGCAGCGCGTCATTTTTCATGCACTTAACCTGGACATCCCGCCGAAAAATCGTAATTACTCCGCAACCACAGCTCGCATTGACATATGTTTGGTACAAAAATGATCGCTATGAATTGCGCATTGGCTGAATATGTCCGTTTTGAGCGCTGTGAGTGGTTGTAGGGTTATGATTCTGAAGTATTTGGCGAATTTTATCACGAACACGAAGGTGTGCTTAGTTTCTGTATAGGAAGACTGGTTGTCTCGCAACAGCACATTTTGTGCTCCTATGTCCGGCAAAAACAACAGTGTTAAAAATTGTAGTAATTTCACTCTCACTCCGAAACAAGACTTCTCAGAGACCATGTTCCATTGGAAAAAAACATTTGCTTTAACGAGCTCTACAATTCTGTATATCGCTCTTCAAATATTCCTGCAACACTCTGTATATATATATATATATATATATATATATAATATCTTTGGCATTAGGTAGATACACAATCCATCTAGATTCGGGCATGATACTATGTGGTATTGTGTTGCACTGTAAGCTCTACAGAAATTGCATTGGCAATATTCTTTGGGTACATAACGACTTTCGTTTGTGCCTAGTCTGAAACGGCAGACATGTCAAGTGGCACAGCATATGGCATTATGGTCTTTTCTCTAATAACAATACATCTGAATTAAAAACTGGTCTGTTAGTGACGTTTTTCATTACAGTAGTGCCGTAGTGAATTTACACATTAAGTTCTCATTCCGAGCACATCTTGAGTGCATGTGCATCTTTTGTCTACAGTAAGACAAATCGGTCTATATTTTTTAGGTAGAGTGGTAGGCATTCTTGCGATATACCCTGATTTCCATACTACCATATAAAAGAGGTGTGTGCCACAATTTATCCTGGCCATATATGTTTTGTTTCTAGTATACGTACTCCTCCAATCGAGAACGCAACTAAACGCTAACTGGACGGGTAGAATTTAAATATGCATACGCCCATTTGACCATCTGCCAAGCAAATGACCCGTTTACAAACTCATGACGGGCCACATCTTTTAGAGTGATGGATCGCTGGTTCCTCAGGGTGTGACCAAAGAAGTGTCCTAGCAATTAAAATTTCTAATGCGCATGTCTCGTAGGCTAACGTTTCACTAACGTTCTATATTTAGTCAGATTGGGATCTCAGACAGAAGTGCAACAAATGAGCTTGGAAAGAACAAGATATTTATATTGTTGTTCGAACGTCGATGCGAGCTTGGAGGTTTCTGCTCTACAGTAGTGCTCTTGCCGTCCAACCGTGGCTGCGTATCACAAGTGGCCCAGGAAAACTCTCTGAGGATTGTGTATCAAGCTGGTGAACGAGATCGTTTTGTTGAAAAGTGGGATCTGGATTGTCGGAAATAGGCTCTCCGGCACTGTGAGTATCTAGCTGTTAGTGCGAGTAACATTTGGAATGTGCAGGCGTAAGCAACAGTCGCTCTGTAGTGTGTTTACATGTGCTTTGGTATGCATGACTAAAGGTAGAAGAAAAGAATGCTTCAGAATGCATTAGTTGAAGATAGAAGAAAGTAAAGGTTGAAGCGTACAAGCGAACGCTATGCAAATAAAGTGGGACACGTGCATGATGAATGTACAAAAAAAAATAAACCGGATTAAGGAGAGCGAAGCCGCTTTGGATGACTGCGGACGCTTTTCTAAATCAGCTTAGACGCACACTGCTTTAAATGTGAGTACCCACAATCACGACGTCGATGCACGAGTCTCAAGCTGAGAGCGTTAAGATGCGCGTGGATATTTATCCACGGCAATAAACAAGTAAATAACTAACGTGCAAATGCACTATAGTATTTTTGTGTGCTTTACGACATTGGCGCCATGCTTGGCTATGAAGTAGCACATTCAGCTGAACCCTTAGCAATATGTACAACATTTTGCAAGTTTGTTGTCTGCTGTCTAAATGCTCGAACGAAAGGTACCAGGTTTCTATTAAGGATATTGTTATGTTAGTTTAGTTTACAATAGTCATGAACCGAGGAAGACACAAAATGTCGGAAAGAGTGCACAACCTGATTGCTGTGTTGGTATGTACATTTTCATGTTCTTTCAACTATTTTTATTTACCGAAATTAATTAAACACCAATATTAATATTTAAGTAGTAGTTTTTATTAACCAATGATTGGTTTACGAATATACATCATAGACATCGCATTTCCAGAGTTGCGACAGCAAAATTGCTCTTTCACAACGCTAAAGGTGATATATATCACACGGGCAGCCACTTAATTAATATTTTAAAAAAAACTACTATAATATATAATGGCAAGAAGGACATTCGTGAAGCTGTGGTTTGTTCAACAGCATCTTTCGCGGCGACGCTATGACTAAAGACATTTAGGACGGAAAGAGTACGTTCGAGAGGTTGTAAGCCATAAAATCGCGTGCTTCGTGAAACTTCTGTCTAATTTCTTATTACGGTATGCATGCAAAACTAATAATATTTAATTTTATTAGTTTAAATTAAATCAGCAAGTTGGAGAAAATATTGCTTGAAATGGCATATGAAGCTTCGAGATGCAATCTGCGACTGTAGTACTAGAATTACCGGATATATCTCCAACTCCACCACGTCGAGAATGATTAAGGCAGACAGTCAATTTTAGTGTGATATGCGTGGATACTACGTTCACATCAAGGACTGGTGTCTTTTTTATCGACAGCCAATCGGTGCTATATTGTCCGAAATCGAAACAAGCATTCTCATTAGCAGCAGAGAAGCTAGTGATCTAAAGTGCTGACGACAATCCATCTGCACAGCCTTTTTGCGTTTCTCTTTAGTGTACAGCGTAACGTCACAGGCCACTATGCGTTTTTTTTTCATATCGCAAAATGACTGTGATTAGCATTTCGCCTTCTGCTGCAGAAGGCGAGAGGTCGCGAGAGCTTTTTTAAAAGCCGAGCATTGCACTTCAAGCCGCGCAAAATGAGGCTCACTGAGGCTTCGGACCTTTTGCAGCTTACGTGGGCTGCCCACGCAATTGACGGTTGGATCGCGGACAGTAGAAGACGCCTTCTACTAGACGCCCCACGGAACCCGTCGGCAGCGATTATGCTTCTCCAAAAGCACCAGGATTTCAAAGCAAGGCTGACAACCTATTATGCCGATGGTATGTTCTGCACGAAAAAGAAGAAATCTGCCGTGTACTCTGATGCTTGAGTGTAGTAGGCAATGCAAAGTGTATTGTCTGTGTTCTGTAGGGCTGATCTCGATGTGTAGAGCCACTGAAAATGCTAAATTAGCGTGTAGATAGTTTCTTACGATGTGCGTAGAGTAGTTGTTAGTTGCTTGTTACTATTTTGTTGCATTCAATCGTTTTTTACACAGTTAAATCAACTTCAATTATCTTTATCTATTACTTGTTCTAACAAACATTATCGTTGCAAACGTTATGGCGAAAAATTCCTTTTTTGTTTTGTCCGTTTTCGAGAGCAAATTAAGATCATTTTAAGGACATAATTTAAATACAACTACATGCGCTATGCACAAATAGTAAGACACAGAAAAAAAGAGACAAAAACAAAACAAGTTGAATGAGTGTTGCTCATCGTCCACTAGTCCAAGTATAAATATAATTATTATATATATTAATTATGTATGAATATAGTTTTGTTTCGAATCTGCAGGGCTCAGCAGGGCAAGCGAGAGTGTACACTTCCGCTTCCGGAAAACAACCGAGGCTTGATTAGCGAGCTCTCTGATTGTTGACGGCGTCGACGGCAAAATTGCGTTACCTGATATGGATTTGTTGCTTCCGTCAGATGGATACTCGGAGGAGAGCGGCAATGCTCATTGGGATTCTCGAGATCGCAGACTTAGGGTAGCAATAAAAAGCGCATGTAAAGTATGTCAGCAATAAAAAGCTCAACACCACCATTTTTGTTCTCACTGCAATATATATATATATATATATATATATATATATATATATATACATATATATATATATATATATATATATAAGATTTAGATAGATACAAGTTTATTTCACCAGAAACTGGTAGATATTACCTAAAATTTATGTCGGCTGATAACGTCTTTCACTTCTATGCTTTTACCAGCTTCTATTTCCATGCATTGCAGTATGTGGTATCGGTCAATATTACATGTGCCACAATATTTACATACACAGTCTTCAATTTCAAAGCAATGCTCTTTTAGGCATATATATTGGTGGTAGCCATTCCAGGTAAGTCTGCAGAGTACCCGTCTGTTCACTTGCATTCCCTGCTTCCAACGGTCTGTCGTGAATGCAGGACCGTCGGTAAACCTCTCTATGGCAAATCTCAAATTACGCTTTTCTCTGTAGGCGCGATATTGCTCTACTACGAATGCGCTAAAAGCGTATTTGTCCACGATAAGCTCTTCCACAAAGCTTCGCTTACGGCATAGTTCCAGCGCCAAGGTTGTCGATGCGTTACACGGTAGTCCGAGCATATACTTCACAAAATTAGCTTTTATTCTGTCAATTTATTTCATGTTATCTAAGGTTAAGTTTGGTGCAATGGCCCGAAGGCAGTTAGTAGGCAGGCAGTTATAATTGGAGCGATTTTTATCTAAAAAATGTTTATTCCAGTCTTAATGTCAATTTGTGTAAAATCTCCGAATAGCGTCATGGCCGATACTGCTTTTGCACGCTTGTTCTCTATGTGTTTTGTAAAAGATAGGCCGGGTGTCAAGGTTACCCTGAGTTAGCTAAATTGACTTACTAATTCGATATTTTGGTTATTAACCCTGATGATATAGTCAAGACTGGCGTATCGGCCACCTCGGGAAAATAGAAGATTTTCGTCTTGGATGCAGTAATTATCAGCTTAGATTGTGCGCACCATTGGCTCATTTCATTGAGGTAAAACTGTAAATGTGGTCTTGACTTGGCCATTATGATAAGGTCGTCAGCGTAGTCATCTGTGCGTTGTTGAAGCATTCCTGCACGTGACGAAGGACTCCTGTGAGAGCTCGTTTAGTTGAGCGACCTTCCAAGAACCCACTCTGTCCTGTAGGTATTAGGTCTTTACATTTCCTATATAGTCGGCCCACAATTATTCAGGTTAATATTTTGTAGATTACGCTAGTCAGTGCTATCCCGTGGTAGTTTGCTGGATCTGTAGCGTCGCCTTTGCTTTTGTAAATTGGTTGCAGGTAGCTTCGGCGCCATTGCCTTGGGGTGTGCCCGTGTTCTAAGCATGCATTGAACAGCGCTGTTAGCTTTGGGGCTACGTGTTCTATTCCCTGCATAAGATGTTCGTAGTAAATATCATCAGGACCTGATGATTTTCCGTTCTTTTCGCTAGTATAGCCCTTCGAACCTTCCCTTCCGTAAAGTATTTCCAATTAGACTCTATGTAAGGTGCGTGTTTCTTTTCAGGCAGTTGTACATCGTGGCTCAGTAGGGCTGTGAATATAAGATATATAAGATTTAGAAAACCCGTTTCTCAAAGAAGTGCAGAGCAAGGCTACAGCTGCCATCACTTAGTTTGAAGATATTAGACACTTGGAACTTAAGGTAGTCAAGCTAACAAGTGAAAATTAAAATAGTTCTCATTGTTAGATATTGTCTTCCTATTATCGTTCCTAGTTTTTCTTTGTCAAGTTTCAACACGTAGTTAGAATTAAAATAATTGCGTCGACATCGCTTGCACTTAAGTCCATCCAGGAATGAGTGTAGTCGAAGACTTTGCTCTAGACACAATCTGATTTAAAACACTGGCCTTGCAATCATACAGCAAATTTAAAGCAGTATGTAATATGGATTATGCATGTCACAACTACAGGAATTGAAAGGAAGTCGCTTGATCTGCACAGCAAACAAATCTACGTCATATTTACAAATAGACACAGATACTTTTTGGTTTGTGGTTTTCACTTTTTCGTTCGGTTCCGATTTCTTTTTCTCTGGCAGCTTTTTGAAACATGTGTGTTTTAGGATAACACATGTCTATTTCCTACAGTAAGGCCCCTAAAAAGCATGATCGATTGATTGATATCTTAATCCCATATTCCTTATGAGGACGAGCAAAATACAAGCCGTGGTCTAATGAACATTGTGGAATTCTAAAAAATGCTTGTCTGACTAAAAGGGTCATGGTTTTGCTTTGTTGTGGTTCTCAAGAACAAACATAGACTACTTTAAAAGAATGGATTGCAACTGTATGCATTTTTACACACTTATTAAGAGAACGAAGCTAGAGAACAAGCTAATCATTGTCCACGTCTCCGAGTACGAACATTGATCACACTTTTTCTAACTGGGTCTTCTTTTTCAGTCGTAGAAAAATTCGTCGCCCTTAAGCAAACATTGACAGAGAAGGGCCATGAGCAGGCGATAAAAATCACGAGTTGGCGAACCCGCCGTGGGAGAGGCCGCACTCTCTTGAATCCACAGCCTCCTAGATGCTCTGGATGGTAACCCTCTTGCGGACATCCTGTCCCTCGTCCTCCAAAGGAGCCGGCTCCTGGAGAGGTTGTCGATCTGCGGAAGAAGATCGTGGCCTTTCAGAGGACGCCGGTCGTCCCCGTGGACGCCTCCATGGATACCCGACCCTCCTCTTCTGCCTCGGCGGGCTCGACGCAGGCCGCCCAGCGTGCTAAGAAAAACGTCCTTCTGTTTGGTGACGGGTCTGTCAAAAAGATCCGGGTACAACTTCGCGGACAGCTACCCAAACACAGCCGGATCACTGTCTTGAACCTGCAGGGCAAACCAGGCCTGCAAATGCTGGAGGAGGCGAGGAAGAAGATGGAGGAGGACCCCGGCACGCACTACGGGCTCTTCTTCCACCCTCGACCAGGAGACTGCCTGCAGGTCGAGAAGGATGAGCTCGTCTCCGGGACCGCGGACTTTGTCGCTTGGCTGTCGGCGACCTCCCCAGGATCCCAGCTGACCGTGTACTCCATACCGCTGCTCCACGCGGAGTGCAAAGCGGCCAACAACGCGCTTCAAATCCTGGCTGAGTCAGGGCCGATGACCTTCCAGCCGCTGACCAAGATCCAGCAACCCATGCTGATCAGAGCGGCGACGGTGTACGACGACAAGCTGGCGGGGAGCGGCCTCCGTCGCCCCCACTAAACTGTTGTCAGTGGAATTGCGAGGGTTTCGCTTCAGTGATGAGTTGCATTCCCGCAGCTGATCTGGCTGCGTTCGACTTGATCCTTCTTACTGAAACTTTCGCCACGAAACGTTTCGATGTTGAAGGTTTCTATGCTCATCACTGTCTCGTAGCGAAGCCCTCCCGTGGTCGGCCAATAGGAGAAGTTTCATTCCTGATCGGCCCCAGACTTAGTAAGTCAGAAATTCTACTAGCAGAAGACAACACTTTGGCACATTCCACTCCCGACTTCGCCTTCGTGGGAATGTACAGCAGTGGTGGCGGCGACACCACGCTGGATCTGCTGGACAAGATCAGCCGAGGGTTAGCCTGCGTCCCCGACGACCGCCCGGTGCTCCTCGCCGGCGATCTCAACTGCAGGCTTTACGAGCCTTCACTATCTTCTCGTACGGAGGCAGTGCTGGCGGCACTCCAAGAGTATGGGCCTTGGATTTGCTCAGACCGGTCCCTTCCCACCTACTACTCCGACTCCCGAAGCCCCCAAGATAACCCACGGCGACCACCATTGATGTCTTCGCATTCAGTGGTGCCAGCTCTGATATCGTCTTCAGAGGTTGGCCAACGGGCTCGGCTATGATGGGACTCTAGAAACACATCCCCGTCGCAGTCGCTCTGGCTGTCAATCTCAACGCTCGGGGCGACAGGAGACAGAGCGTGTCTAAGGCCATCAACTTGGGCTTCTCCGGGAAAAACTTTTGCGGTTTGATCTTGCAGTGCTGGTGGACCTCGATGTGGACGGCCTCTCCGCCGTTCTTACCAGCCTCATCATCGATGCAGCTTTTCCCCATGGAGTCTGTTTGCGCAAATCACCGCCCTACTTTGACAGAGACTGCTATAAAGCAAGGCATTACCTAATGCAGCTTCTGATGGCGTCTAGAGCATGCAACGTGATGAAGGATGCCTACAGCGCGTTCCGGCGAGACTACCGTCTTCTGCTACAGATAAAGAAAGAGCGCGGTCTCTTGAGTCATCGTTCTCTGAGGGCGAGGTCTCCAGAGCCATTCAGCATCTCAAGAACAACAAGGCGATTGGCCCTGACCGCGTGAGAAACGAGCACCTAAAAGTGGCCACCACGCTGATCCCGCTTTGGACAACCCTCGTCAACAAATGCCTATCCCAAGGACGCATTCCTGAAACATGGAGGGAGTGCATTTTGAAGGTGATCCCCGAGGGTAAAGGCGACCTTCTTCTTAAGTCATCATGGAGAGGTATAGCAAAGAAAAGCTGTGTGTACAAGCTGTTGTTGTCTCTGCTGTACAGGCGACAGTCTTCGTACCTGGAAGTCAGAGGGGCGCTCCCACAAGAACAACACGGCTTCAGGCGGCACAGGTCAACATCGACAGCATGCAGCGAACTTCTGGACGAGATAACTTCATCGTTGCAGAAAAAGCGGCGGACATTGCACGCCGTCTTCGTAGACCTAAAGTCCGCGTTTGACGTGGCACCTAGGGACACCGTGTTGGAGAAACTCACCCGCTTCGGCATCGGCTGACCACTGCTCACCTGGCATCCATTCTCCAACCCAACTTTATCGCTCTGGATGATGGAGTCTGTGAGCATCCGCCTTTCCTCCAGACCACGGGGTACCCCCAGGGGGACAACCTGAGTCCCTTGCTCTTTGCTGTTCTCCTAAGCGACCTGCCTGCCCTTGTCAAGGAGCTGTGTCCTACGGTGGGCATTCTTCTATATGCGGACGACATAGTCATGTTTAGTCGCATCAGGCGGGATCCCCAGGCTTCCATCAAGATACTTGAGAAGTACTGTGACAACAACGGCATATGTATGAACGCGTCGAAGACTAAGGCTGTAAAGTTCAGGGCAGGAGGCGCCCTCGCTTCTCACGACCGTCTTCGACTACGCAACTCGCCCATTGAGTATGTGAGAAACTTTTGCTACCTGGGAGTGTTCTTCTCTAGCAGGGGTGTGTGCTTTAGCAAGCACATCACCAAGCGCGTGTCAAAGAGCGTCGTGGCCATAGCGACGATCGGCGAGCCCCAGAAGCTCTCCCTGTCGACCGCACTTCAACTCTTCCACCTCAAGGTATCTTCGGTTGCCTCCTACGGAGTCGATGTCATCTGGGAGCACCGGTCGGCACATCAGCTGGACCAACTCGACAAGGTCAAAGTAACGTTCTTGCAGAGAGTTTTGGGCTTACCGCAGAACGCCCAGAACCGACTGGTGTACGCGTTGGCCGGGACAGGACCATATCTAGAGGACCTCGTGCCACGCTTCCAGCTCCGGCCCACACCTGCTCTTCAATCGTTCAGGACTACCTTCGCAGAGAAGATGCGCGACATCCCCACGGATTTCTACCAAACTCGAGCCATGACATCCTCTGCTTGGAAGGAAGCCCTGCAGGACCTCCGACATGTCATCACTCGGTACGCTGTGCATGGCCTCCATCACCAGCTTTGTTCCCAAAGAGACTTTCATGAGCCGCAAGCAACCTGTATATGCAGATATTGCCTTCAGCATAGCCCCCGATATAATTCGAGGAGTGCAAGAGCTTCGATAGCTTACGACGGTTGGCAAGGGAAAGTAACTAATTAATCATTGTTTTTAAATCATATGACGTGTAATATACCTTTTTGGTCACTAAATGAGATGATGATAAAAAAGTCACCCAGCTTCACGACAGGGTGATTGGCCAGTGGCAAGATCTGGTGGCGGCTTCCAAAGCGCGGACGCTCAAACTAGTCGAATTCGCGGCGTCGTGCGACAACACAGTCGGGCTGCTGCGCACTTTTTCTGCGCAGGCTACAGAGTTCGACTTGTGGTGCACGAATGCCATGGGTCCCTGCTGAGGTCTGTCACCAGCGGAAACCCCACCAAGCTTGCCCGCCGACAAAAGAAATTCTCGCGCTTCCTTGGCTCACTCCACGTCGCCGGAGAGCGTCTTAGTTTGCTACAAACGCTCGACGCGAAGCTCACGAGTCTTGAGCTTCCCCCCAATTCATTTACGCGGCGTTCAGTGCGTTATGGCAGACGTGGATGGAGATGGTCGCACTCGCTAACGAGTATCATGACGAACTAGAGAGGGAGGAGTTGCGCCACACGAAGGCGAGAGCCTGCTTATTACGGCGAGTCATCAGTGCCGTCTCCGAACATTGTCCCTGGTCCAAGAAATAAATAAATAGTTATTTGTACCAGAAACTAACTGTGCTTATTAAGATATGTATATATATATTACTTAGTACGGTCCTATTCCTCAACGGATGGCCGAAAATATTGCATATTAGAATATTGACGGATGACAATGTACTACATTGTCATTTACGAATCGATAATATAGTCTAGTAGAATCGTCTGGTCAATATGACGCAATAATCTTTATAAGCCAAGTCCCGCTGAAGAGTATATATATATATATATATATATATATATATATATTAATATATACCGAACTTGTTTTGCTGATATTATGGTGATCTCTCCCACATTCGTCCCTAATGTACGAGCTGTCATTGACGGATTCCTAGATGTTAACGATTTTTAGATTTTTTTCTCTGTTTTTCGGGTTGGTGCCGATTTTTCCGCCATGGTAATAAAGGTGACGGTAATTTTAACTTGCATCGAGAACGACAGGTGCACACCTAGTACTCGTCGTAAAAAGCGGCGTTTGAGCATGCCAGCTAGTTAATACCACACACTATGTATTAGTGTGAACGTAGCGACTATTACGTGCAGGACCAAACTAAAAGTGAAAGGCTTTGAATACCACACAACTCCGACCTCCCGACTGGCCTGTTTAATTTTAGCTTTCCACTTCTAAATAAAACTAAGCTTATAGAATACTGTACGCGGCATCCTTAATCGTAGTTGGATAATTTCAGTAGCTAACGGACTGCTTGACACCTGCTTCATGATTAATGAAAAACATCTCTCAAGCCGGTTGAAATTCGCCTGCATATGATGGTTTCATACGCTGTTTAGACTAAACATCTATCCCAAAACAATCATAAGAATCAGGATAAACGCCTTTTCGTATAACGTAACTGCGAAAAGAAAATTTGTATTGTCATTAGCGTCAGTTATGGAAAATAAAAACACTTTCTACGGAATCTCCAGAAACTCTACGGCTGATCGAAGAGACCCTTCTACAGTCGCGGCGTTGCCGTGCTGAACCTTGGCCAGCATGCGTTGCGGGGGTCCAGAGTTGCAGCGATGACTTTCCGGCCCAGTTCCTTAATACATGTTATAGGCTCCTGTCTGATCGGGCCAGCGATTCCTTGGCGATCGGCTGAACTATAAACTGCAACGCTAATGTCTAGTATACACGTGCCTGACGCTTAAGGCACTGATGACGACCTCGACGGAGCTACTGGAAATGGTGAACGAGTAAAACGAGGAGCTGGAAAGGGAATCGCTGCGGCAGAAGAGGGCGAGCGGCTGCCTGCGGTATGGCGACTCATCTACGCCGTTCAGTATTTTGCCCATGGTACAATTAATTCACCATTAACTTCATGTTCAAACGCATTTAGTTTGTTTATTGGTGCTCGATGTCATGCTGAATCTTTGAGAAACTTAAAGAAACCTAAAGTTAACCACTTAAATACGTTCTTAATTCTAAGTCTTGCTTGAGCCTGCACAGCACGGCTTTACCGTCCATCAGTCCACATGTGCACCGCGAACTTTGGATGTGACCCAAATCTGGATAATGTTTATAAATGAAGACGTTCGACTGCGTACATTTTGATGACTTGCTTAGTCGATCATATGCTGTATTATCTAGTATGCCTCAAGGGGGATGTTTATACCCCTCCGCTCCCCTTCTGCACACGATGTTTGTGTTGTCATAAAGAAGTACCTGCCAACTGACGTCAAATATCTGCAGATGACTTAAAACTTTATTCTCCTGTTCGCTCAAATGACTCTCATACTGATTTGCAGTGGGCAGTGGGTTGACGGCAGCCTGTTCTGAAAATAACATGATCACCTGACCCTCCGAATACGTAGTACTGAAAATTGAAGTACTTGACTTCGACTGCAAAACTAATGACTGCCTTAATGACCGACTCTCTCTTATACACGGAAGCTAAACATATTAAACGCCTGATCTTGATTTTAGCCTCCACATTAGAGTAAAGTTTTCGGGCTGACCACCCTCAGCCAAGATTTAACGTTTACGAAACTGTGTTTCACATTGCTTCATAATAGACGGACCCCCAAATAAATATAAATGTGCGATGGTGGGGCTCGAATCCGCGCACCACCTATGCGTCTCCTCCGCATGCGAGGCGCAGACTTAAGCCACCACGCGACCGGGCTCGACAGCCTCCACATTACCAAGGTGAACAGGGATCATTACGCCTTATTATTGCCATCATCCACTGCTTCATTCAAACGGCTGCTCATGTTGATATTCGCCTTTATAAACCTCTCGTTTTTTCCAAACTTACATAGTGCTATCCTGTCTGGGAGCCCCATCTGACTAAATACAGAAATATAGTGGAAGGCGTCCAAGACACGTGCCTAAAGCGTCGACGGTTCAGGTGCCGTCAACGCGTGTTGGGTAATGTTGTTCCTAGTATTGGCTCATTTTTCACGCAAGGCATTATCTCTGCTCTTTGTCAACTAAGCAAGTGTGAATTGCTAGGACACTTTTTGATGTACGCTCCAATAACCTAACCTAACCAATATAGTGTGAGATTTGTTTGTAGGTCAAGCCCCGTTGGATACCCTATATATATGTATAGCTCTGTACGGGCATGCCCGCGAGCCCTTTGGCCAACATAGCCGGTCTTGTGTGAACGTTATTCTTGAATGTGTGCAAGCCTTTTACAGAACAGGTTTAGTACGTGATGTGCTAAGCCGCAGAAGACCGCAGTGCCCTGGTGCAGCTAGAAACATCGCCGCTATGACCGACAATGTGGACCAATGTCCGGAACCATGTGGACGAATGTCATCGGTTCAGCGGCGTGCTTAAGAACTGGGACTTCTGCGCACCTCAACCTAGTGTATTGTGAGGAAAGCAAGTACAGATTGTTTTCTGATATTTCTATTGCATGACTGCAGTCTGCAGTAAAAAAAGTGATTGCACTTTTTTCACTGCAGACTCAAAAGAAAGCTCGAATTGCAGTGAAATTTAAGTGGTCAATCAAACCTTAGATGCTAGGTGTCTTCTTACATTTTCGCCGAATGTGTTCGTCAAAAATGTTCGTTCTCGTTAAATAAAATGCCTGAGCTTCATATCTCGAATGGTTCATCTGCGCTTTATTCCACGCCCGGCCCATATAGTGACGAATTACAGCTTCTGAGTTTATAATATTGTTACTTGCGCCTTCGGCGAAAGTTAATGTTGGCTGGTGTGCGGCCAGAGAATCGCACAGGAAGGCAGCTTCGCAAGCTTTTCGGCACCCCAAGCTGCCACACTTTATTCAGAAAATAAAAACGTTTTCGACTACTACTTTATGACCAATTGAGAAGGATCGCGCAAAGCACAGCATAAGGACAACTTCACTCAAACAGTGTCATGGCTGTTATCCATCATTCCGGTTTTTCACAGCCCACAACGTTATAGCTATCATCACAAAAGCATTTTTGTGGGATGTACGATTGAATATTAGTAATAGTAGGCAAGAGGAAAGAACAGTTCTAATGACCTCGATGTAAATTAGGGTCCTTCTCAGTCTGATGCAATGCGTTTGTAAACAACCCCGCAAACGCAACAGCGCCACTGCATCATCTGCTGAAGGAGGACTGCTTCGAGAAGACATCTCTGGCTATACGAGAGACTACCTAGTGGCATTTAATAGAGAATAGAAAAGAGTATTTTTGGTACTTTTTTCACAGTTTTTGGGCAGTATTTTTTGCACATGCTTATTAAAGACGTATCGGTTGTTCTGATAAACAATACTTTACTGTTTTGTATAATCGGGTAACGAAAACCCATCACGTACCACTAATCCAATCTGAGTCTAACTGAGCGTAGATAAGCGCAGCTTGATCGCGAAACATTGAGTTTTAGACCGCTCTCTCTCTGATGATGATATTGATGACGGACTGAGAGTCTTTGCTAAACATTTTCTCGCAGCTGTGGCGACGATATCATATATTGCACAATATACGAATATATTGTGGAGCCCCAGGCCAAAGCATCTGTCGAGCCCGGTGGCGCGATGGGTGCATTCGCCTGCGCCTCGCGACCGGAAAAGACATACATACGAACATATAAGTGCGCGGGTTTGAACCCCACCGTTGGCCCCCACATTTGTATTGATGGGGGTCCATCTATAAAGCAATGCTAAACGCAGCACCCACCGTGGACGTTAAATCTTAGCTGAGGCTCAGCTCGAAGAAAAAGGCCAAAGCGTCTACTACACATTGGCCACATCGTCCATATTAAGGGAAAGGTTTTCCAAATGAAAAGAAAATACCTCTACTAAAAAAGAGCCTAATTATCGTTGACGTCGATTCAAAATAGTTCGGATTTTACACCGTCAATTGCGCAGCAGCAAAGCTCGACGACAGATTCGCGCGTTTCGACTACTACCCACATCGTTTCGTTTGGGTCAACGCTGCATGCTATTCGAGTGCGGGCTGTGAATCTTTTTTTTTCAACATAGAAAGAAATCGAGCATCGTCGGTCAGCTCGGTTTCATCCGGTGAGCAGTGAACAGCTGTCGAGTGCCCGGTGACGTCGTGCATTCGCGTGCCGTGCGTCGTGCAACCGGAGCGGACACGAACTTGCACGGTTTGTTCGATCCCCGCCGTTGCAGTTGCACATTTGTATGTATGAGGTCCGACTTAGAAAGAAATGCGAAAGCAGTTCCGTGGACGTTAAATGCTGGTTGAGAATCAGCCCAGAGAAACGTTATCGGCAGTGAACGGTCAAGCGGAGCGATATAAAAATATAATGCAGAATATAGAAAGAAAATGCAAAAAGAATATATACAAAAAGAGATTATACGCATTGAACGTGTTCCTGTAATGGCACCGCAATAGCCGTCAAAGATGCCAGAAAAAATTCCAGACGAACTCTTCTTACAGAGGTCACTACATTGGATCGGCTGTTCCAAGAATCGCCGCGATTACATCTCCTCACGCATCAAGCTGCCGTTTAGTTGACGAGAAGAGGGTGGCTTTCTCGATCATATAACACCAAGTGAATTGAAGGCTACATTAGAACGATCGTAGACAAGTGACGTGTACTTCGTATTTGCATACATGGGTAATCAGACGACGATACATCGTTTATCAAAATATATCGCTAGGCTTCACATGCTTTTATGCAGACGAGTCTCAAATTAGAATCCGGTAGGCCTACCACCAGTAGAACTAACTAAAACTAACTAGAGCAACATGGTTGCCAACTAAAACCAAACTCGTTTAACCTCATACTGAAAATCATCCTACATTTTTGAACGATACAGGTATGCTAAGGGCAGCCGCGATGCTACCTGCCAGACCCGCCATTGCATCAGAACAGTGGAGACTATAGTGTCTTGGGAGAATAGTGTAAACGTGACGGCAGACGAGTGGCGACGCCGAATATATATATATATATATATATATATACATATATATATATATATATATATATATATATATATATATATATATATATATATATATATATATTCATATATATATATATATATATATATATATATATATATAAAAGAGTTCTTTTAATACTTATATGTAAATTTTATTCGGTTTCTAAACTGCGTTTGCATCTCTTGTTTCGGGGCTTCGGCACTTGTCTCACTTATAATAGCATAATATTGCATAAAAGTCATATTTTTTAATGTGATATGACACGTAGTTCTGGTTGTAAATGTTCACCTACGAAACATTATTGCATACGTGATGTACAACCGCTAAAACACACCGCTAAACGCTCACATGTACGAAGAAGGTAAATAACGTATTGCAAAGTCCTACTGTCCATCTTGCTCTCGCAGAACACATACAAGCTGAGTGAGTTCGGGTTACGCAATCGGAACACATACAGAAGCATTTCTACGAACTACTATTAATATATAGCTCATGTGTAAATGTGTAAACACAATGCCATCACAACTTCTAGTATATATATATATATATATATATATATATATATATATATATATATATATATATGTATATATATATATATATATATATATATGGATTGAGAACTTATCAAATTTTTCCCTACGTAAGCGTAAAGGGTGCCTCTAGCAACATGTGGTCGTGTCGACATCGTTCACTGATAGCAGTACAAATCTAACGTTGTACAAAATGGCATCATAGAACTGTTGCACAGTCCGCGATTTGGCACGATCATTGAGTATACGATTTAGCGCGGCTTGACTGTTAACGTCTTCTTCGGGACCATCTTCAGTTCGGCAAGAGTTTTTCCAAAACAGCTCTCGGTAATCTCTTTCTTCAGGCGAAAAACGCCAGGAACCACAATTTTGTACTTATCAGGAGGAAAGCCTTTGTACTGTAAATAGTTGACCACCGAATGGAACTCGTTGGTTTTTAGGAATCGCCTTGTGTAGCTTCGATTGGAGTCGGTAAACTTGAAGCTCAGAACGGTGATGTCGCCACAGTCTTCGGGAGGTTCTGGTGGAACTTGAGTCTTCATATCGCTTTTGATGTTGTTGTTTTCCTCCTCTGGCACCGGAGGTGTCACTGGTTTTTCTTCGGTAGCAATCACGGTGACATCGGGTCTTGATGTCGACGAAATAACGTCTGGAATAGATGTGTTGAGTGGCTCCGGTGATGAAGTTGTTGTCACATCGACTGGAGGCTGCTCGACGGCGGGTGGTCGAGGTGGGCCGCGGAACTGGGGCGGCTTTGGCGGCCGCGGAGGGAATTCCTCACTTCCGCTCTCCGAGACGTCCCCGGCGGCGAGCTCTGTGGTCTTCTTCACACACGTCTGTCTACTTTGGCGCACCGAGCTCCTAAGTGGAGACAGAAGCACCTGCTTCGGACAGAGGTCTTCCTCCTCAACTTGACCCTTCTTTATGGGCAAAGACGATGACGGTGAGTCTCGGTGTTGAGTCTGAGACCTCATCGGACTCACTTTCGAAACAGGTTTATTGTTATGGAGCACTTGGATTTGTGGCACATCGAACCGAGCGACTACCTCACCAGGATCTGGCGTCTTGGCTTGACGTCTGTCGTGCACCTGATCATAGCCTAGAGACTTGTTTCCTTTCATAGAGTGTGCTCGTGAAATTACGAGCTTGGGAATGGCGCCTTCAGCACCACGCAAAGGCTGCTCTCGAACACGAAAATTTGTAGCGCCTTTCTTCACTGTCTTCGACGGTACGTTGAGATTTTCCATAGAGCGTGCAGCCTTAAATTTGTCCTGTTTTGTCTTTTCCTGCGGAGCCTGATGTTCACGATTTTCGCTTCGAGACGGTTCGCCCTTGCCCTTAAGGATCGCCATTTGATTTCTCGACGCTGGTCTCCCCAGCTTTATCAGTTCATTAAGGATCTCTCGATTATCGGAGTCCGAATCCGAATCAGCTTCTTCCTTCGGCACATTCTTCTTCGCTTGCGATGCAGATGGTATGGGAATGGCAGCTACTAAAGGGTTATTTCCTCGGCCTGGCCGTCCTTTGTTGATCACCTGGAGGAGGAGCTCTTCGTCCTCTGAGTTCGAATCCGAGTCCTTATCGTCTTCCTGGTCTTTCCTGTTGAGATCTGGCATCGACTTGTTCGAAGTTCCATTCGTGAATGACAAATCTTGTGGAGACGTCGGCTGTCTTGCTTTTCTTGGTAGCGTCCTTGGCTTCCAGGCAAACGAGGGTTCAGGCTTGTCATCATCGAAACTTTGGTCATCATTAATTTTTGACTGCAGCTGTTGTTGTTGATGATGCTGAAGTGGAGCCTGAAGCTGCGGAGGATGTTGTTGTTGCTGTTGTTGTTGCTGCTGCTGCTGTTGCTGTGCCATTTGTTGAGGTTGCTCAGCAATTGGTTGTTGCTCTTGTGGTTGCGGTGGTTGTTGTTGTTGTTGTTGCTGCTGCTGATGTTGCTGCTGCTGCAAACCTCCAGGGCTTCGTTGTGCCGACACTGGCAACTCTGGCTGTTCCCGTTGGCCGAACACATCAGATGCGCGCGGCGACTTGAGCATTTGTGGACTACCTCCGTTCAACGGAGTGATCGGTTTTCGACGCCGAGGACGCGGCACCGGGCCGTGGTAATCGCTCTTCGGACAGATACTGCTGAGATCCGAGAAACTGGTGGCCGCCGAGAGGTTGGCGGGCGTGTCTTCAGTGCGGTAGTTGTGTAGAGAGTCCTCCTGCATGTATGGATCGCCGACCATCTTGGGCTCGGCGTACGGTCGAATTTGCCGCGGCTCTGGGTTCGGCCTGACTAGCGGTGGAATCGAGCTCGTCGACTCCACCTTGGACTCATCGAGAGAGATCGGCGTGAAGTGGGCAGCATCTTGCGGCATCTGTGCGCTGCTTGGCGGGTGCACCGCTTGGCGAAAGGCGTATTCCATCTGAGCCGCTGAGCTACTCGCTGCTTCACCCGGAAACGGCTTTGGGTGCTCAGTGGAGCCACCTCCGTAAGCGGCGGCTGTGTTCTGTCGACGCTCCTTGGGTGATGGTGGCATGGTTTGGCCAGGCGAATCAGGAAGGTCCGACGGGGAAATTATTCCGGACGGCTGTCTGCTGAACTCCGAAATAATCGAGTGAGCATCGTCGACTTGCTGGCCGTTCATGCAAAAACTGCTCAGTGAGTTTGGCGAGCTGCAACGAGACCAGACCTGGCCAAACAGACATACAGAAATGGGCAAATTTAGAACTTCCGACACTCACAACCGTTGCGCAGTACGAGGCTTTCCTGCATGGCTTAGCCGTGTACACATACGTAATAACAAAGCAACAGGTTGTTAGCAGTAGCAAATCAAAGTTGCGTAATTCTGTAACATATCGTTCCAATCGGTGCGCACGTCGCCGGCAGAATAATAGACGATGACTTTTGACGAAAGCTAGCTCAGTGACTTCGATTCCTACGTGGGGGGCAGACAACGATAGCTACGAAGGAGGAACGACGGATCTACTCTTTAGTAGATAAACCCACAAACAAAAACGTAGTAGACTAAATAGACTACGAAACCGGTATAGGAGTATTACTACTACCCATACTACGAGAGATCAGTAGTAGTCAACTGACCTGGGGCGTGGCATTTGCTGTGGCTGTGTGGCTGGCAAGTTTCACTTCGTCCTGCTCGTGTATCGTTTCGGGCTGTCGGCGCTTGTCGACCCCGCTGAGGTCGCCCGCGGACGAAGCTCGACTGATATGACGAGGTGTGCCCTCGGTACAGTAGACGCGAGGCACATCGTCCTCCTGATACGACGGAGACGAGTCCGGTTCGGCCGCACGCAACTTCGACTCGTCCATTGCCTGCAAAACGTTGTCCGAGAGTTTCCCGGCAACAAGCGACGAACAAGCAGCCGGTTACGCGTTGTCTCATACTGTGCGACTACAACAACCACGACAATAACGACAGCTAGGGCCTGTACCTGCATATTTTGGCTGCATGCTGTGAAAAGTATATATTTAAGTAAGTACACTCATTAATAGAGGTATGTTGTTCATCCACTGTACGTAGGTCGGTCATTCGGTTTAAGCAAAACAACTTTTTTCTCTCTCGTCTCAAGACCATCTACGTTTAAAGGTACAGAAGCTTACGCCTCTTGCGTCACGGTTGGAGCAAGACGTCCATCCCAATTCTCTACTAGCAGTCTTAATGCGGCCTCCTTAAGCCACTTTCTAATCTAATCGGCATACTGCCTCAGAAAGTTGGATCCACCGTGGCGAGGTAGACATCTCGAATTCAGATTTGAGTCCATTGTATTGATGATCGCCTAGAGTGGTGGCAGGAGCACTGATGGCTTGCATTTCCAGAGGAAATATATCGAAACAGGCGATCTCCCTCAGGGCTATGTAAGGTCCCGATGGTCTTTTCGAGACAGTCATTAAACTCGTATACGTAAACATTTTTGAAAAACGCTATGAATATATTCATATAACATCATTAAACTTTCGAGGTTTTAACCTGCGCCCAGATTTACCATTACTAAAATGCATACATTAGTAATAAATAAAAATAAGCTGTTCTCTAGAGACTATCGTACGATCTGTGTGGGCAGAGTGGCGGTGTGATCTAAGGGACTAGTGGGACGCTAGTGATGATTGTCATGTGCCAGGGTGTCGGCGGTATATATATATATATATATATATATATATGCTGCCGGCTCTCTGTGCATTAAACATATGCCTCAGGATATGTTTTAAGCCCGTAGGTGTCGGAGGATGGTCTGGAATTAAAAACTATCTTCTTAAAAAAAAAGTAAGTTGAGATTCCTAATAAGCAGGAAAGAGTTAATCATATCAATAAATCGAGAGATTCCGCTTGGGGGGAGATCGCTGCCGGATATATATATATATATATATATATATATATGTGCATATAAATATATATATATATATATATATATATATATATATATATATATATATACTAGTGTATCAGTGTACATTATATTGGTGTATATTAATATGTTTTAAAAAAGAAACGATATATATATATATATATATATATATATATATATATATATATATGTATATATATATATATATATATATATGTATACATATCACAAAATGCATGTCTATTTTCATACTTTTCTACGAATTCACGAGACGACATTCGTACCTCGGTGTACTTTCGGCTGTAGTCGAAGGGCTGCTCTTCGCTCGGCTCCATGTCGGCCTTGGGTGTGCGGACGACAAACGCGTTCTTTCCCCCCGCCGAAATGCGGTCCATATTCAGTGGTCGCGTCACTGGGGGCCCCATCGACGACGGCGACGACGATGCCACCACAACCTCTGCCTGTACTTGCTGCTGCTGCTGCTGCTGTATAGATTGTTGTTGTTGTTGTTGAGGTTGTTGCTGCTGCTGCTGCTGAAGCTGCTGAACGTTCATTTTTCAAGCCGATTTCTCGCTCACACGTGCTCGTGGTGGTAGTAGTAGCACGAGTAGCTAGTAATAGTACGAAGCTTCACGTGAAGCTTGCTGAGGTCGAGGTTGCACGTTCCTTCGCTGCTGCTGCTGCTGCTGCTGCAGCAGCCTGAGCCTGCAGCCTGAGCGACAACACCTCGAAGTGAACAATGTCAGCGCAGACAGACATGCGTACGTATGCTTGAGGCATTCGCAGGCCCAAACGTATGTATCAGGCCGGTCAAGCAGATCTTCTCCTTCCCTTCAAGGCTGCCGTCTCGCACCACCACCACGGAAAAGCAGCGACAGGTCACAGCGCCTCATCGCACGTACGCAGTCGGCTTCGAAACCGCGCACCGCGAGGATCACCTGAACGTCAACGATACACCGTAGCACTACAAACAACGACACGATACATCCGTCGGAGCGAGTACTCACGCTGCCATGATGATGATGATGATTGAGATGAAGACTGAGATGAAGCTGATGGAGATGATGGTGATGATGTAGACGATGGTGTAGACGATGGTGATTGGTTCGCGCGCGACACTCTTAACCTTAATGTAGACAGTTATAACATCATCATCATCATCATTATACACAGGAAATGAGGCTAACTAGCATGTTCAACGGCTGTTGATGGTGATGTCGACGATGACTACTTCTTCGATGGGAGAATGAAGGAAGAAAGGAAAATGATACGACGAAGATTGCTCTCTCTTCATAGAGCGCTCACTATTGCGGCACCGCTCTCGATCTCAACTTCGGCGACAACACCTGAGACAGAGTCTCCCCTTCACTTCACAAGAACGACGAAAACGCCGGAACTCGGACCGTAACCACTACGGCTTAGCTGATGATGGTGGTGGTGGTGGTTGCGATGCTTCTGCTGCAGCTCTTGAGCTGTCGTCATCTTCAGCGGGTAGAGCGGCGGAAGGGCTTCCCACCGTAAAGCACGGCACGTCGTCCTGACAGCCTAATGCCTTTTTTGCCTTCACATTGTCCGAGACGTCGAACACAGGAGTAGATGTACTCGATTCGATGCGACAATCAAACCTGTCGGAGCGTTTGGTTTTTCAATCTTTCTCTTCAATCTGGCGGTCATCCAAAATAGCTGCAACCAACAACACATGGACGCGCTAACATCAGTATGTATGGATGAAAAGATGAAATCATGCAAATAATCTAAGATATATGTAACGATGACCTCATGCAAATATTCCAAGGCAAGTGCTGAAGTCATGTCACGACTTTTTCCTGTAATGCAATCCTCTCAATAGTCTAGTAAGTGTAATTCATTCTCTGTTGTGCAAAAAGTAATGAGGCGGCGCGTTACAAACTGGGTGCAATCGCATTTCAACAGGTTCAAACGCTGTTGAGAAACAAATACCTACTCGAGCGCATTCTCGAGTCAGCCGCTGGTCAAAAACATCGCTTCAGCTTTAAGTCTAGTAAAGGTTTTCTCATACCCAACAGTTTATGTAAAAGGCTATACAACTTGTACAAGGTCGCGTATGTTTCGGCCATTGGCCGTTGATGACTGCATTGTTAGATCTTTGCGACGTTCTCATACGTTGCAGCGACTTCCGACAGGCGACCTAAGCGCCCATTGTCAATAAAGGAATGGAATTAAATAGATCTGGCGACTTGTTTACCGTTGCAAATGACGTAGAAAGTCGTCTAAAGTAGAATTTACTTCTTTTCTTTTCAAATCGGCCGGAGTACGGCACCTTATGACGCATTTTGCTTCGCCTGCTCGAATAGCTTTTTGCTGCGAAACAGCTACTTATTTTACTAATTCAATTACGATACTAATTTACTTCTCTTGATCATAACAGGCAGAGAGCTTAACAAACGTGTTTGTCATTTTATACTATGCAATCTAACTCAAAGGCTTGCTACTGCGATTTCTGGGTCAGAACGTGGCAAATCACAGAAGCTTTCAGAACTACTCTCGTACTGTGTCAATGTAACTGATTACATAAGCTATGTTTATATATCCCTTTCTCGCATTGTTGTGATCCACCGTGGATGCACACACACTTAGGTAAATTCCTTTTAATTTATAGATTTTTCTATTGGAGTTATTACCTTAAAAGCCAGCAGATCCGGATTTGCATAGCTACCTGCTTAATCCCTGCGTTTGCATTAAGACAGCGCAGACAAACAATGTCGTAGTAAGCATATATGATTCGTTGCATAGCCACTATTGTGGGTTATAATCTACTATTTTATTCTATGCTGCGTGATTTCGAGATAAAATCATGAGAAGAATGCAGAGAAGACCATTCTGTGAGCAGATCACGCAGTGATCCTAAATGAGCCTTTAGCAGGGCCTAAATGAGCCTTTAGTACATGTCATACCTTCCAATGACAGATTTTTTCTAGCTGGCATAGTAAAGGTGATAATAGCTCAGTAGCTCAACCTCTCACGACAGTGTGGGTTACCAGTACCGGTTGGGTTTGTTTCTAATTATTGAAAATCACACGAACTAAGTTCAGATAAAGCGGTCGACAATCTAGGTGGGTAAAAGATAGAAAAAGCACAAATAACATTTCACTCTTTTTCAGCGACGGCTGAGCAACTATCCCCAGAGTGGCTCTAAGAAAACGACCTACTTTGTATATATTACTCTATGTCAGTAAATATTAAAGCATGAGAGTAAGTCGATAAAAAAAAAACTGGATATTCACAAGAAAGAAATATCGGTTGTGTGAATATCGACAACACATTAACATATACAGCCGTTCAACAGTTGAAGAACTAAGGATACAATATTCAACAGTAAAGCATATTGTTGCGATATATTCCAGTTCTTAATTAATATCTGTAGAACGATTCAATGCTTTGGGTGGCAAAATCTACCAAAATTATCTGTATCAATTTCTTTTGCAGTGTTTCGTTACGATCACCCGACTGGAACACCGGTTCGACGTATTCGTACTCTTGAATTGTGCTTAGATAGAGCATAATAGCTTCCAGAGGATTGTGGAAAAAAATAAATAAAATATCAAATATGAGCGGCATTCTCTTAGCTCCATCGTTTATCAGAGCTAAATTAAAAGGATCGTCTATTATTTTAGAGAGCTAAATTAGAGAAGATCGTTTCGTAGCATGGTTAGCCTTGTGGCCAAGAGACGAGGATTCACTTCCAAGGCCAAGCACTGCAGAAACAGCTCTCACGGTTGCCCAAGGATTCAGGCGAGTGCGGAACGGATTGGTACTACGGACTACTACCACTACTGCCAAAAACTAGACTGGTGGATCGCACAGATGCACTAATTTAAATATCGTCTTGCCCTGGAGAGCCCCATGTTGTACGGAGGTTATCAAAACAATTGGTGTATATGTACCACATACACATGGCTGAACTGACACCAAATTCATGCAACACATTGCTGAATGTTATGTTGTTGTTTTACTTGTACCGGTCTGTCTACACGTGTATGGTACGTTTTCGTCTCGTGTTGCTTAACAAGCAGCAAGGCTATCGCTTATATTTTAGCATGATAGTTGTTTGCTTAGAGCGCGCATGGTTCGCCGCAAGAGGATCGACATTCACCGACGCCTCGGCCAGATAGTCATTGTTGTTGTTGTTGTTGTGGTTTTGTTATTGTTGTTGTAGCTTTGTTATTGTTGTTGTAGTTTTGTTATTGTTGTTGTTGTTGTTATTAGTGGCGGCAACTAAGCCCTGCGCAACCACAACAGCAGTAACAGCAACAAGAGCCACAAAACCAACGAAAACCACAACAGTAACAACAGCAGAGACGACAACAACAGCAGCACCGGCAGTAACAATGATTACAGTAACAATTACAACAACATCAACAACAACAACAACAACAACAACAAAAACTGCAACAACACAGCGCACAGTAGAGCATCGGCAGTAATAGAATGAACTAGTAGCAGAAACAATAAAGTTAACCAAATATCACCAAGTGATTAATACCTACAATTGCATGTAATAGAGATATCATTACTACCTATTCCCTTACGAATACGAATATGATGATGATAACGATGACAACAACAACAGCACTAACAACAACAACAACAACAACAACAACAACCACAACCCCCACAGCAGCAACAACTACCTACCACCACTATGAGATTGCTCGCCGAGCAAACTCCATTCACACTTGATCAGCTAGCTAGCAAAAGAGAGAGAGAAGAGGCACGCTATCCAACAACTCACAGCATCCCAGCACATCGGAGACCTAAACGCACGCACAGATACGCACAGAAACGCGTTCACGGTCGACGAATCGACAACAAGCAAATAATGCAAATAATGCAAGTATTCAGTAGTACAGCGCGCCGCTAGGAGAGGCAGAGTTAAAGTTGTTAGGAACGACGTTTTCTCAGCTCAAGCTGACAACATGTTTCCGATCATCGACTGTTCAATCAATCAATCAATCGATGAATCATCTATCGATGAAACGAAGCAATAAATTAACTACAAAGTCAACAAACGAACGAACGAATGAATCAATCAATCAGCCAATCAATCAATCAATCGATGAATCATCTATCGATGAAACGAAGCAATAAATTAACTACAAAGTCAACAAACGAACGAACAAACGAACGAACGAATGAATCAGTCAATCAATCAGCCAATCAATCAATCAGTCAATCAAGCTAACTCGTAATATCACTCTTCACGTCGCACTTGGAGCTGCTATTTTTTCTTTTCTGAAAAAAAAACAAAAAACAATTCGTACAAGGATAACTATCAGAAATAGCATCATACGAGTGTGATGATTGGCACAGCGGTGGCACATTGGCACTGTGTTTGTTGGTGTGGTTCGTATAACGGTGCTACGCGCTCTGTACGAATCATCGGACAAGCGAATAGGAAGAGAAGAAAACGTCAAGAGGCCGCCGCCGCTACCACCGCCGTCATAATACGAACGCCGGTTGTCCACCACCAACCAGCACGGGACTATTTGTTTCTGATGTAGCGTTTGTCTAAAGCGGCGGCCGGTGATCTCTCTCTTCTCTCAGTCGTTGTTTCTTGGTCGCGGTCGGATGTGTTCACCGATATGTCATCGATCGAGTAGAACAAGATGACCAGAGTAACCACAACAATGACAATAGCAACTCACAACGAAGACACGAACGAGATCAACAGCAACAGCAGCAGCAACAACAACTACAACAGCAACAACAATTGCAATAGCAACAATAACACCAGCTGCAGCAGCAGCAGCAGCAGCAGTAAGGACAACAACAATAGCACACAACCACAACAGCAGTAACAGCAACAAAAGCCACAAAACCAACGAAAACCACAACAGTAACAACAACACCACCAACAACAACAACAAGAATCACAAAAACAACAGCAGAGACAACAACGGCAGTACCGGCAGTAACAATGATTACAGTAACAATTACAACAACAACTGCAACAACACAGCGCACAGTAGAACAGAGCAGATCACAGTTGTAATTTGTAATCACAGTGCAATTGTACCTCCTGCTATGTTGAGCAAAACCGCCTCGAAGCAGCTGATTGACCAACCGGCCTATCGAGAACACCAACAACCTCAACTGCACCATAGTTCGCACTCTGATGGATGCCCGTTCGCTCGTGGCGATCGATGCTGCTGCTGCTGGTGCTGTTCGGATGGACTCTGCTGCTGAGAAGAGTTTGCCGCGAAGATACAAGTCGCTTTCTGTTTCAAGCAGCTTCACGCTTTTGGCTTCACTCTCGCCGCCGGCATTGTCGGCGTGCTGGCTGTTGTTTGTCTTCGGATGAACAACAGCAACAACAACAACAATAATAAACAATAATGATAATAATAGTAATAATAATAATAATAATATTAATAATAATAATAATAATAATAATAATAATAATAATAATAATAATAATAATAATAATAATAATAATAATAATAATAATAATAATAATAATAATAATAATAATAATAATAAGAACAACAACAATACCACCACCAACAACAACAATATCAACAACAACAACAACTCAACACCAGCACCAAGCAGGCAGACAGTGAGCAGAAAGCGGCGACTGCGGCCAGCGACAGCACCGCAACTACCAACAGGTATCAGGGGGCACCAATAATGCTACAGCAGAACGATCGATCAGCCGGGGGTGGCCGCAGAGCGCCGGGAGTGGAGATGTTGGTGTTTCCCGAGCGCGTGCAGTTGTTGTTGTTGTTGCTGCTGCTGCTGCCGCTGGTGGTGGAGGAGGTGGTGGAGGTGCTTCTGCCATAAGCCAATCCGTCGTGAGCAACAACACCAGCAACATCGACTACTAACTACTAACTACTACTACTAACTACTACTACTAACTACTACTACTACTACTACTAACCAAGCTGACGACTGCTAAAGGCGGCTCTAGCCTGCATCATTGGCCTTTCTTCATCACCATCGGAATAATCGTCGGAATCGCCATTGAGAGTGGACACAACCAGTAGGAGGAGCACGGGGGTGGTGGGGTTTGGAGAGGGGAACGAGGGTTGAGTTGCTGACACTTTCTCTTGCCGTCGTCGTCCACCACCTCCACGCCCTCTCCTCCTCCTCCTCCTCCTCCTCCTTCGTAGCTGTAATAGGTTTGTCTGCTTGTTGTGGCTTTTGTTGTTGCTGCTACTGCTGATGCTGCTGTACTCCTGCCGATAGTCTGCTGCGTTTGATGCGGTTATTGTTGCTGTTGTAGTGAGTCATGTAATTGTTGTTGTTGTTGTTGCTGTTGTTGTTGTTGTTGTTGTTGCTGTTGTTCCTCTGTCACCGTTGCTGTCGTTATTGTTGCTACTGTTGTAGATACAGTTCAACAGTAGTAGTTCCACAGTTTCGAACAATTGATAACCATCGGAGTAAACATGACGTTCGCATATTGTTGCTCTATTGCCGCTTGGGTTGTTTGATGTTTCTAGTGTTGTTGTTTTTGTTGCTGCTGCTGCTGCTATCGTCTTCATCATCTCGATGTCTGTTGTTGACATGTCGTTGTTTCGCCCTCTTTTTTCGTTCTGTTATTGTTATTCTCGTTGTAGTTTTTGTTGTTGTCGTCGTCGTCGTCGCCGTTGTTGTTAACGTCGCTGGTATTGGGGTTGAAGCCGGCAACGTCAGTTCAGTAGAAATACTGTTGTGTGCAGACTTCTGTTCACTCTTGCTTACGTAACTGTCGCTGATTGAGTATACCGCGCACGCATAGTGTGACGTTATTTGTATTGTCATAATTGTACGTTACATTAGTAGATCTGTCGTACGTGTACTGGTAATTGTCATTATTAAGATGCGTTGTAGTTAGTAAGGGTAGATGAAGTTACTGCTAGTCACAGCAGTATATCCACTATAACAAACAGGTTATATAAAGCTACGAAAGCATAGTATGGTGTCATTATTGTGATATCAGGACATACCGAAACCGCGGTAGCAGGAGCAGCAGCCGGCCTTCGCCAGGATTCTTGCAGATGCCTCATGTCCTAGCTGCTCTCAGTCCTGCATCCATGCTAAGTTGTTGTACGAATTACGACGTCATGAATCCTTGTCATCCTGCTTCTGAGATCGAGCGTTGTCGTCGTCCTGAAGTTCTGGAGTTCTAAAGTCCTCGTCTGTCGGAGATTCTCTCAGAGGAATCCGCAAATGGGAGTTGCACTAGTATTAAAAACGTTTTTAAGGAGGTTGTTTTTAATTCTAGACCATCTTACGGGCTTGGAACTTAACCTGAGGTATACATATCTTCAATGCACCGAGGGCTGGACAGATATGCTAAGCTATCTAGGGTTTCCCCAACAGTTCTTGTGCAGACAGCATGGCCGCTAAGGATTGCACTACCACAGTGGCGGCGCTAAGGCTTGTGTTGCCGGAGCTGCCTTTGTTTCTTGTTGTTGCAAGAGCTACAACTGCTGTTCGCGGTCGTCGCCCGAGAGTGGCTGAAAAGCGCAGCAAATCCACCAGCACAGCACAGATCCGCCACTGGGGGGAATCGACTCTCGTCTCGGAGTGCGCACGCAGATCGCGCGCGCAGTCCGTCCGAACATACGCCGATGTGGGAGATCGGCTCGCACGCCGTCAGTCAGTCAGTCAAACAGTCACTACCTAGGCCGCTCGGCGGTGGAATGTTCCATGGCGGGAAAGGACAACCGAACATGATGCCATTGCGCTGATAATGGTGGCAGAAACACGAGAAGTAAACGTGGGAGCAAAAGGGATGAGGCGGCAAGGGCAAGAGAAGGCATAGCCATAGGATAAACTTCGTCCTGAAGAGGACCAGCAAAAGACGTCGGTCACGTATAACATGGAAAAACAATGACTCAATCGTAACTCATACACTCATGCGCGTTCCTCGTACCTACATCTCAACAGCAAAAACAACAATGGCGTGCTGCAATGCACTCCTCAAAGACAAGTAATCCTAACGACTACAAAAGCCTTTTTGATTGCTACTAGATTTGTTTGTAGTACTACTAAAGGTAGATAGGTTGGGAGGAGGGGGATGCCCACGTGTGGCAGCCATGACATTCAGCTCATGCTGTCCCATCATTCTGGAACGTCATTTTTGTATTGTTCTTGTTCTTCTTCGTTCAGGTTGATGGCGGCGGCGTCGTATATATATATATATATATATATATATATATAGTTTATTCAATGTAATCAATCATATATATATAGATATATATATATATATATATATATATATATATATATATATATATATATATATATCTGCGTCAAAAACTCTCCCCATCACAGACAACAGAATGTCGACGCCCACCATCGCTGAGCCGGAAGATTGTCACGCAAACCGACCGAAGATCACGTCAAGCACTGCGAGGACAAACGCTCTGCTTACTTTTCAAGAGAGGGCGAATGAGGCGGTGAGGCGGAACAGTCGACCACAAATTGGGCTCGCGTTGCCTCAGGGGGTGAACTCGTTGTCCTCGATCTGGCCCTTGTCTGTCTGCATTTCCTCTTCTCCCCTTATGTCTCTTCAAGTGGGTGACCAAGGACTTGATGAAGCGGTAGTTGTGCCGCCCTAACAACCACAAAAAAGAGCGATGTCAGCGATTTGTGCTTAGTTGTCAAGTGGTCGGTGGGCCCAGCCCTGTCTCGGCGGCCACAATAACCGACGTCCGCCAACCAAGTAACACAACGACATCGAACAGCTTAGTGACTGAAGTGAGGGCAGAGACAACTTCAGCGGCAGTAGGCACATATTGTGTTCATATGCGGGCATCTGATTCGCCCAGGACCCTTTCCCTTGCCTGCGTAAGTTGGGTAATGAACTGACAACGGGAGACGGGAACCAAGAGAAGAAACAAGGGACGAAATACAAAAAGAGAAATTCATTGTTAGATTTCGTTGGTGGTGAGTGTATACCGGTAGCCGAAGTATGTATTAGTAATAGTGGTAATTAAGAACAATTCAATGTCGCTTAGAGGGTTCTACGACAGCGCAGCTTCTGTAGGATGAAGTACGATCGGATGCGGATACCATTATCCGCATAACCATGTAACCGAAAGCAAGAATGCGAAGTATGGTTTTGGGGGAATAACTTAAACGTGGGTGTGCGTGTGTGCATGTATGTAAACTATTTTTAACGGGTGATACATCTTGGAGACTGAGCGTATTGCTAACTATACCGTGGATCGAAGATATTAAGGGCGCAACACTATTCCAGGGACTTGGTCCGCGACATTTGTCGGGCAATGCTCGCCCTAATGTTCCCTTTTGTAGGCCAATTCGTAGTCTGCTATGTATGAACGCTCTATACAGATTAATGTTCTACATCTGGACGCTTTTGTTCCTGAAATGACTCTAGTCTTGTGTTGTTACCCTTGTATATGTACATGGATTTTTTTACTAAGTATTTGACTGCTACCTACAAAGGTGAATAAATGTAATTGATTGATTGATTGACATCTGGACGTTTTGTGATAGAGCATCTGAAATGATGCTAACTGCTACAGATCAAAACTTGATAGCAAAACACGTCAAACGAATTTACCCAACAACCTGTATCTCGAAATTTCGAACGACGGGTACTGAGAAGGGATTGTCAGCAATGACGTTCCGAGTTTCATTTATATTATTTCAAGGCAAAACAGTTTCGAGTTGAAAGTTGATTATTTTTCTTGAGGTTTTGAATTGACGAAACCACAAATGCGTTGTCATCATTTTTCAGAGGCATTGAACTCGACCGAACATTACGCTTCGATGAAATTATCCAGGAAGAAAAACCGTTTCTGCTGTGCCTGTCGCAGTAATACGTATCAGTTTGTATGCAAATACACCTCTTCTGTAGGTAAGAATTGCACTTCTTGATAAAGCAAAATTGCAAAAAAAGCTTGATAGATTTCCGGTCCGCGTATTTTGTCTGGTGATTAACTTCGTAGATTTAAATTTCAGATGAATCTTAAGGCTTTTGTACTTGCGCGCACAAGTTTATCATAACGGTTAAGAATACATTATATTATATAAAAATAATTGTAATTTAAAAATCTTGCAAAGCGCATTATATAAATATATATATATATATATATGCACCATTTCATATTACAATTTTGTCTAAGTGAATGAGTTCATTTTTACCACAATAATATATATATATATATATATATATACGCTGCATCCAATCGACCCTATTGCACTTTTGCAATGATCTTCATCATGACTAGCGTCTATCTTTGATTTGTTGCGGTGACCAGTTTTCTGCATGCGTGCCTTTGAAATGGCCAACAATCGCACCCGATTCCGCTTTCTTGTTTCGAGGGACGAACGCGTAACGCTATATTTAATTCATGTTTGCCATTTACAATGGAAATTCGCCCTTGTCTCAGTTTACTCGTTTCAGCACCCTTTTTTGACACCCGATACGTTGCCATAAAGGAAGTGCGCGTGTTGCAATTACGCTACACGATATATATGCGGTGAACCTCGTGCGAGACGCGTCGAATCAACCCTGCTCCGGGTTCGTGGCTCGTGCTTGTTTTATTGGATCAACACGGCCTGGTTTAAGACTGCAGACTACGTAAAAAATGCGAAACGCGCGTGAGCGAAAGCGCGCCAGTATTAACCATACCGTGAATTCTTTCCAGTCGATGCTTCAAGCGGTTGGATTCATTAGTTTTGAGTATCGCGTCTACGAATCATAAATGTTAATATTAAAAGAAACAAAGATAGCAATTCACCGTGATATATGAGTTATAGTAAGTAACCTTGTTACAAAGTGCTAAATAAAGTGTGTTGCAAAAAATTAGCAACTCATGTTTTTTGTGATAATTTCGGCTTGGTTTATTTGAATGGCTTGAAATTTTAAGCGCATGATGTACATGACGAAACATGAGTATAGTGTTGATTTGATTGCAATCTCAACATCGGTTCATACAAAAAATAAAAAAGTGTTGCAAAATATTAGCAACAATAGCGCCTTACAGCGTATTCGATTCTTAGCAGGGCTGTATGACTCATTTGAAACTACATATTTTATTCTAGAAACGGGTTTTTCGTCCCTTCTTCTGAATCAAATCGTAAACTCGGTATTTCATGGAGTTAATGAGCTGTTGTAAGTACGAAAGTGGAATATTAGTCCATGCTTGCTGGACAGCTTCTTTGAGGTCCGACAAATGATTATATTGTCGACCATTTGCGTAAATCTGCTTTACCAAATGTCCCCAAAGATTTTCAATAGGATTCAGGTCTGGACTTAATGCCGGCCAGTCAAAAAGTGGCACTCCTTGTTCTTGAAAAAAGGCTATAGTGCTAGCCGAGGTATGAAACATGGCGTTGTCTTGTTGAAAACCTGCGTCAGGTCCCCCAATTCTTCTGAAGTGGGCTTCTAACTGGGAACCGAAAATGCGCTGGTACATGTCAGAATTGTTTCGGCCCACAATCTCGACTAGATCAGACTTCCCATTATATCAAAACGCGCCCCAATATTTCACAGAGCCACCACCGGCTACACGTTTCGAGAACCATTTAGGTTCCTTCCGTAAGTCGTGCCAATAGTACTGACAGCCGTCAGGGCCATCGAGATTAAATTTCTTTTCATCCGAGAAGACGATGTTTTTCCACTCGTTATCCCAAGTTTGGTATCTATGCGAAAATGCACGCCGTGCGACAATGTGCTTCGGTTGCAGTCGCGGCATAAGATTCCTTTTCGCGTATCGCACGTTTTTGTCAGAACTTAACACTCGGTACACTGTGGATCGGTGCACTGGCACTCCCAAAGTAGTCCTGATCCTGGAAGAAGACATTTGGTCATGAGTAGCCAACTGTATGATCCTTCGCCAATCTCGAATAGTCAAAACTGGCTTACGCCCACTGTTAGATCTGCACCTTTGGTTCACTCCAGGGTGTAAGAACCTGCTGATGGTGCTCTTATGCCGTCCTAATCTGGTTGCTATAGCAGTTACTGTATGACCGAGCTCAGCATATGCCTCAATTATTGTCTTTTCCTTATCCGAAAGATCCTTTGTACGACCCATGGTTTAAACATAAGATTCGTCGTTAGTTCGGAACAACGACTAAGCTGTAGAATATTTTGCAGTTATATAACGATTGATTTAGCTAGACATTTGATCCCTGGGATCGAATATCAGCTGTAGTATCGAGTATCCTTTACAAACAAGAGCTGTGTTGTTAGCATGTTAATGTTGCTAATATTTTGCAACACTGTTTTTTCACACTTTTTAATTTTTTGTATGAACCGATTTTGAGATTGCAATGAAATCAACACTATGCTCATGTTTCGTCATGTACATCACGCGCTTAAAATTTCAAGCCATTCAAATAAACCAAGCCGAAATTATCGCAAAAAAACATGAGTTGCTAATTTTTTGCAACACACTTTATATACGTAGGATGCGTGATGCCTGCAGTTGCAAAGCGCAATTCAATCTCTAATATATTCAGCCATTTACGTATTGCAAGAAACAAACTTATATATATATATATATATATATATATATATATATATATATATATATATATATATATATACATATATACGTAGGAGGATTTTAGATAACGTATAAGGACGAGACCTTTTTAGGTTTTGTTTAACTCCAGGCAATCCTCCGTCCCCTGCGGGCTTGTAATTGTCGTGAGGCATATCTTCAATGAGGCGCCGAGATCCGGACATGTTGGGAAATGGGTGAGGAGGGAAAACTATTGCTGCATGCCCATATTGCATTTAGATCGTTAGATTGCCCTTTGACCTTCGAATGATTTAATAGGTCACTTTTCAGTGACCCCTCTTCAGACAGCTCCGACTCGCGCGCCAGTAGAGCAAAGTTGGTGTTTTGTCGTTGGGTGTTTTGCTTCTGCTAGTGACGGAGCCGATGTTTAAAAATGGCGCCAAACAGGAGCTGTGTTGCTGCTGTTCGTCGTCAACAAGCGCGTGAAGCGATGAACGCATTTGTCGAGCAGACGACGACAACGGCGCCTCCGCGAGCGGGCGACCCATTCGAAACTGTCGTCAGATCAGATCGGATTGGAAAAGCTTCGCACGGTGGGCAATCAATGTACCCATCCATGAATGGATTCTAGTGCGTATCGTAGAGTTTTCGCGGTATTTCTGGCCGTCGTTTGAGCTTGCGACGCCCGTGGCTGGTGGCCTATTGGGGCCTGTCACACAGCTGGCAGAGACATCCGACCGAGCGGAATCGACTGGTATTGTCGGCCGACAAAAGTGCTTTTGTCTCTTGGTCCAAAGTCTATCGTGGTCGTTATTGTTGTTGTTGCTGCTGTTGTTGTGGTTGTTAAGACCGTTGTGCGAGTGGCATAGAGAAGAGTTCAGATAGAACGAGCGAGACAGACAGAGAAGTGCTGTGCAGTGGTGGTGTATATATAACACCTGCTTGTGAGCACCCGCCACTGCTGTACTTATTTTCGATTTGTAAGTGACATGAGCGGATGGTGAACGAGCATTGGACAACAGTAATTAACCAACTGCAGCAATAACAATCATAATTTGAATAAAAGAAAAAGCCGCGAGTATCGGGAGCCGATGACTGGTTATTATGACAACCGGTTGTCACAAGTACGAAGCCTTTACGTAACACTGTTTCGATGCATTGCACTTCACATCTATTACTGAGGTGTTTGTATTTTTCTCCTGCGCGGTATTTCTCTTCCCTCTCCCCTCTTTCTCTCTGTATATTTGATTATCGGCTCCCGTCGCCTAGGCAAATGAACGAACACCATACGCTGATGCGCTTTTTGTCAATAGTCATTTTACATCGGGCGTGAGGTCTTATTCACAATTGCTCGATAAACTCTCTCTCTTGCGTAAACATGTGTTGAATTTAACTGGCCTTGTCTACATATATGTATATACGTATTTAATTTTTTTGCCTGATTCACCTCCGTCTAATATATAAGGACATATGTGGGCACATTATGTTGAATACTTACCTAACACCTCTTGTCGATACATTGATGAATTTAATGAGGTATAAACATATATATATATATATATATATATATGTCTATTTGGCAAAGTAAAAGTAGTGTTCTGGCATCAGGCCGAGACTCAAATTATCGCGCGCCTTATGGATCGGTAGAAAAACAGATCAATGGATCTATAGGCAGGTAATTAGAGAGCACATAAGTGCAATTTTCCACCCCTGTCGCCCATTAAAAACAAATATGACAAATATTTATATTCCCGTGTTTGACCTGTTTGACTTACCATACGACTGGTGCTTTATGTGGATCTGGTTCCATTTTCAGAAGGTGCCTTGACGTCGTCGTCGTCATTGTCATCGTCGTAAATAAATCATCCGTGCTATCGACTGGCTCGATTGATTAATTAAGTGTCTTCTCCGGGCGGGGGTGTCCGTGGGGCACCAACAGAACACGGAGGAGGAACGCCGGTGCGGCAAGTCGGTGACGCAAAATCGGTCGGATGGCCACGAAGAGGAAGGCGGCAATCGCCGGGCTTGATGATCTCGGCCAACCCGACGAGTTGAACGATGAAGACGCGGGGGTTGGCGGCGGGGGAGAGGATGCCGGCAAACCCCTTTGCAAGTGGGGCCCGCTGTGCTACCGAAAGAACCCCGAACACACGCGAGAGTTCGCCCATCCACATCGCGCTGGTAAGACCGCTGAGCAGCCGGTTACCGTTGTCAGGACTCGAACGCCAGCCAAGATCCTCAGTCCGCCGGCGTTTCCGCCCGTCGAAATAGCCGCAAAGAAGGCCAATGCGGCAACAGCAGCAGCAGCAGCAGCAGCAACGACACCGGCAGCGAGTAGCCAAGCTAAAGCTAAATCCGTGACCCGACCGAAACACTCGGATTCTGCCGACTTTCTCCAAAGCTGCTACGACACGCCGGTATTACGAATAAGCTTGTACATACACACATTATTACTTTTCGTTATGCATACATACACCGATTTTTGTCGATTGTGTAGTTTAAAATCAGTCTTTTGGCTGTCACTCAAATCCAGTCATCGCCTTTGTCGTCTCATGTCGGGGGGTGGCCGCAGTACGGTTTTCTTAAGATGGAGGCATCTTCATCTGGTCGCTTCGCACAGTTCAGGTTCTCCGTGCTAAAAATTGCGGCAATCCGATGGTGGGATCAGGCGAATGATTGTTTTATAATTGCAAAATTGCCAAATGGGCTTCTTCGCAGGGATTGCTTGATTATATTCTAGTTTTGTCGCTGCTTGTTATATATATATATATATATATATATATATATTTGTCAACAGGGGCGAAGCGTAGCGTTACTACCACAAGCTGAATTCGAGCTGAGATTGATGAATTCAGGTACATACTCAATTTAATCGTTTTTGAATCATCAACTCAGATAGTTTGAAATGGGCATGTTCTCAAGCTTGACTAGCAATTGTCTCTTATGGCGGCAAGGTCTAGGAGGCTGTTGCGCTAGTCCTGGTTGTTATCTACTGGGGCGTCGCCGATTCAATACCCGTTGTTGATCGAACTTTAGTTGAGCGATGCTCATTGAGAATAGGCAGTAAACCATACCGGTGTCATGCCACCATTATTATGTTCGAAGCACATCTTCACACATAAACCTCTCATACATCATATATTTTATAGTTAGTATGCGGGATATACGTACTTCTACTACGCAGCTTCTAAGCCGTCTTTTTATGATTTGGTTTAAATTTATATGTGGTGTGGTGTGATCAGGGCCATTGGGTGATTATCATGTTCAAAAAAATACCTGCTAGCCGTATCTTCATACGCTATCGTTGATGGTATTTTTTGCTGTATGGCTGTATGCGTGTCTAGTTTCCAGATGATCTATTCGACTTGTGGAGCGTCTGTTCAGAGTTGGATCCAGACAATCCTCGAGAGGCATTGATTCCGCTAATCGGTTTTCGTCTTGCGGGCCCCTTCGACGCACTCGCCCTTAGAGGCGTCGTAGACCCAAGCAACAAGAGGGCTTTCAATTTGCACTGCCGTTATTTCTACGACCCGCCTGAGTTCCAGACGGTTCTTGTTGATGTAAGTATGCGTATACAAACAATATTTTAGGCTACAAATAAGTGCACCTCATGCAATGTTATTGAGAAATAAACAATATATATATATATATATATATATATATATATATATATATATATATGTATATATGTATATATATATATATATATATATATATATATATATATATATATATACATATATATAAGTGCACCTCATGTAATTTAAATCCTGTTTTTTTGCTGTTGACGGTAAAAGTATGACCGCGACGACAACAACTGGCAGAGCTTTGCATTGCAACAGCAGCAGCGATTCCTATAAAAGCAATTTAAAAAACCTTTGTTCAAGCAGAAGCGACTCTCGGAAGTAACGCTAATGTGCTGTTCATATTGTTTCTTAGTTCTTTACTATTGGGTAGTCGCATCTTCCCTCTGGATAAAATTATTTTTCCAACCAACCGCGGTCGGACTCTCCCCGGTGTGCACGTTACCTCCCGGCATTCTTAGGTAATAGCTTTAGGAGACTGACCAGAGAAGAGATTTTCCGGATTTAGCTTATTACGCTATTTGTTCCGGCTTCCAATGGTTTTACGCCATTGTTTAGTCCGTTTGGGATTTTTTCGGTTGTTCGGAAATGTTGCGCTAGTACGTGGGGTGTTGTTCTTTAACAAACAAAAGACCTTGCGACAGCGTGAAATGACAAAAAGCAAAACAAAAAATGACTCGCACTATAGACTACGTCGTCATTTTCTGTGTGAGACTGGCGACGGCGGCGGTCTTGCCTCGAGAACCCGTTAGCTAGATTTTCGGTAGTTGTAGTTAACCGCGTTCGTGATGAGGTTGTTTCTTTGAGAATCGCGGACTTGGACTCGGTTCGGTGTTCGCTCTGCGAGGTCAAATCTAAAGCCCGCGTAGTGATCAATTGAAAAACGCTTTTTTTCAAATATGATCGACTCTTTCTCGGCGCTGTTGTGTTGAAGTTTGCTAAAACTCCCGAGACCCACTGCGTTGTTCGCTTACCAAGTTCGCTCTACGCCGGCGGCTGTAGTTCATTGACCTTATTAAGTGGTACGCTTGGGCCGCTTACTACTGCGCTCTTCATGGGCGATGCTTTCAGGTGGGTTCAGACTGTCACGTCGGCTACTTCCGCGACGATCCGAACGAGCTGCCTGTCTTTTTGACCCAGTCTCTACTGCACCGAAAGGATGTACAGCCGTGGAAGCTAATCATTCTGGGTTCGAATTTAATTCAGGTCGTGCACCATATGATCAAGGAGCAGATTAAGAAGGCCTCTGATGAAGAGCAGCGAGGTATAGACGCGTTATACTAATTTTCTTATCGTCTCCCAGAGTCGTTCGTTCTCTTTCTTAATATATACGTACGTACACATAGAATATGCATTTTTTCTATAGTTATGCTGATTACGATTTGAAAAGCCACGTTAATCCCAGGAGGGTCTTGGGGAAAATCCTGATCGACATGTATATATATATATATATATTCGAGGCCAGTTAAATTTGCATATGTTTTTCAATTTTATTTTCACGAGGGTTGCTGGAAAAGTTCCAGGACTGGTAGCGTAGTCTTCAACGATCGAATTTAAATATAGAATAGAACACATTTTTATTGCAACTAAGGAGGCGGGTTTATAACGACTAACTTAACAACCATGTTGGCATGCACTGTAGGGGTACATGTGGTAGTGGCGGTGGACAATTTCGATGTATCAATTTAGCCATGCGACAGGCAAAAAGGTTATGTGATTTGTGCGTGCGACGGCTTTTGGTGTCAACGAGACGTGGCTGCATAAAACAATCGATCGGATAGAAAAAAGTGTTGAACAATGTTAACCTGCTGAATCCTGTCTGAACATCAAGGCACTAATGTTTTGATTATAACGATATAGTTTCTTTAAAAAGTACTTTTGCACACCTTCAATCATGCAAAGATACCTTTGTTAGTATGGCAGCCATACGGGAGAGCACTTGCTGTTAATCAATGCTTTATACATTTTAATATACACGCATATAAATACGTCACCACTTTTTTATTATTTGAAACTCAACTCAAATTGTATGTTTCAAGGAAGGCTTATTTTTGGTTTGTTTCAAACCGCTTCCTTTCAAGTGTTTCATTTTGCGAATATAATTGCAATCGTGAATCAGGTTGAGTGAATAATGGCGTCAAGACAAGACGCAGGTCAACACTTTCTACAAATAACGGGATACAAGGAGCGAGGATTGGGTTGTCGCGTTATCTGGTAAATAACCTATAGTTGATCCCTACAGAGTTCTGATCCCCTTTCGCCGGACGGACTCACGCAGTCTTTGCGTTAACACTAAGTGACTGTTGGGGAATGTGGCATACAGTAAGGGTAAATAAATATTTTGCAGTAAAAACGGTCAGAAGTATCTTGGCCTCGGGCTTTCACTGTCACTTTTTTTTGGCTAAAGTCTCCATTGAAGCACCGTGGAAAAGGTTTCTTTATCGTATCCGTATACCCGTGGTTTGTGGTGTGCAGTCATTGGTGCACTGCCGGATATACTTTGATTATCCGAGGACTTCTCCGACATATCTTGTGGCAAATGTCTTTTCCTAAAAAATTCAGCGAGACGAGGGTACTTGCAGATACTTTAGTCTCCCCTAAAACTTTTTTCTCTTATTCTTGTGGCAAAAACCGGTTGATTGGGGAGCGTTTGATGGTTGTAGTTGATTGAAGAGCGTTTGATCGTTATAGTTTGGTTCTGCTGAAGTTTGCAGTGTTAGGTGGATATAGATCGTTTAGATCTTATATATTCTCACGCCAGCTTAGCAGTCCTGAAATCTTTAAGTAGTTCTCGTATACTTAAGAATGTATACTTTTTTTTAGTCATAGCGCCTATTTAAGTATGCTGCTATAGTTTTTCATAGGATGTTAAAGTGTTACGAGACACGGTTTAGTTAACCCGTGGTGGGCAATGATTCTACAGCAATTGATCTTGCAATTGCTGTAGAGTCGGTTGTGCCTTGATCTCTGCATGCGTTCGATGTAGGTGACCTTGCATTATGGTACTTATGAGGTCACGTGCTTAGAAACCGACTCGACATATCGTTCTCTCTATGAGTCGAAGTAATGTTAGTGATCGACTGTTCTTCGATGAGCATCGAAAACAGTGCTGTTCGTTTGCTTAAATTTAGTATTCTTATTTAGGCCTGCGACCTACGAAGGACAAACAGTGTTCGCTTGCCTCATCTTTGTGTATTCCTTTTTGTGTTGCCTATGCGGCCACCCGCAGCTACCCTTGAGCAGGTCCTGGAGAGTCTGTCGAAGGTTTCACAGAATAAGCATCTATTAAGCTACAAATCGAAGCGAAAGGCTCGTGCAGTCGGTAACGTGATGCACCACGTCGGCATGGTAGTGCCATATAATGAGAAAACTCAGGTCGGATATAGGCCACTCACTGTGTCGAACGGTAGGTGTGATATATATATATATATATTTTTTAATTTTGTTTTTTAATGTATGAATATATGTGCAGTTTTTTTTTCACGCTATCCGCATTGAATGTCAGTCGCACCATATTTTAGGCCACCTGACCTGTAAAAATTTAGACATGTCGGTATCTCTATATATAACACTTTTTGCCGTGTGTTGGCTCTGTAGGTGCCCAACCAACCTTAGGTTAAGGATTTATGGATGCTAAATTCCAGAGAATAAATTCGTGGTGGAATGATGTTAATAGGTAGAAATGAAAATTTTAGCAATTAAGTAATATGAATATATATATATATATATATATATATATATATATATATATATAGAGAGAGAGAGAGGATTTTTAAGTTGTGTAAATTGCGTGCATAAGTGTACCTAAGCCAATTTGGATCCAACGCATTGCAGTGGAACTTCGGCGGATGATGCAGAACGTCGCTACCGTTCCGTCCGATCAAGTAGCGCAGGCACTGGCTCCAATTCAGGATATCGTCACGCTAGTAAACTTCGCCAATGACGAATGCGACTACGGGATGGGTCTTGAACTCGGTCTCGACCTGTTCCTCTTCGGCAATGAACGCCTCAACGGAACGACACTCTTCCTTTTGCATACGGCGTACAGCCTGCTGCAGCGGCCAAAGTTCTTCGAGATCGTTAAAGATCATCTCGCTTGCCGTAGGAAAGAGGACCTTGATTACCTCAGCGCGATTACGAGTGACAGTACCATGCACCACCAGCAGATTGAAGATCAAGATGAAGTAGACAGTTAATTGTTTATATATATGGGATTGGTCTGTATTATGTACCACGGTGGCAGTGGGGTAATTGCGTCTGCTTAGAATGGTTTTTATTATTAATAAAAGGTGTACATTCATTTTTCACCAAATGACCGCATGCCTACATATCATTATATATTTTTACGTGTTTAAGCAGATTTAATTTACTAATACAATTATGGCAACTCGTATATAAACAAACGCAAATGAATCTGCATTTAAATCTGGATCTGGAACGTAAATGGATGCTAGCGACTACAACCATTTATTAACTACCGTGTTGGAGCTTTGTAGCAGGCAGCAGGCATATCAAATATTTCAGTTTGTGCCATGCACTTTAGGGCCTAAGCTTTCTTTCACACGCTTGCGCCTTGTGTGCCTACGCTGCCAACAGCAATGACTCGACCTCATGAGATTGGCAGGAATATTGAAAGTTTATACAAAACAGGTAGCTGTGGCGTACCATTAGTGGCAGAAAAAATGTTATATGGAATAAAACGAAAGTCAGCATACGCATTAGATACCACGCGGAGCGCCATATATGCTTTCGATACGATATTTCCTAGGTTTTGCAGAAACAGGTTTAACTATGATAAATAGGTAGAAGTATAATATTGATTTTATTAACACCTTGGCTGGGTAAGTGTGTTTGTGGTACATCAAAGTGTTTCGAGCCAATCATCGGTTTGCTAGTTCTGCTATGGACCGAACCGCCGGACATGGCATCTATCGCATTTGCTCCAGCACTGTCTCGACATCCGCCCTGTGGTTCATGAAAATCCTCCACGTTGCACAGGACGTGATGAAAGCCGTCGGAAAATCTCACCCCGCCAATTAAACGTAATTCGTTCGTTCCCACCTTAACCCATATTACTGAAATACCATACGTGGTGATAGGTGCCCTGTCTTTATACCGAAAAGAGCGACTGCTGCATGAACTAAATGCATATGTGGACTTTTAATTGCCGTAGCTGCGAAGGTGGCTTTCTTAACCCTCTCCTAGGTGTGTGATCGCAAGCTACCGCATGTTGATAAGGTCATCCCTAGGTATGTGAATTTGCTTACAAATCTTAATTCCGTTCTCTATCTTCTACTGTCTTTTCCCACATAAACTTCAAGCTATTTTCGTTTATGAATGTTACTAGTCAAAACATGGCTTGTTTCATTCTGAAAAGGTTACAACCAAGGATGACAAAATCACCTGGGTACAGTAAATTTTTGGCCTACCCTTGATCATAGACCCACTCTTGGGTCCAGCCCGTCCTTATCGGCCCTGGCAGTTCATCCAGAAGTTCGAAAAACAGCAGTGAACTTAGTCCATTGCTTTCTAGATTGAGTTACCTCTCCCACATTGCCGACGCCGTTGTCAACCAGCACCGTGTTTTTAAGTAACCTCAGCATTGCTTCCGTCACTCCCGTTTTTGTCAGCTTTTCAGCTATCTCTCCCCCCCCCCCCCAGCGCTTAAGAGGCAACCCTACAAATCACCGAAGTAATGATAAAGCGATCCTACGCCTGTTTCGAGAAGGAAGGCCGAGATTTCAGTGCGTGGGACATCATCATATATTGGAATACCGCACAGTTCTGCATTATATGTGAGCGTATCTACACATTTCCCCTCCGCTTGCTAAACACGTGAGTACATTCCGTACGAGCGAATGTCTTGGTTTGATCTGTTGTCTCATCGCAATTTTTTTAGTATCTCATCGATTTGACAAGCTTTGTCTAAAAAGGGCTTTCAAAATCTTTCATTCATATTCTAACGGTTGAGGATAGTTGTACTTTCGTAAGTATTACCAGGGATTTGGTTTATTTCATCTTTTTATTGCGGTCAACAGGAATAACCTTTGTGCTTTAACGTGTAATGTATTATTCCGTTATCACGCCTAGCGGTTGTCATGCAGATAATCAGTAGAGACATTTCGTTATATCTAAAAATGCAAATAAGTTGGAATGCGTATCGGAATTCTTAATAGTAAAGCAAGCGTGAAAGCTACAACCGCTACTATGTTCTCTAAAGACTCTTAGAGATCCAGTCTACAAGTAGAAAATCGAAACGAATGTAAAGCCGACACCGATCGGCCTAATTCCGCGGTCCTTCTCGCGCAGGGCGATGATATTTGCACCAAGTTTTTTTTGCACCAGGAAGTTTAAACTCGTGTCAACCTTGTCAGCAGCAGTAAGACCTTTCAGGTAGCGAAGCCGCTGACTCGTCACCTTGAGCGAGCTTTGCCTGCCCGTTTATTGCTCTACGACTGTCAGAGTCTGCAGCGGGGGTTGTCTTGGTATGTCTTCTAGTTATGTGAGGGGATTGTCCGAGATGGACGCATCCCTCTGAAAGCGAAGCATGCTCTTACGAACTACGGCAGTAAGTGTTCGGCCTTTCTTCTTTTTTTACCGGGATGCTGAACACCGTCGTCGAAAAGGTAAGTAGCCTTTCCCAACATTCCCGGCTCCCCGAATGGCTGACACCTTCAGTGGTTTTTGCCAGCTCAACGAAAATATTGTTTCTCAAACTGAGTAGGACGCAGGTCAACATCTTGACGCCAGCTTCTATCTGGACCACCTTAAACACAAGATAGGCCAAGTCTGAACCAATAGGCGTACGCTGCCGAGAGAATAGGTTTGTTAAGGGTGGGTTACTTGAAGTGGGATGGGCGGCAGGTGCTGGCCGCGGCTGTGTCGGAACGGAGAACCAACGGCGAATATCGGCTTGGTTATTTAACTTGTTGGATTCAGTAAAAAGGGCAACTGCCTGTTGCTAGGCAAACCATCGTTGCTTTGTGTCCTTTTTTTGGTGTCATGCTGTGGCTGTGCGGTCATCGGCAAAAGCCTTTATCGTCTCCCTAATCCCGCGACGAAAGTCATTGCCTATGAACGAACTTTTAACTCGAGGCGTAATCTCTGAAACGTTTGCCCGAGTCGCGATTAAACTCGCGAGGAGCGACAACAGGACAGACTCGACAGCAGCATCATTTTTTTCCACGACGGTCGTTTCCACTAGACGGGGAATAATATTCCTTGTGATGGACTCTACTAGCAGATTCTTGTTATTTATAAAGGAAGCAGCCGAGGCGCATGGGGCAGCTTTAGTGCTGTGAACCGTCCCTGAACATTGGCTGTTTGCGCCTTCTGTTTGAACCAATTTTGTGCTAATGTAGCAATACTGCGCTTATTGTTGTTGTTGTTTTCGTATTGTGTTGGTGTTGTGTCTGTTATTGTCGCTGTTGTCATCAGCAGCGGCTTCGTCGCCATTGCCGTGTGTGTCAAGATCCAAACGTCAACAGCAGGTGCTTCGTCTAATTAGATATATAAGTATGCTTTGTCTCTGCATGTGTATGTGAGCGTTTGTGTGGTGGACGTGCACTTGTGTATATGTTGGAGGGAGTTGGGAGTTGGCCAATGGTGAGGAGAGCTTGCCTGGGAACGTAACGAAACGCTCTGCATTTGCTGCGCCACCACCAGCGGACTTTGCGACGGATAGACGCAGTGGTAGGAGAATGCATGAAGAAATAGATGGAAGGACGACTGACCACCCCGCGCGCCCCCCAATGAATTGGTGGGTACTCGAGCAAATGCCTCTGTGCATGCGTGCTGGAGTTCGAGCTGGTGTACGAATGATGCCCCCGGCAGCCGGGCCAAGGCCAGCCAGGCAGCTGCCCCGTTGTTGCTCTGTGGCGGCGGCGGCGGACACGCAGTAATTAGTTGAAGCGGATGGGCGGACCCGCGAGTGAGGCTCGCGCTTTGCGGCAATGCGGCGACGCACACGGCAGTCAGCTTCGTCCGAGCGTGAGCCGTCTACAAAAGAAGCAAGCGACAATGACAGCGATAGAGCGACTCAAACAAACGAGCGATGACCTCGTTGCTCATGTTAACCCTGTACTCTTTTCCGCCACCGCTACCTACTCTCCATGGCCCTGCTTGCTTGCCTGTCTATCTGCCAGTTAACCAGCGGCCGCCACCGCCGATGGGCCAACCAGCCATCAGGTACGAATACCAGCAACAGCAACAACAACAATAGCAGTCCACTCGTATTAACAAACGAAATGCAAAGCGAATGAGTGGTCATTATTTTGGTGAAGGCCTTGTCTCGCCAATGCATTTGAAATGTTTTAAGTAATATGACTACCTGTATATATATATATATATATATATATATCGAAATCAAACGTAAAGGCAAAAATCCAGAGACACAAGCCTTGGTTTGATGAGGAATGCCGAAAAATGAAGCACGCAATCTGCTCAATTCAAAATAGGTCACCAGCAACACTCCGCCGCATAGCAGAGATGAAAAAGGAATTCACGCACATGAAAAGAGAGAAAAAATTGCGTTACGAAGAAGATCAGCGTGTACGGCTTATAACAGCAAGCGTGCAGAAGCCGTGGCTGCTTCTCCCGAGGAGACCAACGTCGCTAAATCCAGTGATAAACGATAATGACTGGGTAGATCACTTCAGAAGACTACTGACACAAGAGTGCGCATTACCAGACCGAGATGCCTGTGACGATGATAATTTTACAGATTTTACCGAAAACGAAGTCGAAGCCGCTATTAAGCAGAAACAAGATGGGAAGTCGACAGGGCCAGATATTATTGCATATGAACACCTCAAGAAGAATGTAAATGTAGTTTGTCCAATTTTAACAAAGCTCTACAATGTATGTCTTAGACAAGGGAAAATACCCGTCGAGTGGCGGCAGAGCTTTCTGCAGCCTATCTTCAAGCGTAAAGGAGATCCAACTGACCCGAGAAACTATGGAGGCATCGCACTCACAAGCGTGCTCTATAAGATTCTAACATCGCTAATCGTTAACAGGCTCTACTCAGCCACCGAGGAGAAGGTCCCGCCGGAGCAATATGGCTTTCTACGGGGACGGTCTACGTCAGATGCGGTCTCATTTGTAGTGAAACATGTATCATATCGCCGCTCAGTGAACGAAATGACATACGCTGCTTTTATTGATTTTAAAACTGCATTCGATTGTCTTCCGAGGGACTGTCTGCTGAACACTCTACGATCAAGTTTTGACATAAAGGGAGCAACTTTTAACATTTTACATGACATTCTAGCATATAACGTCATAACGATTAAAAACGGCGATCACTACGTACAAGAACCCGTAACACAAACAATCGGAGTGGCCCAAGGAGACTCAGCTAGCCCTTTCCTTTTCATTCTGTACGTGACTGGACTCTCGGATCTGCTCCGTGGTCTCAAAGCCCCACACGCTTTCTATGCAGATGACTTGGTTATCCTAGCAAAATCCCGAAATCATCTTCAGTTTTATCTCAACGAGACTGTACAATGGTGTGAACAGAACAAACTATCGATCAACACAGATAAAACAAAGGTAATGCGTTTCAGCAGAGGAGGATCATATGCTGCTAGAGATCATCGCTTGAAAATAAACGAGAGAGTGCTTGAGGTGGTCAACAGCTTCACTTACCTAGGGGTTATCCTAACCCCAAGGCTCTCATTTAGTACACATGTTGACGGAGTACGGGCAAAAGCGGCGGCCACAATCACCTTACTAGGAGATCTACGCGACGTAGACCTAAAAACAGCAATGAACTGTTTCAAAATCAAACTTCTCCCGACCATAACATATTGTCTACCCGCCATAGCACCGCATTTGACAATGAGTGATTTAAAAGTCCTAGATAGAGTGAAGTCTTGCTTTGTCAAACGCATATTGGGACTGCCTGAAAACGCATCTGCCACACTAGCCTTAGAACTGTGCGGAGAAAGAACACTCACGGAAGACTTGGTTCTCAACAAGGTCCCGTTCAACACAGAAGCATTGGACTCCTACCGAACATTCAGAGAATCAAGAAACATACAGTTTGCCATTGAAAACTACACTGATGGCCCAGCATTTTGTTCTGATAAATGGAAAGGAAGCCGCCAACGGAATCGCACAATTGTGTGCCGAACGACATGGCACGGATACCACCATTGTATGTGCATGAAGCCAAATTGTTTTACCATTGAAGAATGCGTATGTAGTTTTTGTGGACAGTCCGATATTGGGCGGTACCACATGCTTGTATGTAAGGAAATTGTTGGAACCTCCCTAACAGCCAGAGTTGATTATATAATGTCAGACCACACTGTTGTATTGTGACTGTAACTACCAATTATATGGTGAATAAATCATGAATGAAAATGAATATATATATATATAGAAAATATGGCGATGATTTATTAATCATTTACAAGACATTTGCACACTCGGCAGTGCTCGCTATATATATATATATATATATATATATAGTGATTGCATCTATATTCAGTTGTATATATATATATATATATATATATCTATTTTTGTAGGATGACGTTTATTTTCAATATAATACTCTATGTTACACGTATCACAATATATTAGCTAAGCCAATATGCCTAGTGGGCGCGTATTGTGGCTGTCACGTCTCCGTTTCGATGTGGTCAGGCCGACACCACTTCAGGAGTGTGCCCCGAACGGAGACAGCGTTTCCACGTATTTTCTCAACTTGCTAGTCTCCGCAAGGTGGGCTGCATAACTAGCTTCGGATGCGCCGCCACCGACCATATATATATATATATATATATATATATATATATATATATATATATATATATATATATATATATATATATATATATAATTATTGCAATTATATTCATTTGTATATATATATATATATAAACGTTTATTTTTTTATTTTCTGTAAGGCTCATGCCGGTACGGTGTTTTTATGTCATGGCTAATTTTTAATCCACTCCGGCATTTACCTTGTCTAATTTGGAAATCATGCAAACCAATTTAAGAGTGGCCGGTTTGGGTCTCGAACCCAGTCTTCCCGAATGCAAGGCAAAGGCTTTGCCTCTAAGCCAGCTTGCTCGGCATATTTTATTGTAGTAGTAATTTTATTAACCAATGATTGGTTTACGAATGTACATCATAGACATCGCATTTCCAGAGCTGAGACAGCGGAATTGCCCTTTCACAACGTTGAAGGTGATATCGATCACACGGGCAGCCACGAAGTTTACATATACACTCCGGCGAGATCTCATAAAACTTCTCGCGCGCACAGAAATTCAGATGGAAGCCGTGGACGGCAAAATTGGTGATTAGATGCCGGTTTTCATACCTACAGACTCTCCACAAATCCGACGTCATTGCTTTTGTTTCATAAAACAGCGGGTCGATGTCGGCCATTTTATTTTCCGACGTGTTTTCTAAAAAGCGTCGTCTTGGGCAGGTTGTACATCCTCTCTAAATCCTCGACGAATAACGGCGACGATGCCAGCATGTACACTAACCTATTCATGCTAGTTCGGTGGACGTTCAATGCTCTCTTTAGGAAACTGGCTTTGAGTTGATGAAACGCCCTTAAGTTCGATCTCGTGAGATAAGGCCAAATCACCTGAACACTGCTGCGGCTGCTGCAAGTGAAAACGACTTTGCGAGAACAATACTAAATCATCAGCATACATAAGCGTTTCCACTTGTGAATGCCGACTATGTATTTCCGCTCGGTATATATATATATATATATATATATTAATATTTAAAAAGGGGGTACTATATCCGTGTGTACTTATTTTAATGATTGGTAGAAGTCGGCAAAACTTACTACGGCAAAAAATAACTTTCCGCATTGGAAAGTAGGGGCGGAAACGTTTTGTTTAGAAGTGAGGATGAAATTTATAAAAATAGTTACTCTGCCTTTTTTCTCCTAAATAGTTGTGCAAAATCTGCGCATAAAGGCGATCATATTGGCGTGTTCGGCGGACAATTTTGCATAATCTGAATGACACGCAACAAAAGCTAGTGAAAAGCGGATAGCCGGATTAAGAAAAGTCATAAAAAAGTTTTTTTGCGAGTACGACCAAATATACCATTCTAGGGTAATAGCAAATTGTATGCCTAATATTTTCGTACCAAAGTGATGGTGTAGTTGCCGAGTAACTAAGCTTTTGTTGTTATGGTTTACGCCAAAGTGTTCACGTTCAGAACCGTAACATTTTACCATGACGTTTCCGCTCCTTCCTTCAATTACGAAGAAAACATTTTCTTGCCGAGTTCTACCAAATTTCAAAATATGTATCTAACGTTTTGATATACCCTTGCTAAACAGGCCAAAATGCTAGCAAGTATGCATGCCTTTACTTTCAATATGGCTGTCGAATAATAGCAAAGTTTTACGGTTCTGAACGTGAAAGCTTCAAACTTAGACATAACAACGTATCCCCTTTTTATGGCTTTCCTTAATCCGGCTATTTGCCTGTTGCTAGCTTGGACTTCGATATAATGCCAAAGTAATACCGAGTCTGGGGGATGGGGAGGAATCCGGGTTTAGTGGGTTTGCGAGTCTCACACTAGTCACGCAGGCTGCTAGTGGCGCATGTGCATCATGCATTCCCGAAACCTCCCAGAAAAAGAAAAATAATTGGGTTGGATGTCATTCAAGTTTCCGCCGAATGCGCCGGTTATGATCGGTTTAAATCATTATGATTGAATCATTATCTTATGTCTATAGGGGAGGCGATGGATCCATACATCGAAGTACATCTTCAAAACATGTTTTTTCGATGTTCTTTAGCTCCACCTTGATGGTTTCAAGTACCGATTTGCGAATCGAAGCGTCTTACTCCGCACGGTGCCAAATTGGGTGCACTCCGGATGGCGCGAGAAAGCTTTAGGTGTTTTCTCGGTGGACGGCGTGTTGTTGTGGTGGAGGAACCATCGCATAAGAGAGGCTTTAGAGCATTCCTTAGTGAGCGCAGTGAACTTTTTTGGCAGGCATTACACAGTGTACAAAACGTTTGTCACTATACCACCTGCTTCTAGGTCGACCATCGATACGATGGCACTCTTGGAGATGCAGATGGCAACTCTTTCCTTACCAGCTGATCGTTGTCGCTTCATTTTGGACGATGAAGGCGTTCCAACGCCTGACTGTTGCGAGCCCTAGAAGCTGGATGGAGGCTCATATAAATGCGTTCATTCAAAATATACAGATGATAGACGCGAAAAAGATACTTCAATGCTGCACGACTGAATGTGAACTAAAGATTGAGATTTGCATAAACAGAACGGGAGAGATGATGGCAGTGGGCATGCCAGGCAGGAATCGGTACAGTAATCACAACAAACAAGGAAAAGAAGCCTATGCCGATATTCTTAGAGAGCTCAAGAACAATGTGAGACCTGAAGACTACTGATTGCGAGTGTGAAGTAGTGAAATATCCACAACTATATAGGCCAACAGGCTTTCTCTATTAAAAATTAAGATAAGCCTAAGTTAAAAGCCAGCCTTCTTTGTGACGCTTAACCTCACCTCGGACACGTGGAAGGATCCCAATATGGCAAATCGTCATCTTACCTTTCGATTTGCTATGCATGGTTTTCACCATAAAATTTGTGTTCGACCTGGCCACCATGAAGCTGACAAATCATGCACTTGTCAACGTTGCGGCCATCAGTGCACAACATATCATTTACTTGAATGCTCCAATCCGGTTTCTGTAAACCGTCTAATGTGACAAAATAAATACCTACTATTTGGTCAATAAACTTGAACATTTCAAATAATAAAGATAAGCCTTAGTTAAAAAGCTTAAAACACAAATGTATGAGGTCGGGGTCGTCATCAAGGACTTAGATAAAAGAACCACTGTGTAAGATATCAGTAATGCCTCGTTAAGCTCAATGGGCGACACTCATGAGTGTGAATCGGACGTAGTAGGTATAATAAGGGGTCGATTTACTGGCGGTCACTCCGCGCTTATCCTCCTTCTGAAGGCGGCGGGCGAGGCGCTCATAACCAAGGGCAAGGGAAATTAGGACAGACAACCTGCCGGTGACGAAATGTTTTAGCATACTCTGTGCTACTCAACTGCTTCAGCTGCCAAGGGCTGTAAAGAAAGCAAAATTAAAGAAAATAAATTCTATCAGAAAAAATGCGGAAGAAATCTTTACCTGCTACGTGTGCAAGGCCGAAAGCTCGACGAGTTTGATGGAAGAATAAAAAAGAGCTTATAATGGAAGTTGCAAAGCCTAAGCAAAATCGGTCTTTACAATATTAGTGATGGAGATTCCAAAATAAGCGGATACAAAACCAGGAGGCAAAGGCTGGGCAACGGTTGAACAAGGTAAAAAAAAGAAATCATAAGATTGGAGCGGCGTTGACCACGGTAGTCGTTGATAGAATAGCGGCAAATTTCAGCAGTGACGCGGCTATCTTTAAGTCAATTTAAACCCGATCCGGAAAGACTACATCAGTCAACTAGGGACAGTTCATGAAAAAATGGCCTAGGACAAATTAAGAGGAGCTTAAACAATAAAATTGCTCTGAAACAACATGAGCAGACGCAATGCTGCTCGCGATTTCATTTAGGCAATTGTACTGCTTTGAACGTTGAAGTATGGTTGGTAAGTGAGCCATATCGGGCATTCGCAAAAGACTGGCAATACGTGTTGGACAAAGATAGCGACACGGCAACCTGGGTTGGGAACCTACAAGTGATGACAAGACGCACGAAAATGCCACGAGGAGGAGGGCTACATAGTTTGAGCTGACTAATGATGATTTTATTTTCGGCGATTTCGACGATTAAAAGCATAAAAGACTTCCGTAATTTTTGGAAGGTCCTGAGAATCAGTTAAGGTAGTGAACCGAAACTGTACTGAAGGAAGTTGAGTCCTTTATCGACCACAGATGGTACTGTTCGAAATGGAATAATAGTACTCTTTGAAATGGAAAGAGGAGCAGATAGAATATCAGTTGGCTAGCAGACAACGCCCACAAGCTGGCGGCCATTGTGCAATACATACAGAAGCGTGAGGAAGATAGAGCATTATGAAGGAACATTTTTGAACTGTATAGTATGCTTAATTTGAGTGAAATAAACATAATGAAATTAACCTGCAGAAGACTGGTGGAAGTTGCGGAACGACTGTAGATGAATGCGCTTAAGTGTACAAGGAAGCCATCTGGAAAAAAATATACGAGAAAGTCAAATCAAATTTCCTAAAGTCAAACAATGTACCGCACTGCATATACAGAGTTCCATCTTGGGGCCAGTTCTCTGGAACGTCACATGTAATGGCGTTTCAGAGGACTTCCAGAGGAGAGGTGCTGGAGGATCTTCCTAAGGGGAGTAAAACGATGGAACGAAAATAATGCGGCAATTTTTGCGACTCAGTTGAAGTCTCTGGGTGTGGTGCTAGACCAGTCATGTTATTCACGCCGGCGTGAAGTACGTTGAGACGAAGGCAACATATAGGCACAGTTATTCCCCAAGTGAGGGAAGCAGAAAAGGGATGTAAAAGATTGTTAGCCGCCATGATAGCCCCGGTTGTATTATATGCGTCGCCAGTCTGGGGTGATCGGCCCTGGATAGTGCAGCTCGCACTCTCTCGAGCGCTTAGAGATAGGCGATGTGCATCTGTCGAGGCTACAGGACGGTGGTGACAATTGCAGCGTTTGTCCTAGCTAGAGTGATACCGTGGGCATTTACAATCAGAAGGCAGGTTTGCCTAAGGCAAATGAGAAGTGCAAACTCACCGGATGAAACTGGCGAAAAGGTGGACAAACTACATGCCCCACCAGCATAAATGCCAAGAGAACTCGGAAAAATCAGGATGGTCGAAGCTGTTCAGTAGTCACAGTTGCTGTCAGCAACCTCGTGCCGCATCAAAAACCCGAGGAATTTGATGAAATGGATGATGCGACCGAACGCGCGTTGCTCACAAGGACAAGGCTTCAATTAGGTGAGATAGCTGCTACGTTGAAAGATAGAAAGGGAGAAGTTTTCGCCGGAGAACATGGTGAAGATAGTGCTCGATTTTGAGGACAGGCGGCCGCAACTAAGCAACTTTGACTGGCAGAATATGACCAAGAAAGAATTCCCCACATGAAGAAAAAAGGTCCGTACGAACATTACCCGGCAATCAAGGCAGTAGTAAACAATTACTATGCAACAAAGGTATTAGGAGAAAAGGTTTTTTGGTGTGTCTGGGCCATAAAGGTTAACAGGAGTTTTCACTGCATTTTTTGCATTGCATATGGCCCTAAATACCCAGTGTCCAGTTCCAAACTACCCACCAATTAAACCGGTTGGTTAAGTGTAAATGAATTGTATCCTCTCTATCGATAAAAAGCAGTAAAGGCGGTTGTTCATGCATTCTTAGAAACCCGCAGAGGCACCCTACGGTGATTGTCAAGCTCGATCTTCGAAATGCCTTCAATTCGCTTAGGAGAATCTGTTTTATAGGCGGTTAAAAACTATGATGCAAAAGAATACCCCAGCGCGTTTTTACTTAACAAAGCACCCGCACATCAGGGATCTAACGAGGTGACCATGCTGGTGACCCGACCCAGAGCTTTCCTGCTTTCGTATCCCAGACATCATCGAATCGCTGACGCCGCACTCAACGTCTAGTATATGGTCGACTGAGTAATAGGAAGCACGCTTGAACACGTGCTGCGTGATATATGTAGGTTACTAGACTTAGGGGATAAACGCAAAATTTAACCTAATAATGGTAAAAACTCCGTGCTCATCCGGCAGTTATTTTCAGATCTCTGGTGCTCACGGGGACATGGTCGCTGACACCACCTACGCTCCAAGAAAACTACGAAGCAAGGCTATAGGAGGTGAGGAAACCTATTTATTATTAAAAATAAGTTCGAGAATTGGGTACAATGTACTTAAGTAACGAACCTTAAGCTATCGGTGGTAGTTGTAGGAGACATAAACTCGAGATAAAGACTTGCCTACGGATGCGGAGACAAAGCAGACAAAGACTCGATGCGACACAATATCGGACATAAACTTTTGGCTTGTGAATAGTCCGAGCTCATCTACCTTTAATGGGTGAATCATATATTTATAACTTCGCAACCGCCATACAGAGAGTGTACCTGCTATGTCGCCTTAGGTAGGCATTAACGGTATTGGGGGACCTCATAATACAGAACGATTACTATCGGAAAATTAATTGCGGCGCGTCTTTGACTTGACACAAAGTTACTATACGCAAGCACGAAATCCTTCTATCAAATCAAAATTCAAAGCAGTTTATGCATTCGTTAAAACATGCTCGTAGTTAAACGTCCGTGTTTTGTAGGTCATACATTTTAATCCAGTTTTTTCTGGAGTGCGTATTACAAATTTGATAATAATAATAATAGTATTATTATTATCAATAATAATAATAATAATTGATTATTATTATTGATAACCTAAAAACTAAAAATATTATTATTATTATTATTATTATTATTATTATTTATAGTTTTTAGGCAGTTGAATAAATCGAGCGAGGTACACTGCCGTACGGTATAGAAAGTGCAACACTCTCATCGCGTCTATTAGTAAATACTGTACGCAGTAAATGATTTCAAGCGACTTGAAGCTTCGTTTGGACCCGAACCAGTTAGACCAGCGGAAATCAGTGGCAGTCACCATCCATGGTATGATCAAAGCCTCCAGTCATCAAATGGACCACCGACAATCTGACATCAGTAGTTGGTCGTCATGTACAAAAAAAAAACAGAATGCCCTGCCTTTCATGATCCGGTGGAGGAATAACATTGAGACCGGGGGCGTTTTATCAGAGAGAGTTCGAACAGTCTGATCAACTTTGATTTTGCAAAAAAGGTGCCCGCAGTACGCGTTATTCGCGCGCATCACGGGAAATCACGCTGGAATCATCACTTTTAGGAGCGTTATAATTGCACCCTATATACTGGAAACCAGTATGTTATGAAGCAAAGAAATAACGAATTTATGCGAGGACGACATAACTGACATTCCAGAGTTACTCAGTTTCGACAATTTATGTACTCCACACTCTAGCTTATCTGTAACAACACTAAAGCGGCTCATGCAGCTAAGAGTCCAAGGGCCTAAGTATTTATGTCTTTATTTTTGTTGTGTGATGATTTGTTCTATAATAAGTATCATGGATCTGCTGGTTTGCCTTTGTCATGCACTAGTGTGATTTCAAAATTAAGTGGACACAAAACAATAATATCACCTTTGAAGTCGACAGCCTATCAGCTGTCAGACAGGTATGGTTCAAAGATTGTCAATGGGCCATAGGTGAAAATAATTTGTTCAAATTTGTTTGAAAAACTATATTTATCTAAAGGGTTAAACGCTTTTGACGTCAACAAATGCACCGGCAGCAATTTTACTTGCTTCATATTCGAAAGCCCAATTGTATAGAATTTACAAAGTGTATGTTGTAGATATATAATTTAATTTAATCATGTATTCAAGATTTAGGCAGCTTGGCGAGAAAAGGCATGGAGTTTAATAACTCAAAACTAGCCGGTTTGTTACTGCAACCCTGCTGAAAATCTGCCTTAATTATGGCGTAGTTCTATTCAATTAAACGTATACATTGAATGATTGGTTAAATACTTATTGAACACTGATTGAGCACTGCGGCTAGGGCGTCTGCGATACATTATTTATGCTGCTTAAAAAACATTCCTGGTAGATGGTTTCGGCAATAATTCACATTTGCTTTAACCTGTTTTGTTTTTGTTACATACGATACATTTAAGTCTATTTTCTTCCACATCACATTGTGCTCAATTGCGTACTGGAGTTACTGCGGACTGTATATTGTAAGCGTGCTTGGCGTTCGTGGCTATCACCTTTCCTATTGTTATGCTCTTTAGTTTACCCGAATAGTTGCTCATTATATCCCATTTTTTCTTTGCTCTCCATACTAGCAACATCATCGGACTATACGGTAACGCTTCCTGCAATTTGGAGTGACACTCTTTTGTGTAACATTATTTTCAGTTCAGCCAATTCTTAGTGATTTCCTGGAAGAGCTGCGCGCATAAATTGCTAGTGAGACTTATAGCCGCTTGACCTCATTCGTCAAGCACAATAAGGGCACTCCAAAACAAACAGCGCAGAGAAACAGCGTAGAGGGGCAATGCCTATTCAATGCGTTCGTGGAATTTCGGTGTCGCGTTCGACTCGGGATCAGGAACACGTGCACCGCTCGGGCTAGTCGAGATTTCTGTTCGAGAACTCGTAGAGAGTGTGCTAAAATTAATGAAGAACTGCAACCCAATAAGATTATTTTAGATAGCAGGATAGCAAAGCATCGAAGTATCGAATAAGCAACCGGTTTTGCCCCGGGCGACGACGTAATCCCCTTGTTGTTTGCGCAGTCGCCCGGGGCCGTATGCAGAATTATGCTGATGCTGTATGCGGATCATCATGTGCTGTACGCGGACGACCTAGTACAGCTACAGTAAACTCCATATCCAGTAAGTGCTTGCTAGGCGGGTAGATCATATGGGGGCAATGGTTCTACAGGATCAATGCGCGAAAATCGAATGTCATGAAATTCGGGCACACAGGTAAGCTAGCATAGGAGAGAGTCTTACTCAGGCTGCACGGACAGAAGATAAAGTGTAAATGCACACACTTGGCCATTACACTGACTTCTATAATCAAGATCACTACAATACGTGGATGAGAAAGCACAGAATGCACTAGTTGCTCCAACGACATTTAAGAACCCGCAGATGCTCTTACTCAATATAGATTTAGCCCTCTTCGATATAAGAATTGCACCAATGGCATTATACCGCGAACAACACTAAGCATATTTCATCTAGAAGCACTCAACTGTGTTAAACCTGCCGTCCAAAAATTGGTATTGGGCTTACAAAAATCAGCACGAAATATGCTTGTTTTTGGCTGCCAAATACCTCTATTCGACGAGTAAGCAAGGAAGCAGTGCCTTCTACTCTCGGAAAACCCTGCGCCCCTCCAGATTATAAGGATAAAATAGCTGAGAATGAGTGTTACACAACAAGGGCAATGGGAAACGCGGAGTCGAAACAAGTAACATATTAGCGCCGTAGTGCAAAGGTGTAGCAAATTATTCAGTCTAAAGCCCATAATTGTGCAAACATTAGCACAAACTCTGCTCTCGTGCTGGCAGGAACTCTTTCCTGGGACCTGAAGGTGAACATAAGGCGAAAACTCCGAAACAATCCTTCTCTAGGCCCGGGGCACATTCTCCGATACCTTATTCCACACATCAAAAATTGATTGTGCTGCCGGGGGGAGAACTAAATTATTACCTCACGCAGATTCTCACGGGACATAGGATATTTTTGACTTACCTCTTTCGATTTAGAAAAATTCTTTAGCGAGCTGTGTTTACTGCTAGAAAAGAACGGAGGATGACTCCACCCACACTCATCTAACAAGACAGGTACTGGAACAGGCTAGAGCCACAGCAATTACAAAAGTTCACCTATGTATATCATATAGATCTTTCAGACAGCAGCCCGTTTGTACCGAAACTTTGAAAAGCTATATACCAAAAAAAGTCAACTTGCATCTAAATACTATATTTACGTAATTTGAATAAGTTTAGCATTATATATGTGTCTGTGTTATTATATCGACGTCGCTAGTTACTTAGTTTACCTAGTTACGAACAAATCTCGCCTTAACAAATTATACGTATGTCAAACGTTATCTCATCTAGACCAGTGAATTGAGATTAAACTCACCTAAAACGCGGGCCACGTAGATGTAATTGTTAGATGCAGTTAAACCTATTAAAATATTGAGCTGTCAGGCTCTATTAGAAGAAAAAACAAAAGATTTGTTTGACGATGAGACCTCTGCTAACGGCAGAGTTTATGAAAGCAGCAATGTTTGGGAAATCATTTATATAACTATAACGATTTTGAAAATAACTAATCATAGCTTACATACTGCATCCTCAGAACGATGAATAATTCTGCGGGCGAGTTTATGCGCTTTACACATTGCTTCTACTTCTAGCATTAAAGATCTCTCCCGGTTCGTATAAAGTTGACCTTTAATATAAGCATATGGAAACAACAACGATCTCCGTTCTATAAATATATTTATAGAACAGACAAATTATATATATATATATATATATATATATATATATATATATATATATATATATATAATGTGTGGCAATATGTAGCACACTCATTGTTGGAACTTGCTTGAATATAATCTTATCTAATTGAATGGTGGCGGAAATCTCTTGTTTAGGAGTGAGAGTGAAATCACAAATTTTTGTTGTACCAACGTGGCTGGCTGGAGAGTATTTCCAACAATAAGCTATTGCAACAGAACGAGTTGTCCGATGGAGGAATTAAACACACCTGCGTGCTCGGGAGAAAACTCATGTTCGCTATCGGAACGCAACTAGTTACATTGAGAAAGGTTTACAAAAATTGGAGTCCGGGGTATCCTATTTTTGAGCTTTCACGTTAATAGCTTGGAAATGTACTATCACGCTTAAAATCCATAGAACAACCACAATAATGTTCACTTTACTGAGATAATTTTGGCGCCAACATGATACTGTTTGGTTGGGCTCTCATAGGGTCCTGTGTTATTAAAGGAGGGACGTTAGTGGCTGGCGTACGGTCTGTATCTGGCAGCCGCTAACATCTCCTTTCTGTTTACACAGAACTCTATGGAAGTTTGTAATGAGCGGGGAAAATGACATTCGCTAATTGTATCATGACTCTGCTTGACGTGACTATTTCGCTTTTCCTAGCCAGTGTCGGCCACTCAATCGACCTTTCGTTTCGACCATATAGTAATGTTTTCGGGCTGACCCTCAGCCAAGATTTAATGCCCACGGAACTGTTTTTCACATTTCTTCATAGACGGACCCCCATAAATACAAACGTGCAACGGTGGGGCTCGAACCCGCGCACCTTTATGTCTTCTACGGTTGCGAGGCGCAGATTAATGCACCACGCCACCGGGCTCGACGTTTCGACCATATGCTCCTCCAATTCCATTGGGAAAACGATTTTTGAACAAGTTCTACCACGCCCCAAAAAGGAGTGTACCACATAGTGCCACACTATATATATACTCGTATATGGTGGCGACGTCTTGGTTGCCATCTACTAGGATATCGCTGGTTCGATTCCTGTTGTTGATCGAAGTTTCTTTGAGCGATGCCCGTGCTTGAAAATGGACTATGACGCTGAGAACTAGCGACCATACTGCTACAAGGACTGTTGGGGATACCCTATATATAGCCATTCTAAGCGCCCTGATTTAAAAGGGTGACATGCTTATGTATGCATGTCAAGCAAATAATAAATAATTATATAAGCAGTCATGTTGAGATATTTCTAGACAGCATGGTCTTTGATCAAAAATACGGATCGAAGACCGCAGTAGATGAAAATCATGATTAGCTCCCTAAAATGCGCCCCCATATAGAAATGTATATATTTTTTCGGTCAAAAAAAAAAACAAAAAAGTTATTTGCACATCGGCGTAACGTCTATAAGTCACTTAGGGATCTTTGGTCTCAGTTTCCATCTTAATGCTTAATCAAATAACATCATCGGGCATTTATCTTTCTACTAGTAGACACTGTACTTACATAGCAACTTACATGGCGATTATATAATGTTATTGGCGTTAGGGCGGCGAGAGAAACACAATACCCGAATCCAGTTTTCTCTTATTCTAAGAGGACAGCTAATCGGCCGAACCTAATATGTGGTTTGACGAGAAAGCGTATCGTATAGAAACGGTTCGACTAGCTTTTGTATATGTGCATGGGGATACGAAGAGCCTTCCTCAGATCAGAAAAAAAGAGAGGCTTTCGGCTTGCTTTTCCAATCAATATATAAGCGTGCGTCATTCTGGTAAATTGGTGCACAATAAGCGTGTTTGTTTATCGCTGGCCTGTAGAAATTCCGCTACGTCAATTTCATTGCAGATGCATAATTGTTATATCCTTTATGGCGTAGAGCTCCGTCGACAGCGGGCTAGATTCGTTACAACTTTGGCTAACGGCCTGTGAGTTCTTTGGTCTAGCGCTAGTGACCACAGCCACTTCTGGTGTTTTCCCTCAGTTTCTAACTTTACGTTGCCGCCCGTGCTTCTGTTTTACCCGCTCAAGTAATCAGCGCCACATTAATCAAACTATGTACGTGCAACAATTGTGTGTTTGTTACACTTGAGTTCAGGTCTGTAAGCTCTACTAAGGCTTCGTTGCCGAATCACCTGTGTTTCGCGCTCAACGGCCGATATTAATGTCGAGCTTCGAAATGGCGCCGTGCTGTTGACCGTGTCTGAAGAAAGCTACTAACGACGTCTTTGTTCGTGCGCCGGCTTTAATTGCTGCACGCAAAAATTGCATGTCGTTTAGCTTGCTCTCAGTGGCGCTATTTATGGCCATTTGTTGATGTATGATTCCAGCTTCATTAAATGATGAATCTATTTAGCAAGAAAGCTCAAACACCAGAACACTGTGAGGCCTTCGCTTCTTTGCAGAGGTAACCACCACATGTGCAGGCTGCACTTCAATAAGACGGAGACTAACTTAGGTTTGTTGTTATTCGTGCATACGCTTAGATGTTCTAGCAAGTGAACGTTTTGTCTATATGTGTGGCTTTGTTTTAGGTTTACTTTGTTACGATAATAAAACGCGAAAATAATACATCAAATCTATTCTGCGTATAGCGACCAATTGCACGGGTTATCTTGGGGAGGAAGCGTTCATGACTCTAAGTTGGAGTGAGAAACATTTATATACACAGTGACTTATACACAGTGATTTAGATACACACATATACACAGTGATCCGGCTAGCCAGGATCACGTAAAAACTACCCATAGAAGAGCAATTTCACGTTTTGTTGTTCACCTTTTTCACATACGTTATCATTTTGTGTACGGACTCACAGTATATGAATGAACTGGTGCAAGCTCTGTTTTGATATCAATGTTGACACTTACGTCATACCTTGCGAAATATCTGAAAGCGAGTCGGAAATACGACTTTTTAGTTTCAATTTTAATTTTTGAAACAGGAATCGGTTTGCAGCTGTTGAGTTAGTTAACCGTACTGCCGAGAGCCAGCGGCCATGCTGCCAGGAACTGTTGGGTTGGAAAACCCTAAATAGCTCAACATGCCCGGCCCCGGTGTATTGAAGGTATGCCTCACGGTTATTCAAAGCTCGTAGGGGAGGGAGCATGGTCTACATGTTGTTGAGTTAGTTGTGCAAGTATAAAGGTGGCACATTTTTCGCCATAAATTGCTTTAGATGTTAATTATGGTTTATTAACACCCAGATTGGGTAAAATTATACATCAGACACAAGTGGTTCCTTCACATCATTGGGTCTTCTCTCATCTTGCTATTTTAGCTACTGCATATCGATACAGACAACAATATATATATATATATATATATATATATATATATATATATTGTTTTAGAGCCGCTGCTGAGCACCTTAATTCTCGCTCGAATATATGGCAAGCATGGAAATGGAGCTTGGAACATGGAAATGCACAGCCAGTTCCCCCGGTTGACTTCCGATTGATAACTGTTGCCACTTCTACGTGGTCATAGATTGCAGTAGCTGGTAGTATAGGCTGAGAAATAGCTGCAAAGAAGATCAAGTGCGGTTGTTGGCGTGCGAAATCCGATCCGACGAGCAGCGGACGTTGGTGAAACTTAAGTTCTGGATCACGTCTGAAAAGTAAGGTTTATCGGTGGGTGATTTTCCCAGCGGAACACTAGAAATGTGAATTTTGACGAAGACGTTACGGGGGCGGGGTGGGGGGGGGGGATTGAACGACACAAGATGCTACCGATGAGCAAGTATCCTATGGAAAGGGATGAGTTCATTGTAGATAAACAGTCAGCATACTTTTAAATGCAAATTGGTTTTGTATACATTTATACACAGCACGCCTATTATTAGAATGTTTGCTCTTATTACTATTATATTATGCCGACGTCTAAGCAGTTTTTGCAATAATACAAAACCACTTTTGTGTACAGGATTAGTGCATCAAACTAGTGCCAAACCAGAAAACCAACTGACAATCAACATCGCCAAAACAAAAATAGAATTTAGTTGCGGTACGCACGCGATCGGCAAATAGTTAAATGCATTAAATAATGAATTTGGGAATCACTTATGCTATCTAGGGATAACAGTGACGGCCCAGCTCTTATTTAGCAGATTGCATATATAGAAGATCGTAGCAGAATCATTCAGGGATAATTGCAACATGGCATTTGTAAGGGGTCACTAGGCTGAGGGGCCTGCTTTTTGCAGCGATATATAAAAATTGTCATTACAGGAAAACAGGTCTATATCATGCCGAACAACATGGCAGGACAACCATATCATTTATTTTAAGTTTGAATAGAAATCATTATGAAATTGACGAATGCTTATGTAACTATTGCGGACATTGCATACGTATAGAACGCTACCACATACTCAACTGCTCGTTCATCAAAACGTCGGTCATCACTGCAGTAAAAAAAACTAACTTTTCGGGCTAAACCTTAGCCTCAATATTCGTCAGTAACGTCCACGGGACTGCTTTTCGCACTGCTTCATAGACGGACCCCCATAATCACTGCAGTCAAGCGTCAACAAGGTTGTTAGCCTACAACAAAATGCTGTGCTGAACGATTGTATTTTACTGACAACTTATGACAGTTTTTTAACTGTCATAACTTGGTAGTATAATTTCATTTTGCCACCATTGTCACTAACGTTGTTTCTGTTCATACTATTGTAGCTATTTTATGCGAGTGTGTGCAGGTGCGCGTGTGTGAAATACCGACAAAACCCATAAAAAATATACCTTACGGTGATTTCAAGCTCGTAGGGGACGGAGCATGGTCTACATGCTGTTGAGTTAGTTGTGCAAGTATAGAGGTGGCACATGTTTAATGTGCATTCATAACACAAAACCCAAAAGGGTTGCTCTGGGGCTGGCTGGCTAGGTGGCCTCGTGTTAACGTGGGCCAAAGCATTGTACAAGCAGCGGCCAGTACGACTTTTCCTCGCTGTTGTTGTCTGGCAATCGGCTCGCTGGACGGCCGTTGGCAAGGCGTTAGTGGATGGTGGCGTACGCAGCGGCGTCTATAGCCGGCGGCTAAGCGAAGCAGGCGAAGGTCATGACATACTACCTCGTCCCTTCGAATGCTTTTCCTCCCTTCTTTGCCTTCGTCTTCGTCCTCTTCTCCCACTTCTACTTCTATCTTTTCGCTTCTGCCTTTCCGACATCCGCTGAGCAACCGAGGTGCCATTTGAGGGTGGCGATGGTGGTGGCGGCGGCCGCGGGGGGCGGCTGCGGGGGCGCCCGCCTTCGCGAAGGCTGCCAGGAGGCTGTCGCACGCGACAGGCACTAGCGGAAGAAGACGTCAAGAGGCGTCTGCGCGCCTTTCGCCGCTTTACAGAGAGGAGAAGCAGGGCGGGGAGGGCAAAACGAAACGCGGGTTTTCCTAGCTTTCGGCAGGGGCGGCCATAGAGGCTATCTGCGGCATGCGTGCGTGTCTGCGTGCGTACGTACATACAACTGATAGTCGGCGGCTACGTATAACAACACCACCACCACCACCAGCTTCACACTCCAGTATCGCCTGTCTCGCGCCTGTGGGCCGCTTGGGCCGTGGGGATGCCGCTTGGATGTCTTCTACGTCTTCAACACATATATATATATATATATATACACATACACATCCGTTCACAGGATTGCTGGCGCCCCGCTTCCCTGCCGTCGAGAGACGAAAGCCAAGAAGACCACATGCGATTGCCTGGGGCGCCTGTAAGCGTCGTGGCCTTCTTCAACTCTCCGGCCTGTAGCGGCAGTAGCAGAAGCAGCAGCACCAGCAGCGGCAACGGCCAGAAGATAGAGAACGGCGGCTACTGAGGAGTTTTGGAGTGACAAGCTACTTCTCTCAGTACCTGCCCACAGCCCCGCCCGATGGGAGCTTCTTCTCCCCAAGGGTGATGGGTAGGAGGGGGGGGGGGGAGACTCTTTCTCCCCACAGAATGGAACGAGCCTTTCTCTAACTCCACTTGCTTCTGGCCGTGTTCGGCGGCGCGTCGAGACGTACTCGTCTCTGTCCAGAACGCCTCACACTTTCGTACACGCATCGCTACAGACATTGGCTGGAGAAGCGTCGCGTTTGCGGAGAGAAGAAGAAGAAGAGGAAGAAGAGATGGAAGAAACCGGCGAGGAGCGAGCAGCGAGGCGCAGTGAAAAAGACGGCGATGACTTTATCTTTGGACACGGCGTAGACGACATCACATCGGCCAGTGGTACAGTGTCTGTCTACCCACCCACGGCGGTCGGCCGGCGCGTTCCCCAGAGGTTTTCCCTCGGGGGCCGGCAGCCAGCAATGCCTTTCGATGTTTCCTTGGCATGACAGCCCGCCAAAATGGCGTTACTACTACGCCTGCCACCGACCAAAAATGGTGCCGCAATGAAATGCCGTTTGCTGCTAGCAGCACTCAGCGGCCGTGGCTGTGGTTGAAATAGCAGTGGTTGCAAAACGATACATAATCATTTCATAATATAATAATAATAATAATAATAATAATAATAATAATAATAATAATAATAATAATAATAATAATAATAATAATAATAATGCACCATCATCAACCGTTTTGCGGTATCATATTACGGGGCGTGCAATGCGAAACACTTTGCGGGCTATAGTTTGGGTCTATAAGCTCAAGTTAATACGCCAACTTATTACGATAAGCAAAAGCGAAAGCGAGACCGTGTTTTTTTCTCGCGAAATTACGGCCTCCATCTAGATAGATTAGGTGTAGGTACATGCAAACGCGCGAGTGGCTGCATAGATACGCCTGCTTATTTTTTTGCACAGTCGAGCTTATTAAAGAATGCAATTTAATTATATCAAAATAATCTACGGCCTTTTATTGGCGCCTTGGTGTGGATGCTACACGAACGGGTAGGACGCTAGCCATACCTTAACATTAGGTTGATTACTGTTCTAGAGAAGTTTCCGTCTAGTAACAGTTGTCGAGTTGCATCAGCCTGCCGGACGGGATGCACAATCTGAGTTGTTAGTGAAGGCAGCTCGGTTTGTCCTGATTGAACTTAGTTCGAAGAGTGAATATAAGGGTAGCATCTGAATAGCTTGTATATGAGTACTAATGACTATTCCATTTTTAGGAAAGTTAAATCACGCAGTCTAACAAAACAGTTATAGATAGGGACAAATTAATCTAACGATAGACGTACTGAGCAGGGTGGCATAGTGGCAAAACTAACGCTTTGCATTCGAAATACACTAGGTTCACATCCAAAATTGGCCACTTTTACATTAATTTCTATAGATTTTAATTTAGATAATGCCAATGCCCGAGGGCTGGACTTTATTCAGACGCAGTCGAAAAAATCAGACACATCAAGAACTGGGGAATGCAGATGTACTATTTGAAAATATAGTTAATTATAATCTCTCCATCATTATTAAAAAAATGGTTTTTTCTACCGTACCGTTTTCATTCGTCGAGACAAGTGTATTGTGTTGTGGCACAATCACAGAGACCAACACAAACATTTTCTACAAAGGCAATCATTCAGGCAGTGATCGTACCTTTGGTCAAGGTTTGGTCGTGATCCCTGACATTACGGAGAAGTTGGGTCGGCTCTTCTAAGGTTTCGGCCTGTAGCGGATGTAAACAAAAACATTCTCTGGACGTTTTGTACGCTGCAGATCTTTGGATTAGGTTAGAACTTATCTACTCCTGTAAAATAACCAGCAATCCCAGTTTACCACTTATAACAATGAATGTTGCGTTCGCAATAATTGCTGGGCTAGCCGGAGTCTGTTCACTTCTTACTAATTTTCTGCATCAAGTGTGCTGCAACGTTCTTTTCCTTTCACGAGGCCCCCACATTGGTCGCCGACCTGATTACAAGATGACCCCGTGTTGCCCGCTTTAACGTTGGCTTTGTATTGCTGTCTTCGCCAGGATACAATCTACTGTGATAAGAGCCAAGGCTCTTCTGGCCAGATCAGCTGTACATTCAGATCCGGTGCAGCCTCTCTACGAAACGTTCCAGTACCGAAAGGAATCGTACCACGCCTGTTGCCCACGGCGGTGTTGTTTTCCTTTTTTGTCCACAGAGTAGAAGAAGCTTACGCTTCAGTGCCGCCTCGGAAACGGCTAATCATTTTGGCGGACGGTGAGCAAATAGCGACGTTCGTTCGACGTAACTGGAGTTCAACAATGTCTTGCTGCCAAAGTATAGCAACGAAATGAGCTAACAAAAAAAAGCACCACGACGCAATCGACTCAAGTACAGGAGGCAGCTCTTCTCAGCAACAATTGTGTGCAATTGCTTAGCTCTTCACCGTCATCGGATGCCTGGCGTGACAGAAACACAGAAAACGCCCTGTTGTGGTTGTGGATCAGTCAATATTTTTGTAAGTTATTATTGTTGTATCTATGTGTGTGTGTATATTGTGCGTAAATAGCGTACTCTCGCCTCTGTGTTGGTGTTTTTTTGGGCTTTGCTCCAGCTTCATGTGTCCACATCCATTCGACGCAGTTTATATTAGCTATTGGCACCACTTTTACATTACCTGACCTGCCGGAGAGGATGGAGAGGAAGCAAATTTGAACGCTCTGAAATCATAATTAAGTAAATGTTGTCTTTTCAAATTAAATAAAACAATCCCAAAGAAAAGAGACCGTTTCATATCAGCCGATGTACTACGCTTTAACGTGGCAAACGACTCTGGATCTAAGCGCTCGACTTCGCTAGATCATCCACGTTACGATCACCGTCTAAATACAGCTGTTGAGGGAGCACAGCCATTAAACAGAACATTGACTCTGAAAATTGAGTACGCCCTCACTCTATGAGATTGCTTCTTTTACTAGTTTAAGCGCCGCTGTAAAAGCAAGAAAGACACGATAGCAGTGGTAATACATGTCATAAAACCATGGAATCGGTGATCAGTTGTGGGTCATACGGGATCATTTGAAATTTCTTAAAAATGAAAGGCTATAACAGCTCCTCAAACAAAGATAAAATAGAACCCAGTGTCAAGCATCTGTTTGGTCATTCCAAAAAATTGTAATATGTGTGGTGACATCTATGCCTGGGTGATATATATATATATATATATATATATATATATATATATATACATGGTGCGTCAGCTAAATCCAGACAAATTTTGGCGGGCTACCCAGCATAGACGGAAGGCGTTAATTCAGATCGGTTTGCGTTAGCAGACAGCCCACTCACAATAGAACAAAAACGCATTGTCATCATGGACAGCCGCCGCAACCTGGGTCCAGAATATGACCGAAGAACAACCGTTATCCAATTGCTCTGTGCCAAACATCGGCCAGCCGAAATCGTCAACATCACTGGATTTAAAAGAGCAACGGTCTACGACATTGCCGGACGCTACAGAGATGCAGAAGAGACAGGGCTAGGTAGTGCAACACCTGTAAGGAAGATTCACAACCGCCGACGAGAAGTGAGGACGCCAAAAGTGATCAAAATGGTGCAAAACTGCGTTTTTAAGGATCCAAGTATATCGATGCGCCGTTTAGCGATCAAATTCAATTTGAGTGATTGTTTTATGCGTCGGATTATCAACGAAGAATTGCGCTACAAGTCTTACACGTTTAAAGTCAGACAGATGTTGTCTCAGGCCGCGAAAAATAAGAGGATGACTTGCTGCCATCTCATCCTCACGTTTTTGAGACGCGAAATGGCGGGACATCTTCGATTCTTCTCCGACGAAAAAATCTTCACTATTGACCAAAAACATAACCCGAAAAATGACCGGTGGCTCGTAAAGAACCCTGAGGATGTACCAATCGTGCATAGAACCAAACATCCTGCCAGTGTGCACGTCCTAAGTGTTGTGTCGAATGAAGGAGACGTGATGCCCCCACACTTTTTTGACAGACACGAAACCGTAACAAAGGAAGTGTATTTACGTGTTCTGCGAAGCGTGGTAAAACCATGGATTGATAGAGTGTCCAATGGAAGACAATATGTCTTTCAACAAGACGGCGCTTCCGCCCACACCAGTAATCTCGTCCAGGATTGGCTACGGGGCAACATGACGGCGTTCTGGGACAAAACGATATGGCCCCCTAGTACTCCAGACTTGAATCCCCTGGACTTCTATGTATGGGGCGTTGTTGAGCAAGAGACTAACAGGTCTCGACATGCAAATACAGAAGCGCTACGCAGAGCCATTGTCGAGTCGTTCAAGAATCTCAATCCGCTAACTTTGAAGAAGGCCTGCGGGCGCTTTCGCGCCAGAATTGAAAGTGTAATTGCTGCTGGTGGTGGCTACATTGAATAAAAAGGTTCCTCAGGAGTGTACCTAACGGCACGTAAAAAAAGTTACCGAAATATCTGTTTTTCTTTAGACATAAATTGCGAAACGGGCGATGACGTTTAGTCCGGATTTAACTGACACACCCTGCATATAAGCAGTAAAAACACATCAAAGATTAGAACAGTAGAATGATTAGATGTATGGCCGGCCCTATTCCAGGTGTAATGGATAGGAGTGCACAATTCTACATATCTTTTATAGCAGTCATAGAGAGTCAAATAAATAACATATATATATATATATATATATATATATATATATTACACGACCTTACTTTACAATTGTATATCTTGATACGCATAAATTAAATATATATATATATATATATATATGGTGCGTATGCGCTGCGCTCTGGTTGCCAGAATGTCCAAAAGACATTAGCGCGCTCTCCCTCTCGAGATTGTTCACCGAACTTTGTTCTTTGTTTCTAATTCTCAGGGGTAAGAGTCTTCTCTCATCATCTAATTAACTTTACGCCACACTGCGCTACTCTTGAACACCTTTCATCCACTCGTTGCTTCTTTCTCGGCCTCTCTCAATATATATATATATATATACTCTCTTGTCGCGGTCTCGCTGGGTTCGAACCTTTTGTACGCGATCAGTGGCGCGAAAATTTTAAATCCGCGAAACCCGACGTGTCTACTAACTCGATGAAGGGATTGGATAGCTATTCCATTGAAACAGGCCAGTAACTCTCAGACTGCTTACTGTTCTTTACACGAAAGCTTCAGCCGCAAATTAATGTGAATACGGATATCTATGACCCGGAATCACTGTATATATGTGAAGTAGGGAAATTGAATAAAATATATATATATGCATCGCAACGTGCAGAACTCGCACGTCACCGTGCGGGACAACTCGAGAAAGGACACGCGCGAAAATTCAAGCATTGCAAAACGGCTTCTACGCGGCAGAATAGCAAATGCGTACAGTACTCGCATATTAAGGACGGGAATGTCTGAGCGCGGACGCTTTCGAACTGAGTCTTGCGCCTGATCGGTGACCTGCCCCTCTATAAATCTCGGACGCCTGTTAAACCTGAGCGAAAGGACCCTCCTCCGCCAAACTATGTAGACCAAAGAGGCCTACAGCTTTTACTAACGACTGTGGCTGACGTTAAAAACTAGTCAGCAAACATCAGACTACGCATTGACTAATCTCTAGAGAGATTCTACGTGATATTTGCCGTAGAGCAAAAGCACAAAAAAAAATACGAGATCTAGCTTCACGTGGCGGGATGATGTAAAATTATGGTGGTATCTCGAATATAATTTAAGAGTATTTCTGGCGGAATCGCAATAAAGCGTTTGCGATTGTTAACTGTGGTTGAAACCGGTAACGGCTTACTAATGTGAGCCACGGAACCCAGGAGCGTATACCTGTACAATAGTCGGTTTTGGCGCGTTAGTTATAACACTCTGTGCTCGCCTGAGAAAAGCTGGTTTTATTCGCCGAGCTTTCAGTGCTGGGCATTGCGAGTTTGCCCTTCTAACTTGGATACTGTAACTAGTGGCACACTGACAAAACTTGTAAATAAATAAAGTTTTATGCACGTTTTTTTTAGGGAAAGCCGCGGCGTTTAACGCTGCCTTGCGGGGCTCCGTTTTACACGGACAAGAGGACGCACCCCGAAATGAGATGGCATTGCTGAAGTAGCAAACCTCTTCACTTGATATGCAGCCTATCCTCTCGTGCGAGTCGCAAACCGTGTCGGAAATTGAGAGCTGCTGAGGAAGTTGCCCAGAGCGCGGGGGCACATGCAGGTAAGAGGGTGGTGATCACCGGGGATTTAAACGCAGCCAACATAGCATGGGGTAGCCGGACCACAACTAGACGGGCTCAAACTCTACAGGAGTGGAGAGGAGACCATGAGTGACCACAGATACATCTGTTTCACCATCAGTACCCCCGAGGTGGCCGCTTGCCCCGCCCCCTAGTAAGAGATGGCAGAGGCGGAAACTCGACGCCAAGATTCTAGTGGCTGAAATAGAAGAGGGTTGCAAACCACTAGGAGACACGGTGGGGGATGAATATCAAATAATCAACATTTTCTTTACAGCATGCGAGAAAACTGCTCCCTCACAACACCACGGGAGCCGCCACCCTCCCAACTACTGGTGGAACAAAGAGATCGCAGCTGCCCGCAGGACTTGCATTAGGCTAAACAGGGTTTTCGCGAGAACACGCAGCTGGTTAGCGCGAAGAAACCGACGGGTGGGATCTTACGGGGAGGGAGAGACCGCAAGAGCTGAATCCCAATTGACGGAGTACAAGGCTGCTCGATCGAGATTCCGAGGACTCATCGCCAAAAGTAAAGCCCGAGCGGAGAAAGAGCTGATAGACGCGGTGGAGAGCGACGTATGGGGCCTGTCGTACCGAGTAGTTATGGCCAAACTCCGGAGACCTCCTCCGAAACTCCCCCCGGATGTGCTGCGGGAGACTGTAGTCGGTCTTTTTCCGGCACAGCCGCAGAGAGAAAACGAGGAGTTCTCGGTCACCCCGGAAGACATTCTGGAGATAACGCTGAAGGAGGTCGAACAAGCCCGGAATCGGTTGGCAACCGGTAAAGCGCCCGACCTAGACGGAATTCCCCCAGAGGTAGCGAGACTACTGGTCAAAAGGTGGCCTAAGGTCTTCTAAGACCTTGCCAACAAGCTTCTGAGAGAGGGGAGATTCCCGAGGCTGTGGAAAAGGGCAAGCCTGGTTCTGATCCCCAAACCCGGGGGGAAGACGGGGCCTTCGGCTTACCGGCCCATATGCCTCATTGACGCCATGGGTAAGATCCTGGAGAACGTTATAATCAGAAGACTAAACGACGAGATTCAGAAAAAGAACACCCTATCAGATGCCCGTACGGTTTCCTGAAAGGCAGATCCGCATTAGGGGCTCTAAAGAAGGTTCTGAAACGGGCGGGTGAGGAGACTATGAAGACCCCTAAAACAAGGGGATTTGTGCTCCTGATTCTCCTGGATGTCAAAAATTCCTTCAACACAATGAATTGGAAAGTAATTGTGGAGGCGATGAAGAGAAAGGGCTTTTCCCTCTACCTCCGTCGAATGATTTCATCCTACCTGGCAGAGGCTTGGTTGCAGGGGGGCAGGAGTACGAGGTTACTGCCGGAGTCCCACAGGGCTCGATTTTAGGACCCGTGCTCTGGAACATAGCTTACGACGGGGTGTTCGAGATCCGAGGTCTCCCGTATGGGGTGGAAACGTTGGCGTACGCCGATGACCTTGCACTCACGATAACGGCCAGGAGCGAAAGAGCCCTGGAGAGCGCCGCCAATGAGGTCTTGTCAATGGTGTCCGAGTGGATGGAGTCCCATTACTTAAAACTGGCGCCCGACAAGACGGAGGCGATGTACCTAACAGGCAGAAAGAGGACGACCGGCATTAACCTCGTGATGGCGGGCCACCCGATAGAAATCAGAAAGAAGGTAAAGTACCTTGAGGTCATGCTAGACACTGGACTGACCGGATCGGCACACGTTAAGTACGTGGCCGAAAAAGCCCAAAGGGTCTCCCTGAACCTGGCGTGGATCATGCCTAGGGTCGGTGGGGTGGCTGAGGTGAAAAGAAGGCTCCTGGCCTCGGTGGCCGAATCAACGGCGCTATACGCAGCCCCAGTCTGGGGGGACATGGCACTGCGGACGGCGAAAAATAGGGGGCATTAAGGTCGACCCAACGAACGCTGGCAATCAGGGTAAGCCGGGCGTATCGAACAGTCTCGACCGAAACTCTCCTGGTCCTAGCCAAGATGCTGCCATGGGACCTCCTAGTGGCTGAACGAAGTAAAATGTATCTAGACGAAGGTCTGGATCTCACCAGGGCCAGTATGCCACCATATCGGCCTGGCATGAGGAATGGGCGCAGGTGAGACCCGGTGTGACCACAGGGAGCTGGACCAAGAGTCTGATACCGGACCTCAGGGTATGGTATGACCGCCGACACGGGGATCTTTCCTACTGGACGACTCAGGTTCTGACCGGACACGGCCAGTTCCAGAGCTACATGACAAGGATCAAGAAGGCCATCAGCGATATCTGCGTACTGTGCGACTTTGGAGAAACGGACAACGTAGAGCATACTGTTCTGCGGTGTGATGCTCTCAGGGAAGCACGGGTCGAGGCCGACCCATCAAGGAGGTGTTCGCCCATATGATGATTTCGGCGGAGGCATGGAGGGAGGCGACGAACTTGTTCGACGCCGTTTTGACACTCAAGACAGCCAAGGAAACGGCCAGGCGGAAAAGGTTTGAGCGGATCTCTCGGGAGAGTGGTCGAGACGAGGAGCCGAGGGAGGGGGGAGGGGGTGGGGAGCAGCCAGGCCCTTATGGTCTCGACGCACCCTCACAGGACGTATTACAAAATGGCACCCCCCTATCCAACCGCAGGTAGACATGCGGGATGATAGTCAGGGATAGAGCTGATTGAAGGAGAACGGCAGAGACGCCTCTCCCACGGCTTCGATGTAATGCCAACGTAATACCGAGCCTGGGGGGTGGGGAGGAATCCGGGTTTAGTGGGTTTGCGAGTCTCACACTAGTCACGCAGGCTGCTAGTGGCGCATGTGCATCATGCATTCCCGAAAACTCCCAGAAAAAAAAGCTCTTTTATCATACGTGGAAGATCACTTGGTAAGGTACAAACAACCAATGGCTCACGTTATCTCCATGGGTATATCTAGTTGTCTGACTGAAGGAGTCGCGTTCGCACAAGCCGTGATTAAGTATAATTTGGTTTGTCTTTAAAAACACCGCGAGCAATAGTAGCATTTGCGGTCTAACTCCAGTAAATATAGAGATTCTCAAGGACTATGTTTCTAACAGCGAAGTTAAACGTGGAGTTGAAGTCGCAAATAGTGGTAGTTCTTTCATCTTGAAAAGTTACGCTGATTGCATCCAATGGAACCTAACACGCTGTAATAGCTGGACGTCCTCGATGAACGCAACTCTGCTTCTCCGGTAGAACATCTGGAGATTGTTTTAAAGTTGTAAGTTGTTTGGCAATCAGTCGCCAAGAAAATGGGTCCATTGGATCTCATTTGTCCTTATGTATTACTTCTACAATGCAACCAAACGTTGCTTCGTTCAATCACATTCCATTTGCTCAGAAGAGCTCTTTTTGACAGGCATCTGTTAAAAGCTGTCCGTCCAGAAAGACTATACGGTTGGCTTGCATAATATACTCGGCCTTTGCCAGATTGGACCCCAAAATTCTTGCGTCTTCTAGGAATATCCACGGCAAATTTGATTTCGGCGATGCCATAGGGTGTCTCTAGAGCATCAACGAGTGGTCTACAAGGTGTTTCAAGCTCCCACACAGCAAGATGATCTTTTTGAACTGTATCCGTCCGGGTAAACGTTATCTAAAAATACTGCAAGGGTTTTTCATTCGATATGGAATAGCTCATACATGTATAGGTCTGTCATAGAAACGTGAGGTTTCCATTGCGCCACTAGGATTATGTGTTGTTCTTCCTGGTACGCAATTGTACTCTATCCTATACACTCGGACGTCTACTGCTGTAAGTGCATATGCTACTGCTGTGACCTAAGTTAGTGCCCACAACCGGCAAGTTATAAATCGTTAAGCTTGTGAAAAAGAGCCATTGTAAGTTGTAACATTGTCGCTGCAATAAGAAGGTATTGTTGCTTTGCCTCTCGCTTACGAGGGTGACACTTACTTCATTGATCGGAACGGCGGGAGAATTTGAATTGTTTGTGGGTATTGCAATTGTTGAGACGTAGGCAATAGCTTGTCGCCCGGTGGCGTGGTGCATTCCGTTTGCGCCTCGCAACCGGAGAAGGCAGATAGGTGCGTGGGTTCAAGCCCCACCGTTGCACCGATTTTTATTTATGGCGGTCCGTCTATGAAGCAATTCGAAAAGTAGTCCCGTTGACGTTAAATCTTGCCTGGGGGTGAGCGCAAAAAGTATTTTTTTTAAGCACCAGCTTACCTTATCGGGCTGTCCATCCCTAGCCTGCTACCGGCGTTATATGACAAACTTTGAAAGAGGATCGTCGTTACGGGTACCCACCTGTTTTCCTGCCACCCGTTGTCTGTGTGTCGTAGCAACTTTGGGCGAACATCAGTGACCGTTTGGGGACGTGGCGCGCCAGCCGATGTGTGCCCTGTGCGCGGAGCTGGCGGGCGCGGTAGCCATAGATCCCTCATGAAGCGGCTCTAAAATTGAATCCATTCCATCAGCGATCGGGATCCTATCGTCTGTCGCCGCACTTACCCCAGTTGAAGCACCGGATACGCACTTAGAGCCCACGAACTACGAGTGGGGACGATCTCGACCGTGATGATCGACCTCCGTCCGCGGTCTATGATAGGCCGAGTAGCCGAGCGCCCGAGCACACCTCTCGGGATCATTCACAAATCCTCCTCCTCTCCCTCCCCCCCCCCCCCCAAGAGATACCCCAAATGCGCACACGCGTGCGGAAAGACGCTGCCAAAAACGTCTCACTCATGACTGCTCCAGTCCTTAGGTAGTAGTAGTAGCTGCAGCGAGTGTGGGCAGAGAAAAAAAGATACTTATATATATATACCTTCAAAACTAAAGATACTTATATATATATATATATGGCTTAGTGGCAAAGCTTTTGCCTTGCATTCGGGAGGCCTGGGTCCCAGACCGGCCACTCTTTTACTGGTTTTCATGGTTTTTAATTTAGACAAGATAAATGCCGGAGTGGAATAAAAATCAACCATGACATGAAAGAAACCGTACACGGGCATTACCCTTACGGAAAAAAAAAATATATATATATATATATATGGCAGTTTATAGTGGTATATATATTCATAGTGGCAGGACTTTCTGAGCGTGTTATGTAGCCAGTAGGTTGAAACGCGCCAAGTGATCGAGTGTACGTGGTTATTAGGTAATGATAGCAACTAACAAACTTTGATTACATAACAACTTTTTTTCGGGCTGACCCTCAGCCAAGATTTAACGTTTACGGGACTGCCTTTCGCATTGTTTCATAGGCGGACCCCCATAGATACAAATGTGCACCGGCGTGACTCGAACCCGCGCACCTACGTGTCTCCTCCGGCCGCGAGCCGCAGGCGAATGCACCACGCCACCGGGCTCGACTAAAACTTTGATTACATGTCATCCGCAGGCTCCAAATGATGAAAGAAATAAGACAAATTAATTACGTCAGGGTTCGTTCCAGCCATTTGTTCGAAGTGAGGGTCTACAGTGGTTCCAAGTATGTCAGACTAGTAAATCCAAGGTCAGGTCCATCATCCAGCAGCATTGTTGGCATCTTAACAATTGGAAACAAAATTGGGCGGACTGCAGTCAGCGACAAGTGTCACCGGGGAGTCAGTAGTGTAGCAATACTCAATTGCATTACACACGCACATCGTAAACGCGGTCAGTACGAGCAACAGAGCTTTCTGCCAATTGCTACAGATCAGCAAACGAAACGATCGTTGGTCAGATTTCGAATTGCACAAACACTTTTTTTCTGACTAGAACACAGACGCCACCACCTCTCGTGGCTCTATACAATCTAAGAACACTAAAAGAGTTGCCCAGTGTTAATTCTGCATCACAAATCGATTCATCGAACCAGATTTCACCTTGGAGTGTTAGATCAACAAGTTTATCAGCAACTTTATACCAAGAGCAAAATATTCGGCATTTTTAGACACCAAATACAAGTCTACGGTGGACATATCACATCGTTGTCGCTCTAATATCCACTTTCTAAGAAGTATTCTTTGAGCTCGCTCAGTCTCAGTCGAGCTCTACAGAGTGGATCTGTGAACGAAGTGGCGGCTCATAGTAGCGATCTCAATTGAATGAGCGCTCCTTCAGTGCTCGACCCGCGTAGATGGCATAATGGCCTGTGTTCGGTTTTGCGCACACTGAGTGTTGTTGTTGTTCGCGTCGCTGGGCTCTGCTGTGCGACCGACTGATAGAAGGACTGCCTCGAAACGACGAGAAGTTGAACCGGCGGCATTTTAAGGCAGCCGAGTGGTGAAAAGATCATACCATAGTAGTATGGCTAGGCTGAGGATAGACATCGAGGGAGGGTCCCATACGAGGAAACGATATGCATATGGGAGGAGGATGATGATGATGATGATGATATACCAGCCTGCCCCGAGTCGATCGAAAACTAAAATGTTCTAGTTCTTCATTGTCACTTGTCTTTCGTTATTTAGGGTGTCGCGGTGGCTGTTTTTGTAGTTGCTAGTTTTTCTGGGCTTATTTTTATTATTATTATTATTATTATTTTTTTTTTAACGCCTCAGAATTACCAATTTATTCTCCTTACCACCGGTCTTAACTTAATTTGGCTGTTGTTTTTGTTGTTGGGTTATATTGTGGTTGCTGTTCATCGCCATCACCATTATTACGGGCAGTTGTTGTTGTTGTGTGCTGCAAGGTGTTGGTGTGTGTTGTTGCTGTTGTTGTTGATGCTGCTGCTGCATGATTTCGGCATTAAAAGAAGTACCAGTACTCCGAATCTAACTGTCTAACGGTGTGCCTGCCGGCCCGCCTGTTGTCAGCGGTAGGACGACGTACGATGGGGTTGCTATGGGTGTTGTTGTTGTTGTCTTTGTTGTTGTTGTTGTTGTATTTGTTGTTGTTATTGTTGTCTTTGTTGTTGTTGTTGTCTTTGTTGTTGTTGTTGTTGTTTTATTGTTGTTGTTGTTTTATTGTTGTTGTTGTTGTTGTTGTTGTGTGTTGTTGTTGTTATCGCTGTTACTTCTACTGCTGTTACTGGCATACGTCAACTTTCAAAGTGAAGACGCTGACAGTCAGTCAGTCAGACACACAAACAGGTTAGGTGGAGACGTCGAGGGGCGGAAAACATCCGTCCGAGTGCCGAGTAGATGCCATGCCACTTTGCGCACGCTGGTCGTTGTTGTTGTTGTTGTTGTTGTTGTTGTGGCTGCGACTGTTGTTGTCGCGCTTGTTGTTGTTGTTGTTGTTGTTGACAATGGCTCTTCTGATGTCTCTTGCTTCTGCACTGAGTGTCTGTTGTCTTCGTTTCGTTTTGTTGTTTGCTTTGCTGTGCTTCAGCCTCGACTGCTGCTGTCCAGTTACGTTTCGGTTGAAACGAGTCTGGCATCCGCAGCGGCAACAGCCAACACCACCATCAATCGCATCATCACCACCACCACCACCACTACCACCACCGTCGCCATCAGCGCCAGCCAACAGCAAAAGCAGCCTTCTTTCTCTAAATGGAGTACATTAGCGGTGTCGCTTTGCTTGAGTTCAGCTCATCTCGGCGCACCGAGCGCGTCGTCAAGCCAGCCACAAAGCACAGACTAACGTCAGCAACTGCGGCCGGCAGACAAAGCGAGTGACTAGACGACAGCAGATTTATTCGCGCGTGCGACTCTAGAGACGTTGTTGTTGTTGTTTTGTTGTTGTTGTTGTTGTTGTTGTTGTTTTTGTTGTTGTTGTTGTTGTTGTTGTTGCTACTACCGCTACCACGGCTGCTTCTTCTTGTCGCTGCTTCTGCCGTGTCTTCTGTGGCTGTGGCTCTTCTTTACCCCATGTCTCGACTCCGGCTCGGACCCGGGCTGGTCCCCCAAGTTGCCCGACGTTGCTAAGCCGAAGCGGGCTGGGTGTGAAGCGAGCGGTTTGTGTTGTTACTTGAAGTCGTCGTACTCTGCTTCGTCTCGGGTGAGACGAAAATGACGCCAAAGAGAAGGACGAGGATGAGGTTGGCGGGATCATGTCAGCGACGTCCGCAGCAGCAGCAGCAGCGGTGGGCCCCGTTTGCCTTGTACTGCCTTTCCCGCAGTCATTCCTTTTGCGTTGTTGTTGTTGTTGTTATTGTTGTTGTTGTTGTTGTTGTTACAGCTGTTGCTATTGTTGTTGTTGTTGTTACAGTTGTTGTTGCTGCTGTGCGTCGTTGTTGCGCTACTGTCGCCCGCTGCCGTTGCTGGGTAATAGATGTTCATTTACGAAGCTCTATTGCACGCGCGAATGCGTCCGTTTAAGTGCTAAGACCAGTGCGGTCAGCTGTTCCTGCACTCTCGGCTCTGCTACTTGTATGACGCCGTTACGCGTGCCATTCTGCATGCGGGCACTCTAATCGCAGACTGTCAGCATCAGCTCGCATCCGTCTCGCGTATTAGACTCATTCTAACAAAAATGTCGGCAAGGACATTCCTCATGCCGGCGGTACCACTTAGATCCCAACGAAAGGGCTACCGCAGCTATAGGGCTAGCGCGGGGCACACTCACCCACACATGCGTATTCATATTTGCACGAATACACACGTTCAAAAGTTCATTTATATATATATATATATATATATATATATATATATATTTAGGCGAGCACTGCCAAGTGTGCAAACGTATTGTAATTGATTAATAAATCATCGAAATATTTTTATATATATATATATATTTATATAGTGAAGGGAAATCATCTGTGAGGTCGCCAGATACAGCCTCCTCGCCTCCCCCGTGGAACCCCAACAGAGTCAAAGATTGAAAACGTGGGAAACGGCTTTTGGTAATCACGGCAATCATCATATCGATACCGCAAATCCAAGCGCTTCCACCGATTTGGTACCAAGAAATGATCCTAATGAAATCAATGTGCTTACTTTATGAGCGTATTGTAAGCATTATTGCGCATTGAGCGTAAGAGATACAAGTGATTGAACGTGAGAAATACAAATCGAGCTATCGCAGGACATCGACGTTGAGTGCTTTTTATACTAAGCAGTAGTTATAAATACATATTCAGTATAATCATTGCGTCTGATTGGCATCTCTGTCCCGCAACGTAGTCCTTTTCTTGACTAGTCGCCGGTTGTCGACTGATCCGCTAGGCTAGATCCTTGGGTATATTTAGGTAGAATTGTGTAAAGTAGGCGTGTCCATATACCCAATTTAGCCTTCTTTTGTCGATGATGCTTGGATGTTTCAGTGTAAAACCGTACACGGGCATTAGCCCTACGGGATAATGAAGCCATGGACATCGTACATGTTATCAATAAGACACACTTAAAAAACGATTGCGCATGAATTGTGACGTTTCATGTGACTCCACCATTTTACGCACTGTAACGTAGATTTAGCAAAGGTATATCTCTGCGACAAATCCAATCGTTCAATGCTCTGTTGCTACTGAAAGGCGATAAATAAAACTAGATTCAAAATACAAAGTAGTGTCGAGCAGCCCGGGGCGAACCGCCTAATTAAAGATGTCGGCTTGATTATAAGTATTTGTTGTTTGCTCTGCTTGCACATTAATCACATGTGCTTACAGGTATATAAACCAAAAATTATTAATCTAGATTATCAACCGTCTGTAAGAGCATACAAGCATGAGCCGACAGTTGCTTACCCACTGCTTTTTGGAATACCATAGCGTAGCAGGCTTTAAATTGTCTCCCTCGACCTGACGTTAGAAAACGTAGGTTATTAGTAGGAAATTTGAAAACATAGGTAGTACGTACTATGCCATAAACAGCATCTTTTGAATGGTTAATGTGTTCGTTACGCTATTTTTGATACCTCTCAGCCACTCTACATTCTGGACTAAAACACTCACGCAGCATGCAATATTTTGTCCAAAAAGATAAACATGGCATAACATATGTCATACTACTTCCAAAAACCTAACATATAACATACCGTTAGGCTTTTGGAATGGACCCTTTTGTGAGATTTTACGTACCAGGGCAGATTGAGAAGTTTTGATAGGTATTTATAAAAAAATATTTATTTAAATTTTGAAGTGTTTTTGTTCGCTTCAAAGTAGCCCCGCTGCTATGCACTCGCGCCATCTTGTTTTGCTCTTCTCGGAACAATTTTTAAACGCGTCTTTCAGAATAAAGTTGAGTTGCTCCTGCGAATGTCATCTCTTCTTAAGTCGCGAAACGTTGTGACGTTTTGATGCGTAAAATATCGGTCAAGACTGATTTATGCATAACCAATTCTTCAGAGCGAGAGAGCGTTTTTTTAACTATTAAGAGTCATTTAAGAGTTTGTTTCACATTTTGCCATATCGAAATGACGGCGCTATGGCAAGTAGTTAGTAAACATCGCCGTTATATTTTTTGTATTTCCGGTATCTGGGGCTTCGGCTTCATTATACTGGGACGACCTTCACTGCTCACATCATCGAGAGAGCGCGCACAGCCCTAATTTCTCTTTATGGAGAAATAGGCGATGTCCGGCGACTGTCCGTCCCGACCCTCAAGGTTGTTCCGGCGCTGATGTATGGTCTTGACAGAGTATGGGAACACCTCACTCGGGCAAACTTTGGTTTGCTTGAAAGGTGTTTTACAATGTACATGAAGCGAGTACTTTGCCTGTCAATGCGGGCAAGGAGCCGCTTTGTGTACCTAATGTCAGGCTGTGCACCAGTTGTTGAGATCATTCGATTAAGGTTGAAGACGCTGCGTACAGTACCATTCGAGAGCTTTATCTCGGAATGGGAAAATAAAGTTGAACAAGTCCGACGAGAGGTCAGAGACCTGGATGTTTTCAGGGCCTTTCACCTCTGGTCTGGTCTTGCGTGTGACAATCGCCACGTCTATACCAGATACATAGTTCATGGCTATCATCACCTGGTTTGTTCGAATACGAGCTTCCACGAAGAGTACACCGAGTGCGTCTGTCGACTGTGCTCTCAGGCGTGTACGAAGTTTCATGCATCTGCCTGCCTGGCCCTTGCGAAGAGATCACTGCACTGCCTCTCTCGTATAACATGCCGCGAGGAGCTGAGTGTATAATTGTATAATATGTACAATTGTTCATGTTATATGCATACTCAATATGAGTGAAATAAATACGATGATGAATATATTATATTTTTTGTAAACAGCATTTGTTATGTTGAAAAACAGATTGGTGGCCGCGTTATCTCCCGGAACGTAAGCGCTTCGTATCCACCTCGTTCAACGCGGCTTGACGACTCTCGAATTTTTCTGTGGGGTTTTTGAAGAGCAAGATGCTCGCCAGTAAACCCGCAGCTTTTAATAAATTTGATTGTTTAACCTTATTTAGTCTACTTTGTCTTGTTTTTGTCAAAATGTTTAAACTCCTCAAGTGACTCTTGTCGCTCATATATATATAAATATATATATATATATATATATATATATATATATATATATATATATATATATATATATATATATATTGTATTCGAATGTAGCAAGGGAGTAGTATTCTCTGTGTGGACAAATACGCTGTGTGGACTAAACAGTAGCTTGACGACGTAACGGTAAAATCCTGTACATTTATTTAGCAGTTTGAGTGAGGACACAAATTGGCCATTGAGAACATGCTCCTGAATCTGTTGACCCCTGCCACGCAGCCGTCGGCTGCTTTAGATCGTTAAGCCTGGTAAGGCCTAATGACGCATAATACCCATTACTGCGGCCGAATTTCCGTGTTTAACGGTCAGAAGAGTCGCTGGGGCAGAAAGGACCTTACGTCTTCTGTGGCGAATACCGGTCAGTCAGCCATCTTCTGTAAAACTATCTAATGAGAGGGTCAGACGCACCTAGGGCCTCAGTGCGGCTCAGCTCCATTCCCCAAGCGGAGACTGCCCTGCCCGCCGATGCGTCGTGCAGGGTAACTCTGCTGAAAGTCAACAAGTTTCTCTATTCTTTCCCTAGAGAAACTTGCAGTATTACATTTCATTCAGCATTTCTTAGAAAAAAAAGTCAATTTGAGCTGCAAGTCAATTTTGAAGATATATACATATACAAATACTTAAAATCGCGCCATCGTTCACCTACAAAACTTCCAAGGAAATCTTACCACCACTGTGGGCCAAGACAACTATGGTATTGGATTGCGTTCCCTTTTATATCTCTTTGCCAAATGGACTTCTGAGATGGTGCAGCGCGATGCCCATTTTGTGATAAATATGAAATTTTTTTATGACGATTGCTTATTCCTATTGTAATGGAGGTGCGCATATACACAACTGTCGCATCTAGACAACCAAGAACCCCCACGTAACTCACTGTGAGCTGTTACACGCGTCATAGGTAACGTCTAGTGCGGCATAACGAAAACATTAACTGGCCTTCAATAACTTATGATTTTAAGCTGTAGGATTTTTCCTGTGGATTTTTTAAAGACTAAAGTGTAATCATCAGCAAATTAAATATCAATATTAAATAGTATGTACTTCCTCTTATGCAAGATAAAACACGTAAGCGAGCCTGATTATGTAAAAATATGCTAAAAAGTAGGTGTCTCGTATACAGCTTGTAAAACCAAAAAGATCATCTTCACTGATACTGTATTTTATTGAAAATGGCAGATGATCTGTCGAAAAATCAAATTCTTTTTAAAAATGTATTTTATATAATCTTAAATACTCTTGCATTATATTATTTTTAAGATGTTACACTATTTTGCGAACACCCCAGTTTATATATATACATATATAAACGGAGAGGCAGTTACCTTTCTATGTATAATTGCTAGAGCATAACGAAATGCGCAATCTGCTAAAGATGAACCTACGGCTACAAATGGCAACAGCGGAAATTATTCCACCGTCACTCCAGAAGAAGTTACTGAAGATGTTACAGACTTAGAACAAGCACTACCTCATGCTGTGTTTTTGGACGTTTGTTTTCCTTGGCGGCTACCCCCCAGATCCCCCTTCCCCCTGGGCAGGGCCAAGCAGAGATGGCCGCTAAGTGCGGCAACTACCCCCAAGTCCCGCTCCCCCCAGAGCAGGGCCAGGCGAAGATAGCCGCTAAGCGCGGCAACTAGCCCTCCCAAAACCTCCTGCGCCAGGCAGGGTTAGGCGGGAATGCTCGCTAAACGCGGCAAAATTTGGGGGTTGTTACCCCCAAATGTCCCCCAAGGTCTGGGCAATGGCCGCTAAATGCGGCGACCCGGCGGTGATTTTGGACGACGCCTGGGCATCATGGACCAGGAGCCTAGCTACAACTAACTATAACGCCGGGCAGAGCGACGGGTAGCAAGCGACCGTCGGAAAACTCTCCCAGCAGGAAGGGGGTCGCCATCAAAGGGGCCAGGCACCGGGAAGTTGGGGAAATAGACGAGAATGTGGACCAGGTCGCTGACCACTGCAGAGCGGAACCCGAAGAGAGCTGATGGAACTCGCACGGAAGCCCACAAGTGTGCTCGAGCGATTCCGTGGGCAAGACCTAGTGCGAGGCTCGCCTAGGATGGAACGAATATATATACGAAAGGGTTTTACATAAAAGCTTTTCGACCGATATAATTTTCAACGGTTATGCTTCAGCTTTTAGGGAGGCTCCGGCTTCGATTCTTAAAAAATTATAAAACTCCTTAACCGAATGGACTCGTGCCTTCATAAGAAAGGCAATCTCAGTGAGCGTTGTCAAAATGTTAAAAATTGTACTATGTAATATCAATTTTGTGTGACGGTTCGACCAGGCATATAAACACATACGTTCCTATAGCAAATATTCACAATAGCTAAACGAGTTGAGGGTTTTAAGAGATCGCTCAAACTGATTTGTCTAAAGTTGTGAGGTAACTGCCACTGTCAATCAGGGACCAACACTGGTCAAAAACACCGTGCTGAACTCACACTTGTTGTTCTTCCGCAGGAAGGCCAATTTCGAAAACATGGAGAAATTAATCTCTTTACGGCTTACCAGACTCTAAATAGGTTGTGCAATGGACTATTATATGCTCGTCGTCTGGCGCACTGGGGTTGCAAAGCATGCATATGTCCGAATTCGCCTTCTCTATCTTAAGTGTAAATTTTAAACCGCCTCCAGCTGCTTGGAATCTGCGAGGCATAGTTCGAAAGTTTACCGCAAGAGCAGCAGTAGCATGCCTTGTGATGCGGGTTTAATATAGTCCCAAACTGCTGTGTACCACTCCTCTTGGCATGCAAAGATCGTGACCTCTCGGGCAGCCTGTAAATCCTGTACCCCGTCAAGCCGCTTATTTCCCTGGCGCTAATTGCATCTCGCTATACGCACCTAAACTGACCATTATGATGATTGCCAAGCTTATCTGATGTTTTTCAACATACGCAAACAACCAAGTCTTGCAGCTGCAGTGGCTAAAAGAAAGGTAAGTTTCGCTTCTGATGCAAGCAATTGTGTAGCTAATAGTGCATAAAGCCACGCTCCCATTTCACGCCTGGAGACTGCCTGCACTGGAACCACATATAGTGGAATAGGGCACGGTAACATACAAACTTCCTGGTATGCTACCCCTGGCATAGATGCTATTAAATGCTTTAGACAATAATCATTGTAGTCTTCTCCTAACGCATTTATTACCTTCAATGTTATTCCATCTAACACACATGCCGTCTTCTTTTTAATTCTTCTAATAAAATGTTTTGTTTATTCCACCCCTGTGATTATACCCGTAATCCTCTTCGACTGCCGTCTGCTACCTTGATCACTGATATAAATATATATATATATATATATACCAGTGAAAATAGAACAATAGCTATTCTCCGCCCTGTAACTTCCACCGAATTATGATCACTGCCAACATCTCATTGCTTTCCTTCATTTCTGGTCATCTCTCTAACCCATTTACGTAATTTTATTTTAACCACAATATAGTCCACACATCACGAACCATTTTGCTGACTATATGTATATTTTTGAACCACTATTTTATCTAAATTTAGTAGAGCTAGGCCTGCCATTAATACCAACTCTAATAGCATTTTCCGTCCCATATCCACCTTCCCGTGTAACTGATGTATGCCTGTGTTCATGTTTCCAAGACGTTTGGTTTCCGCCACTACTAGCGACCGCCTCTGTTTATCCACTGTAAAATGCTTACATTTCTCTAATGTATTGCGCGGCATCCTGTATACCCATATAAGCCCCGCTAAGCCCTTCAATATCAAATATTACCAATTCTTAATTTTCAATCTTGCCGCTTCCCTACATATAATGCTTTTTTTTAACACAAATTGACTCACTCCCCCAAACATATTCTCTCCTATCCGCGAATTGCTTTTCGTTCCATACCAATTGTATCCATAAAGCCCCGGTGGAGCTTCCACATCACATGAATGTGTCTCTGTTACTACCGTTATATACACTTCTCACCAGCCTATACAATTTCTTTCACTTACCGCGTCTCCGACCACCTCTAATATTTAGCAATGCTATCCGTCTGAAGGGCACTTGCTCCTTCCCATATTTTCTTTCTCTTCGACCTCGTATTTGGAGTCTGTTTAACATCTTCTATGATCCGCAAGCTCTTCCATGACGATTCTCCGGATATGATCCAACTCCCCCTCCAGTTCCAATTCTCCCCGCTGTCTTGTCCCCCTCTGGGTTTGCGCTCAGCGGGTGCCGTACTTTCTGCTCATATATGTGCCGGTCTCTCTGCTGTCCCGTTGTAGCCTCCTGTAGCCGTTATCTTCTGGGTTCATGTTATACGCAGTGTCCCTGTCCCCCATCCGATAATTTGTTTTACTCTTCCCCCGTAGTACCCCTTCCTGTTAATATATCAATTTCGCAACCCCTAATGAATACCTTTCAAAGCTAGCCTTGTTGCATTTCTATCATGTGCCCGCCTCTAGTCTATAAATCGCAAAGGATATCATCCTTGTCCTTCATGCATATTCACGGCATTCTCTCCGGCATGGTTTCTTCCTACTTTTCGATCTACCGTTTTTGGCAACGAGCATATCTATAACCTTATGTTACGCTCAGTACAAGACTAGACCATTTATTTAGTTTGTTCACTAACCTCCCTAACCGCTGTCATCTCATTAGTTACCTGAATTACATAATTGAACTGCCCATGAAACACCAACCTCTGCATTATTAAATATTGTCCATATCCTTCTCAATCAATTTTACAATAGCGATGTCCCCTTTGTTTTCCAATAGTTTCGCCGCGTTGTGCCTCTCGGAGTTGTTCTCCCCAACTGTTCTTCCACTCTCAATATGTTCGAGTCCCCAGAAATGTATTTCGTTTTTCCAACTGGTGGTAGCTGTTGCTGCTGCCCTTCTGTCTTAAACTGTTTATGCTACTGTTTATTTTGTTGTCGCTTTGCATTCTCCGTGCTGCAAAAACAACATCGTCTCTTCCTTGTTGCAGTGCCGAAGTTGTCAACCCTGTCAGGCGACATCTCGCAATTATTTCCCAACATAAAACGCACGAACAGTGCATTTCCTATGCATATATATATATATATATATATATATCATAGGGAATTCATTATATTCCCATGCGGCTATATGTATATTAAACAAAAGACGTATCGCCTTTCCCATTCTGATGTTGCCTGGAGGGCACTGCAAGCCTCCGAAGCAAGTGGATACCAAAACTTTTCTTCAACCTAATATTGACTGGCAACATTGCCATTTATATGACCAGTCTTTTCGACGGTGTGTGACAAAACGTGGCAAAATGTAGACAGTGTGTACTAGACGTACTGTTTGCTATAGGTTAGCGTTTAAAAAATCGGAATTGTTGCTGCTTAACACTGGTTTTAAGCCGCTTTTTCCATATCAAGCTGGCGTTTGTAGCTTTGTTGTGCTTGCAGTTAATGTGCGCGGCCCTCAGCGCGATCCAACCAAGAACATTTGATAAAGTTACGTCAGCTTCTGTATAATGGGCAATGAGTCTACCTTTCTCCTGCAGCAACTGCCGCCACGTCTGTTCCCTTAGCGGCCACTCCCTCTTGTTTGCCGAAGACCTGCAATTACAATTAGGCGTTCTCGGGATCCGAGCCTTCGAGAAACTCAAGCGCAATTGGGAGGGTTTCCGAGATAGGGTCTGGTTCAACATCGGCAACGACGCCTAGAAATGCACCCAGGGGACGAATTGTCGCATGGCAATAAAATGCTCTGTGTACGGTCTAGCTTAAATTGTGTTGTCCACCGGAGTAGTACCGTGTGATAAATGCGCAGGTGCTAACAACGGACTGGGACAACTACTCGAAAGTAAAGTATCTCAAAATATAAGCTTTCCGTCTTCTCGTGCAATTATTGGCCGTAATTAATATTTTGTTATTCACGTACGACTGTGCTTACTTGGAATGAATAAACGTAACAATTATATATAATTTATAATGTCTGCATATGTTCACTCGTCAATTATTGGCCAAAAAAGTATATATGCTCTGTAAAGTATATATATCTATGTGCTTTATGGATAATAAAAATGTGTTTCCTAATAAATAACTTTGTAATAGTCTAGATAAGGGAACATTTGACAGTGCGAGATCGGGAGGACTACGGTTGATGTTTAATATGTTCTGAAGTAAACTCTCGTATTTTTTGCTGATTTGGTAAACTTGCGCAAGACCGCGCGTTATCTAGCTGAGAAAAAAAAACTAGATTCGGGCACATTCAAGCACATTTTGCCTGGACTTTCTCGAGTTACTGAAAGAAGGAGTTTGTAGTAACTGGTTTTGGCAATCAATCAATATGTAAGAAACTATCCATTTGTCTTCCACTCTGAATACAGCAATACTTTTCCGTCGGTATATTGCTTTAGTTGAGTCTGGGCAGAGCTTGAAGCATTGAGCCAGTAGAGCGGTTTGCTTATGTAGTATAAGGAGACTTAGCACTTCCCTAAAAATAAAAAAAGAATTTACATTGCCTCTTGAATTAGTTAATCTGTTTATTCAAAGTCCTTGTCCCTCTCAGCCCTCGAGTAGTCACTGTGGGCTTTTGCAAAACACCAACAACAACGACAACAACACAACAACAACAACAACAATGACCACGCTATTGTGAATGACGAACACTAGTCAAGTGACGGTCGTCGTTCTTTCGCAACGTTCCACCTACATTTGGCTGCTTTTGCAAAATCGCCGTCAAACGAACTTCTGTAAGCGACGAGCGCGCGAGACAGAAAGACGGCGAGAATAAGACACAGATCGAGATAGAGCTGTGAGAGCGGAAGAGATAGAACGAAAATGAGGGGTTGGGGTACGGAGGCGTACGCTGCGAGGTGACATCTCGGCCAAGCAGCGAAGCAGAATTAGTCGTGCGCTTCGGGGCGTGGCCGTGTCTGTATATGGAATAAGAATGCTTGGTGGCAGCTTTTCATCAGAGGGAAGGGAATAGCCGAGGACACTTTGTGAAGTCAACGCTGGGCCGTCCTCCGTGAAAGCAGATGCAGATTTGTTGATGCTACTACCCCTTCCTTCTCGCTCTCTCTCTCTCTCCAAATCATCTTGCCGGCATCATACCAAACATGGAATGTGGCCAATCTGGCGTGACACACTATGCGACGCAACAAGCTCGAAATACAGCTGTACGAATATATATATATATATATATATATATAGAAAATATTGTGATGATTTATTAATCATTGACAAGACGTTTGCACACTCGGCAATGCTCGCCTAAGTGTATATATACATACATATACGTATGTGCACGCTCCAAGCATGATATGTTTGGCTATGCAAAGGCTTCTAGTTTACTAATCCATCCAAGGGTGCCTGGGATTAATCTTGTTTTCATAACATCTAAATTGAACAAAACAAATCGCACTGCTTGGACCTTAATACAAAATACACTAATCCTCCTAAAGGAACGCCAGCATATGCTAGGCGTCTGTTGCCCAACAATCCAAGCAATGCCAATCACGTTTCGACAAGGCCGTAATGGTACGCACACAGTGCTTTGCGTCAAATGGCGGAGAATTTTGTTCCATGCGAGCCAGCAACGACAATAATCTTCCCGTCGGTTAGCACTTGATCTCCGCTATGATTTTGATTTCGCTTGAACTACGTGCACTTCATCGAGCTGTCGACACACCATTATAGTCTATGCAGTTTATTATATTAAACAACTTGATGTATTGCTTTTTCATCTTCCTTCGCGCTCTTGTGTACTAAAACGTTGCGCGCTTGTGAGGTCCCCCTTTATTTTTTATGAAACATTTGTTACAACAATTTCTATCGGAACTTGTTTCGTTTTACTTCGCTGAAAATTGAGGTTCTTCTGTGCGCTCCGTTTATTATTGTTTCCCTCTAATCTTGATTTTCAGCCGTCATTCCCTCTTTTCGTCGGCTTTTCTTTTCAGCATGCTGTCTTTCTAGGTCGTCTTCTTCTTTTCATTATACCTTTTACGAAACTGATGCCCCGCTCACATTTAGACTCAGTCTCAAGCATAGCGGTGACTAAGTCTGTCACCGTCATGTGAGTCCTGTCGTACGTCTTCGAGCGCTGGGCATAGGAGGATTGTCAGCCTTGCCTCTAGGATGCAGATGTTTCTGCAAGTACTCGTGCCCCATTCTCTGTTAAACCATTTTTGAGGTCGGGGTTTACCTGATGTGTCCAGGCTCCTGAGATGTCTTACGGTGCTCTGGGATATTTTGTGAGCGTCCGTTTCTGGGCCTCAGTTTTTCATAGGGATCCGTTCTGTTTCCTCCGTGTTCGTTCTTCGATCGTTCCTGTATCAACTTCACTATTGCGATAATGGACGTTTTTTCGACAGTTGTTTATGCGCTGGCGATTCTTATCGTCAGTTTTTGTTGCGCTTTCAGAAGTTTTTCTTGTTCCTTCTTCATTTTCATAGCATTTAGTTGCGTTAAGCGGCACGCAGCACAGTAGACTTCGCTACTGAGGCAAGAAGTCTTTTCTTGCCTTGAGTCGCCCCGCGTGTTTTCGGCAGGATCTTAGCTAGGCAATTCCCAAGTTTTTCTGCTTTCGCGGTCATTTTGTTGATATGCACGTTGCCCAAGAGGGCCGTGTCTATCGTCCCATTCAGATATCGCGCCGACCTGCTTATCTTTGTGCTCATGCCGTGCGCGGATGCTTCCGTCTCTCCTGTGGCCCGTGAAAAGTACGGCATGTGCTCTTGCTTGCAGCGTGCCCGCTTCTCTCGCTGTGACCAAAATGGCGAGGTCGTCCGCGTAAGCTATCGTCTGAACGTCCTCCAGTCTACAGAGTCCAAGTACGTCGTCATATGTTGTACACGTTGTAGAGCAGAGGCTCTATCAATTATCTGTCTAAGATAATTTCCCTTTCGTTCAGTTCCGCCGTAAACCCCATGATACTGACCGTTTCGAATGCTTTGTATTCCAAAGTATCTGGAAAACATACTGAGCGATACGCGTTGGGATCTGTGGCCGGCTTTCCTGTTTCTCTTTATACGAACCAGGATAGCCTTCTTCGGCGGCGTTGGGTAACTTCCCTCTCTTAAGATTTGGTCCGCTATCTGTTTGAACATTTGCGGTTGCTCTAGGAGAAGAATCCGCATTGCATTTGCCGGGAATTATTATGGTTTATTAACACCCAGGTTGGGTAAATTTTAAATAAGTACATCAGCCTGAATCAGTGGTTTTTCTGCGTCACCGGATCTTCCCTAATCTTGCGAGTTCAGCTATTGATTGCACTGCTGGACATGCTGCGACGTGGTATCTATCACAATAGCCTAAGCATCTCGCGCACCTACAACACTCCTGAGGATTGTGGAATTCTTGTGTGCTGCATAACACGTGATGGAACCCGTGGGCTGCAAATGCCGTAGTGAGATGCCTATTCTTATATCCGGCTGCTCGCCAGGTTGTACTCCTCGTCGCTATCGTCGTGTATATTCCTATGTCTATATCCTTTAATTTTTCCCGCCACTTCATAGTGTAGGCCGTCGTCTTAGGTAAACCCCATTTTACTTGTAATTCCTGTGTCATTAGAGCCCCCCCTTCTAATATATGAACTATTCTATTCCTACAAGAGTTAGCTAACCCCAAAACCCGCTTCATGAAGAAAAATCGAACTCTATCTAGTAACTGTAGATCTGCCTCTCCTAATTTCTCCCATATAAGTGATACACCAAATGCTTCTATTGGTTCAATTTTAATCTTAAAAAGGGCGGACGCGGTATGTATTGACAACATTTGCGGGTTTTTAATTGCTGCTGCCGCTCTAATGGCTTTTCCTACTCTGCTTTCAATATGTTTTCGAAAACTGCTACCATTTGACGTTATAGTGACCCCAAAATAGGTAAATTTATTTACAAAATTTACTGTATTACCCCTGGCTCGAAGAACATCGTTCTTCGCCAATTAACCTCCTCTTCGAAATTTTATTGCTACTGTCTTTTGCCAGTTAATACTTAGTCCCATCTCGTCCATATAATCGATTAGCCGTTCTAGTCCCTGCTTAACCCTAAATAAACTCCTGCCATAGATCGCAATGTCATCTGCATACATTAATGTATTTGCCCACTCTTGGGTCCACCCCTGCCTCACCCGGTTAGGTAGCCCTCCCAGTAGTACCGAAAAAAGCAAAGGGCTAAGTCCGTCTCCTTGGGCCACGCCTGTAGTTTGCTTTACTCTTCCCACAATCCCTATACCGTTGTCGATGTATACGGTAGTCTCCCCAAGAATGGTACTTAAAAGTTTTAGTAAGCGGTACGGAACTCCCTCCAAGGCTAACTTTTCTATAATCCTACTTCGTGGCGCTAAGTCAAAGGCAGCTTTAAGATCAATAAATATTGCGTACAACGGTCTTCTAGGTTCTGATAGAGTTTCCCAAATTTCTGCCAGCAACTGGCGCAGGGCCGTATGGGTCGACTTCGACCTTCTAAACCCATGTTGTTCTTCTGGTATTGCGTTTCTGGTTTCGAGGTAATGATCTAGTCTATCTGATATTATTCCCGAAAAAATGTTATAGGGGCAACTCTTAAGTGTTAGGCCCCTCCAAGATTCCGGCTCAGTTTCTATGCCTTTTCCTTTTGGTATGACAATCAAGGTATCCTCCTTCCACGCTTTTGGTACTTCCGCGGATTTTAGGCACTCGTCAAATAAAGCTTTCCAGCATGGTGCGAGTGCCAGCGTTTGCTTTAAATGTTCGTTTCGTATCATATCGTTCCCGGCAGCTTTGCCTCTAGGCGCCCTTTCAATTGCCCTGACAACGTCTTCGATTGTGACTGGTCGAATTACCCATTCCCGTGCAAGTTCTGTTTCCTCGTCCCAAGGCCCGTTGAATAATGTTATTTCCTTTGGGGTAGTATCGGCTCCCTGCAGCACACTAGCAAAGTGCTTAATTAATCGCCCAGTCTCCACTGGGCACTGCCGTTTTCTTTTTTGTTTTAGCCACTTGTGCGGTTGTTTCTCTGCTTCTTGCAACAGCGCCCACTCCTGACTTTCCCAGTATTTTTGTTTCTCTTCCTTGTATGCCTTTTGTGTCATTTTCTTTACCATACTTGCAAACGGCCTTAATACAGGAAACATCTTCACATATTCTCTAGTTAGTCTGTTGGCATCTTTCGCTGCTCTACACCGATCGTTGAACCAGGGCCTTCCTTTTTGTTCTTGGCGAGGAACCAGTGCACCTTTTATCAGATTTGTCAATTTACGCTCATATGGCTCTATTTGAATCTCCCCTGGTGGGCACACTTCCCCCACTCCCTCTAAGAAGATCTTTCTATCTAGTCTTGTCCCGGTCCCCGGCCTACGGCTATACTCCCTACTATTACTAACTTTGAATGCTATCCCCATCGGTATATGCCTTCTAAGCCCCGCTCCTTCCCTAAATGATGTATTTTCTCCCAAAAATGTTATATCCTCTGCGTTTCCGTCGGTGGCAAAAACGTCAATTACTGACGCCCCAGTACTACATTCAAAAGTGTTTAGGCCTGGCTCGCTGACTAACCAGCATCCTATCTCCGTTATAATATCTAAAAATGCTTCAGTTCGTTCCAGATTACCCCTATCCAACCTTGCATTGAAATCCCCCGCTAGAATCATCGGTGCCTTTCTCGGCACCGCTCCAACTCCAAGCATGATACGCTCTGTCATGACTTCAGTGGACTCTACACCTGCCGGTTTAACATAGGCTGCCACAATTTCAAACTCATCTGCCGGGAATCCATACGGTCAGAGTGCTTTGACGTTAGATGACCGTTTTATAGCGGCAGCTGTGATTATGGGTATGTCTTTTTCTTCTGGGCCGGTGGGATTGGCGTGGCTTAAAAGGAGTCGCCCCACCGCCTTCGCTGCCAGGTCTTCTGGACGCGCTAGCCGTGGTCTCTTTAATTTGACCATGGTAATCATATAGGGTTTGCCCCATATGTTGCTTTCCACTTCCTCGCAGAAGTCTCTCCATATATTTTTTACTACCTTAAATAGCTTTTTTGAGGACCTTCCCTGCGGTTTGTAGCCCCTTCCATGCTTCTGCCACACCCGTTATTTTTGCTTCTAGCACGGGTGTGTGTTCGCCGCGTTTGCCACTCAGGTTTGATTTCATTGGTCCACAAGTTTTTGGGTAGAAAATGTCTGCGAAGCACGCCGCGCCGATGAGGCGATGCCTCGCATGTCCTCCGCAACGCCAGTACCACATCTTGAGGTCAGAGGTGTCTCCGTGTATCGAGGAATATCTGTTCTTCTGTTCTTATATTGGCGCGGAGTCTACCAAGGTCCGTTTGCAAACACGCCATGCCGCCCGGCTTATGTGTTCCTCCCGCGTTGTAGGGTCCTGTTCATGGCTTTATGACAGAACAGAATTCCTTGTTTTAGGTTCTTACCTGTCGCTTCACTTTTACGACCTTTATGTTCCTGATGCATTGCCTATAGGTTGGTGTTCTGATGTAGTTTGCCGCGCGTCCGGTGTCTTCTTCCTTGCAATTCTAGCATCTTGTCTCGTCGTCGCAGGGTTTCGCTGCTGGGCCTATTGTTTCGCTTTTGTGGCACCTTGTGTTTGCTACGGTTGCTTTCTTGCAGTCTCTTTTGCCAGTGGCCCGTACTCTGGCATCTGAAGCAGCATGGCGGGTCCAATCCATTTGAAAAGGGGGTAGGATACCTATTTTATTATGCGCCTTCCCTTGGCCAGAAGCGCTTCTGCTTTTCGTTTTTTAAGCTGTTTGGTGGCTTCCCGTTTGCCTATTTTGCTTTGTTGGGGCTTCTCTATCTCAACTGTTTCCGAGCCAGTCAGGTTAAGCTATTTTAAAACTGCATGTTCATTGGTCTCCTTGTTGTCCTCCTTATTTATTCTCAGAATGCGTATCTTCGTGCATGGCTGGGTTTTCTAAGCATCGAGATGGGATTTATCCTTGATGCTTTCTAGGAAGTTTAACATCGCCAGCTTTGGTTTTCCTTATATATCAGCCGCAGGTGTACGACGTTCCTTACCACAACTCCGGCTTTAACGATGTCCACCTACCGTTGCAGAATGTTTGACCATTCCGCCTCAGTCTTTTTGTCAGTTGTTTTAAATAAGATTGCTTTTACTTTGGACTAGGCAAGCCTTTTTTCCGCTCGTCTGTTCTCATACTCTTGAGCTTGATAAAAAGGCTGATTTAACCGCCGGCCTTTAAAATATAGTATTCAGCTACCTTTCTTGTCTGCTTAAAGTTCGTTCCTTCAGTGACGGCCCCCCTCCTCCTTGTGAGTTTTCTATACTGCGGAGAGTTTATGTTTCATTTTTTTATATAATCTTGTCCACGACTTCTAAGGTGGAGTAGAGTTCCGCAACCAGTTTTTTGGAACCTCGGCATTGATGGCTTCTCCTTGGCTTCTCGAAGGTTCTGTAGGGTTTTCTGGGCGCTTTGGTCCTTGCCTAATTGCCTTTGGTGTGCGGGATTTCTTCCACATCCCGCTGTATTACATTCCCCTTTTAAGCTGGCCCCTTCAGCCCACTGTAGCACTCACGAATCATCGATAATGACACTATTAAAATGATAAGGCTAATTCCACAAACACTACTACAACTACTACGAAAAAAACGAACAAGCAAAAGAAAAAATAGATAGTGCCCTGCTACTGTGATGAACAATGGGACGCCAATCGATGCTGACATGTGTTAAGATAACTTCGGAGAGTTCTGAAAGTGTTCGGTTGTCTGAAAAAGTCACTTCGTGGGAGAGAAGGGAGACCGGACGCCGAACAGATTGAGTTGCCTAAAAAGGGGCTATATACTTCCCAGTGGCATGTCTCGATCACGCCCGTACTGTAAGCAGCTGAGAACAGCAAAATTATGCCAATAATAGGACTACTCAAGACTACAAGACGAGGTTGCTAGCAACATTGGTTGACTTTTATATATGGTAGGGCTTGGACGCGCTCCTATCATCTGAAAGAGAGTCGCAATGGTCCGAGAAGGGCCCAGAGGCCTAGGGCTATGCGGATACGCTGTATGTACGGAGCGGCCCTACGTCCACCAGCTCTGGGTAACCCACAAAGAAGAACAACATGCTGAGAACTGGTATCGAAGAAAAGTAGAAAACCGAGCATGTGCTTAAATGCAAGACGACTAAAGGGAGTGAAACCGGGTATCTAATAGCGACGGGGATGGGCGGCACGCTAGAAACTTGTGAGTGATATGAACAGTAAGAAACAGTATACGGGACATTCGAATCGTAGAAGACAATCTACCGTTGGACCAAAATGCTAGCAACCAAGGATAAGTTCAATATTTGCATCTTACAGGGTGCTATGCGGTATTTTTTTCATGAATTTAAGAACACCAGCGAGTCATTAATTAAACTAAAGCGGTCGCTTTCAGTTTGTTTAACAACTTTTTGGTACTCGCGGAGCAAATATACTCCGACATTGCTAACAGTACTAGCTAATGTTTGAAACGGGGAAAATAGAGCTTTAGATGAGAATCGCGCGGACGATTAACGTATACATGATGCTCACCATGTTGAAGAGCAACAATACTAAGCATGCTTTGAACACCTGTATAACGAACGAAAACATTTCAGAAACGTGCCGAGCAACCCAGAGTAACGGGGAGCAATTTGAGAAAAGCTCATGAAATCCCCCAAGAAATACAAGTAATACGAGCACAGTTTTAATGCAACAGTATTGCCATTCAGTCGTACACTTGCCAGGGAATAATCTTCGGCACGTGCCTAAAAGTGTTTTATCTACTGCTAAAAACACAAGATAAATCCTGGTTATGGTGAATCTATATGTACATATATATCAAGGCTTGATCCAAAATGGCCCTGGGTGGATTTATCTTGCACATGTCGCAATAGAGAAAACTGGCCGTTGTAGACAAACGTTATATATATATATATATATAACGTTTGTCTACAACGGCCAGTATATATATAAATATATGTAAGTGTAAAAGGGTTCCGAAGTCGTTTAACATATCGTGCTTTGACTTCAAGTACGTATGTCGCTAGCCTTAGCAACAAAGTACATATTATGCTCTAATCACAATACAATGTTTAGGTATTCTCATGAGCGAAGTCTATAGCAAAATACCAAAAAATACGTAGCACCCTAGCAAAACACTAAAAATGACATTTCTCATTCTCAGTTTAGTAGAGTGGCAGGTGTCAGCTTTTCCGAAGTACAGTGCCAAGGTCTCGTCTTGAGGTCTCCACTTTCTTGACCACAGAAGTCCCGGCACAAAGGTAATTATAACATAATACCGCACATATATTATGTGCGCTGATTTTCCAACAATGCGATTCAAAGAGTGCTGGAAATTACTTTCGAGTAAAAACAGCCGTGGCCTGTAAAAACGCCGAGCTGAACTGGACTTAGTGTAAGGACACCCCCACAAATGTGCAAATTTACTAGTCGCACCTGCATTGCTTGTAGTGCCAGTGTTCTGTCGGTTCTGGTTCGCCTCCTATAAATAACTAGCCGGAATCTTTCAGGACACTCGATTAATGCGGCAATTAACGGGACCGCCGTCTGCAGCACACACCATCGTTTATTTATACCAGATAAAGTAGTCAGGCCATTGCGGACGGGGTTTCTTCTGCCGGCGTAGTATCCAGTCATGTAGTCAGCGCCCCGACTATCTCCACAGACTACCACAGTTGCGCTTTTTGCATCGTAGCCTGCACGCTTTCTAGGCAAAACAAGCTTCGCTAATGCCCGCTTTATGTTTACGGAAGGCTTCGTACCGTTCGCTGGCAATCACCTAGCTATTCATGTTTAGATCTTTGGGAAGCACGTTGAAGAGCAACGATTGTAGGATAGTTAGTTGTAGAATAAAATCGTGTTTTGATTTGTGTAGGTTAGATCCGATGATTGCGGCACTTTACTGCACGGTTTACGATAATTAAATATGTTATACAAATTTGCCGTTCAATTCTTTTTGTTCTATTTTATTCTAAATGTTGATTATTTACTTGCTTGACGAATAGAGTTTGTCGTGCGTAACAATCATTGGAGATGTCTCAATCATTGTTGGTATAGGCACATGGTTGCCGTGCCCAAGCATTTTTACCACGTTGCTCACCCCTATCATTATCCTTGTCATACGTGTTTCTATTGTATTTAGCTGCCTATAAATGCAGATCCCCTTTACGTGCTCTGGTCTATATCATTGGCTCAATTTGGTACAAATTTCGGTCGGCGCTTGGACATAATTCTAGTCTAAAATTCGTCTACTATGCATTCGAATAGTATTCGAAAAAGTGTACCATATCTTACTATATGGCTAGAGCAGCGTTACGAATGCTGACAAAAACTTTTCTTTGATCGATCCATTATGTTTCACTTTGCTCAGTCATATTTTCGCCACTACCTGCTCTTCAAGTCGGCCATACGCTGAGTCACTTTCGCCACAATCTGCTTTAACAGTCGGCTGGTTCTTTTGCTGGGTTTTTCGTCATTTTGACATTACCACACAAATCGTAACGAGTTGTTACGTTATCAGGTACGCTCTATGTGACATTTATTTTGTGGTGCGAAGTGCGCGGCGCTTAGTCCTACAAACATTATTCTTGTTCGCGGCGTTCTCGCTTTGCCTAGGTACAAACAGACCGCTTTTTCTTTTTCTTTAAATTTAATACGCTATTAATATGATTACTATTTAGATTATATGACATGTCGTTAGAGAACTTTGCAATTATTAATTAAATTAACAATAGATAAGAAAGAATAACTAGAGCAAAATCACGGCAATGCATCTCTTGAATGGCGTGCCAAAAGCAACTGACAACAGTGTAAGTAGCAATATTATATGCATACTCAGTATGAGTGAATGATGTTACATGTGATGGAAATACATATTTAAAATTTTCATTTATTATGCTTCATGTGATTAATCGGACACCCAGCAATTGAAACTACAACTTCAGGACTAATAGCTACCAAATCTAGGATCCTTCGGAGCAGATGAATAAAAGACTACGCACCTACACGATGTAATCATGTAGAATCAGTAAGTATCCCATCTACAAGGGTTTTAGTCCTTTAATATACGCCTCTTTTGTAGGTACCGAGATCAAGTCCCGAATCTTACACATTTTTATTAGATTGCAACGTATGCGTGCTATTAAAAGAAATTCGTGGTTTAACAATAGTTGAAGGAAGCGCTAAATGTTTTTAGGGCCTCATAAGGAGCTAGTCACTCTAAAATCGACTTCTTTATATAGTCTCTACATTAATGTAAGTCTTGCTTAGTGTGATGAATTGATTGAGAAGAGCAGTAGGCTGGAACATTTATCTGCTGGAAAAACCCATAGAAATAAGGCTTAAATATATATTCACCCCTTTATTGTCCGCCTTTTAAAGCACGTTATACGTAAAGTACATATTGGCGATAATGTTTCTAAATTCGTGATCATATTGAAGAGTAAATAGCCTATTTATGCCGCATCCTTTGTAGAGATCAAACAATATTTTTGGTTACTCTATATAAGAAATGTTATATAAAAATTATTTATTAAATTAAACCGTGTTTTAGTATTTAAATATGAATACAATATATACGATACGTATAAACGGTTTTTGAGTTTTCTCGCTGGAGCTGAGGGAGCGGCACAGATTTAGTACAGTTGATGGGGGGATACAGGGGCTATGAACCGCCATAGCGACTGCATTTGCGAGTGGCGACACGCCAACATAGGCGGAGAGATTCTTGTCTTGTTCCGTCTTGGTTAGTCATAGCTGATAATAAATACACTTACTTTCGAATTGACGACATTTTTCGGCAAATTCTCGTGTCAGAACGTTTCCAAGCCGGCTGTTTACAGCAAATTAAAGCGGCCTAAAAGTTCATCGATAAATGATACTGAGGCCGCCAGGCACTCGCTTTAGGTAATCTAGCTTCATCCTATCTAGCTGCCATCAATGCGAAGTGTTTAGACGTTGCGGATACTAATTCGAGCGTGGGCAGTATCGTGACCGTCGGAACGGACATCAGTGCTGCGTGTAGCGAAAATATCTGAGATAGCAAAAGCTTTATAGGAACTGCGCTTGCTTGCACTGAAATCACAGTTTCTCTGCGCGGGCTCGTTGCCCCTACGCCGAAACTTTACATCCTCTGTTTTTGACACATTAACTATGAGGCCAACGGAGGACAGAAATAGTCATCAAGTGTACGAAGCAGTATTATGATTGTTAAATGCCGCTCTTTAATGACGCGTGAGAGGTCGCTGAAGAATGCTATGAATAGCAGTTCTTTATGGAGATTAATTTTAAGATAAGTTTTTAATTCTAGACTATGATCCGTCCCCTACAAGCTTGGAAGTCACCGTGAGACATATCGTCAATGCATCGGGGACCGAAGATGTTGATATATATCTAATGTTTTCAAAACAGTCCATGTGGCAGCATAGCCGGGGACTTTTAAGAGTATGGTTTATAATCTATTAGTGAGACTGTGATCTGCTTAAGAGGTACTTCACAAGCTAAGGTAGTATAACGCACAGTTCTATAATCATGCTTGGTTCTTCTACAATCAATTACCAAATAACGACAGCGGATTCTTAATAATGCCAGATAAAATGTCAAAAAACGATTCGCTGCGGCGAGGTCTGTCTGCAACGCATGCTTGGTTTAAGATTCTACAATGCCATTTTTGTGCTTAAGTTAGAGTTTTTAAATGGGTGTCCGAGCTTCCTCGTAAGGAATGTTTATACTTATAAAACAATAATATATAAAATTAATTTAAATATTAATTTTTGCCTTACAGATTTGCCGACAGCATTGGCGTTCCTTTTAGATGAACAGCATCAAATGCTGTCTGCTTGCATTTGATTTTAATACCTTCAACATCTCTGTCTATAGTACCCCAAAATCATAACTCTACGACCATTCACGTCTATGCTACGCACTTTATGATTATTTTGGTACCAAATCTATAGCGATCCGATCCGTGGTTGCAGAGTAATTAAGGTTTTCCGGCGGGCATGTCGAGATTTAATGCATGGATCAGTGACCTGGAGGATCTGATGAGTGAAATATTTCAAGGAAACCACCTATATATATATATATTTTTTTTTTACGTGTTTTTATTACACATAATACGAACCCTGAACAACACGTAAACGTTTGTAACGCATGCAGCTAATAACGAATTTGTTCGCTAGTAGTAAAATTAACACACATTTTATCTCACTGTATTGCGACACAGAACACAAATAAAATGCATTGTGACTCTCTAAAACATGGTGTGATTTGCTCAGTACGCTGGCTGGAACGCTGCGTGCTTTGCTGCGGCGCTAGGTGGAGGTGATCAACTTTGCCTGCGATCGTAGTAGGCTAGATGGGGGCCTCCCTCGGGTCTTTCGGGTTGGGGCGTAAGCTTTTAGAGGTCATTATAATATTTCCCCATGATCTCGGTGTCGTCATACGACCATCACCATCACCTCGGCTAGCTTTACAACTACCGCCACAAAAACATTGTCGACTAAGGTCGTTCGTTCGTTTGCCTGCCTGCCTGTCTGTCTGTCTGTCTATACGTCCACCTATCCACCTACCTATCCATCCATCCATCCATTGGCTCTGATAGGGTCTGGGATCTCGTATGGGAGGGAGTTTCCCAATCAGCCATTAGACGGCGACGACGGCTCGAGGGAAGGCCGCCTTGACGACGGCGATTGCTGCTGCTGCTGCGGCTGGCGTCCCCCCCTTTCAAGGTTCGGGCGGCTCGTTCGCAAGCGCTGTCATCGAATTCGAGCCGAGCAGGGACGGGCGACGCCACCGCCAATAGCGACAACGACGGGCAGGAACAGCGGTGGCTTCAGCGACAACTGAACGACGTCTTCCGCCTTAGCCCTTAGTATAGGCTGATAGGGTGTGCTCGAGCCATTGCCCTATTCCCCGCTCTTCTGTTCACTCCCACTCTATGGCACGCGCGGGTTTGTTCCCCTCGTTTCCATCTCCCTCTCTCTCTCTCTCACTCGCTCTCTCTCTCTCTTGTTCGCTCGAAGCTTTCGGAGCATGGAACTGGCCTATCGACCAACCGCTCGGGTCGATGCCTCGGTGCGCCCACCTACCATCTACTTTGGGTAGGAGGCGGCGGTGGCGGCAGCTCCGGCCTACCGACCGGCTTGGCGAAACGGAACAGCGAGGAACCGGGGCTCCCAGTCTCGAAATGACCTACCCGAGTTCGACCGGAACTCGATGTATATCCGGACGGCCCTGTGAAAAGGTTCGTTCGAAAAGGAGACTTTGACAGCGTTGACTGTAGCCGCCGAAACGAAACGTGTGTGAGGAATATAAAGATCTAATCGTAACACTTGGAAGAGCTAAAGCATCGTCGAAGCAGAAGAAAAAGAAGCGGTAAAAGAGAAGGAACAAAGGAATGGCCTCAAGTCTAGCAAAATGCGCCCAAGTAGGGTAAACAGAACGAAAAGGACAACATACACACACACACATATACGAGTAAATATATATATACAAACATGCGTGATGAAGGGGGAACTATTCGTACGTTGAAGAATTACCGTATTACTGTCGACGATATAGTTGCCATTACCTCGGCGTAAAACGGCACCGGTAAGTTCCTGAGTAGACTTGAGGCTTGACATTATACAAAAAAGATGTAGCGAGGCTCACGAGTTAAAATCGGGCATTATCATTCAGACTCCGCTTACCAAAAAAAAGCTTTATCTAAGTATGAAGCAGTTTTGTATTGGGAAATCATCATCGCATGTATTTAATTTATATTAAATACGCATATAACATTGATACTTGTACTGTCGTCAGCTGCTCTCGGCATGCCATTCGAGAGTGCTCGTACAGTAATATTTTCTTAAGGGCCGGGAATGCAGACGCATGATACTTCTCTATGTACTCCCTGTAAAAGTTTGTATTCGAGCAGACCAGGTGATGATAGCCATGCAGTATGTATCTGGTATAGACGTGGCGATTGTTACATGTGAGACCAAAGGTGCGAGGCAATAAAAATATACCTCTCGCCACACTTGTTCAACTTTATACTCCTATTCCGAGACAAAGCTTTCAAATCGTAGTGTACGCGGCGTCTTCAACCTAACACGAAGCGGCTTCTTACTCTCATTGACAAACAAAGTACTAATTTTATGTACATTGTAAAACACCTTTTAAGAAAACCAAGTTTGTCCGAGCAAGGCGTTCCCTAACTCTGTGAAGACTATACATCGAAAATGGAATAATTTGAGATAGAAGAATGCCAATTTCGTCGGAACGGACAGTTGCCGGACGTCGCCTATCTCTCCTTAAAAAGAAACTAGGGTTGTGCGCACTGTCTCGTCGGTGTCCGCAGTGAAGTTCGTCCCAGTATAATGAAGCCGAAGCCCCACATACCGGAAAAAGTTGGCGAATTCCAACGATTGACCGCCGCAACGTATAACATCTTACCCCTCTTCTGAATTTCATAGCCTTGAGTCTTCATAGCGTTTATTTCCAGCCCCCCATGACAAGGAATACCTTTCTAGGGGAAATAATGTGCTTGATGGCACCCAGGTCATGATGAGCAACTACTATGTTATCTGCATATGCGAGCCTAAGAATTTCTTGTTCCCAGAATTCCTGCGGCTGTGAGTGAACAGCCTCTACTGTTTTCTTCAGTTTGCCATCCGAGTTGAAGTGCCTTCATTTGATATGTTGTTAGCAGAACAACTGACGAAAGTTGACTAGTTATTTATTGATTAATCCTTATCCGCAGGGTGAAATTTCCGGGCTGTAGAAGGGACACGCAAGATGCTCCCACTTAAATTTGGCGAATTATATGTTACGCAGTTTCTTTTGCGGATTGCCAAGCTTTTTCGGAACCCACTGCGCGCATACCTATATGTATATAGGTGTGCGGTAATTCAACTGCGGTAACCCAAGCTGTCGTGCACAATTGTCTACAATGTTTCAAAGCGACGTGTTTTCGATTTGTCGGACACACAGTCTACCCCGTAAACTGCCACCATCCGGCGATGAATATAGGTCGGTTCAACACCTTCCGCAGTCATAAATCTGATAACACCTCCTTTCTTCCCAATTCTCAGACATGGGAGCACTTCTATGTTTTCACATGCATTGCCGCGTGAATTGGACGAGACCACAAGTGCCTGCTTCCCTAGTATGGCATGCGCTTAACCACGCCAGACACTCATCGCGTTCTCGAGGTAATGGTTCACAATTCCGAACCAGGAGGGGGTTCCGGGAGGGGTGGTTTTTAGTGGGTAGTGCGCTCGGATTAGAGTGAGTCGCGTACTCCTTCTCCGAGCGTCTAGCCCCACACTACCCGTCATTATATCGGCGTATGTGCGTAAATGCATTTTCCACCCCATAAAAAAAAAAAAAAAAGACACTCATCGCGTAACAACCTGTCGCGTCCCTAGATGTCTCACTACATTATCCGCGTTGGGATACCGTAAATGTATAATGAAACTTGAGCCGGCTTGGTTGTTACGACGTTTCGTACATTTTTCTTTGAACAGCTATTTCCGTTTTCTCATACGACCAACCATCTTGTTTAGAGAAAATATGAGGCACACGTTTACATTTCAATTGTTGCTATTGTAGCAGTGATGGCTTGGGCGGCCAATGCACGATTGTCAAACACGATTTTAGCCTAGACGAAACACTTTAAAGGAGGTTACTTTGTGTCTAGATAATCCTCCATCCCGTACGGTATTAGAATCGTCGGAATATATTTATACACCCGGGGTGGGACGTGTCGAGGGTTTCTCTAACAGTCCTTATGGCAGCAGCGTGGCCGATGGTAGAGGTTTCAGTCTGGTGTAATACTTTTTTAAGAGATGGATTTACGCACACCCTCTGATGCCAGTGGAACATAGTGTGGGTCCAGTGGAGGATAGTGTATGTCTCGAGCAGAAGTAGGTCCTGCCCGGGGTGGGCAGTAGAGACCCAGTGATGAATCGCGTCTGCGGCGATCCTTTTGGCGGAGCTTTTTGAGCATAAGTCCGTCAATGTGCCCGTCGTACAGAGAACGCACGTGTTTGTAGTCGCCTTGCCTAGGCGGAGTAGGTACGACTAAAATTGTCCATGCCCTGTGAGCACTTGCAATGGGTAATTTGTGAGTGTCACTTTAAGCTAATATCAAGTCTTAAGGTCATCGATTAGACCTCTTGTCCAGGCTCCTCTGGTATGCCCAGCTGGTAGAATGGACCACATGCGCGCCCACGTGTCGAAGGAGTGCTCATGTGCTTGCGTTCAGGAAGTGTCACGCCGTCCGCGTCTTTTTTTCGGTAAGTATGTCCTAAGGAATCCTAAGAACGTCCTAAGGAATCCTAAGAATCTTAAGGAATCCTAAGAATCCTAAGGAATCCTAAGGAATCCTATGTCCTAAGGAATCCTAAGAACGTCCGTCGAAACAATCCGATGCGCTTGCGTGACCCGGATGTCCATTGCTGTATGGGAGCTTTGTATCGTGCGCCTTTGAGGTCCGCAGCGCCATATCAGCCCAGATGGGCGCGACATACAGAGCAATAGCCTCTTTTACGGCCGCTGAGAGCAGCCGCTTGGCGTGCGTCGCGCCCTCCTTGCGCGGAAGAATGCGTGCAAGGTTGGCGGAGACCTTCGTAACCGTTTTGATGATGCTCCAGATGTTTGGCAGGTTGGTGAGGCCTGTGTCCAGCGGTACACCCAGGCACACTTTGCCTCCCGTTTGATAGTCAGCCGGTGACCTAGCTTCAAGGATGCTTGCATAGTGCGACGGTGGCCGGTTAGGTAGATCGCCTCGATCTTTCCAGGGGCCAGCTTCAGGTAGTTGTCGATTACCCAATTCTCTATTCTTTATATCTCTTATTATATAAAGAGCCGTGCTCGCTCGCGCCTCTACTACCTGCCCACGTGCGTTCATTTTTACTAGCCAATTCGCTGTAATAAACGCGTTTTGCGCGTCAAGAAGAATGAGTAAAATATAACTGCGCGTCTTAAGTGGTGTAATACCTGAGTTGTTGTAATCTTCTTCGTCGCTTTGACCGCATTGCCATAAACGTAATTGTCTTCACCGCCGTTGCGGTCTTGACTGACAACAAGCTGATAGACCACTGCAACATCTACCATGAGGCTCGCTCATTCACTGGCTTTCTATAATTCTCTAACTAGGTTGCCAAATCAAGTTAATTCGAATAATCGAATCGACATTGTTGATAATTGTCGTCTACGTTAAGGCATCGCCAAGCGCATTGCAATTTGTCGTTTCGCCTTAGGTACCTTACTGCGGAATGGTAATTATGTCCATAACTTATTGGCCCCTAGACGATTGACACGCGAGATAAATGGCTTGTGACGGGTTTGGTACTAGCCCCGAACGCTAAACGCTGCATGCCGCCGAATCAGCATCACAAACACAGCAGTACGATCATAATACGAATTAAGCAGTAATTATTAACACTGTTCTCTGCAGCCCCAAGCAATTACGTAGTACTTTGCGCATCGGTGTGAGCAGGACCGCCGACAAGTGTATTGAGTGTACCCTTCGTGGAGGTCCCTACAAGGATACTTCACACGAATAATAGTTTATCATCATTGCATATATACTATGCCATAATGGCAGGAGTACAACAGTTAGATAGGTAATGGTAGGAGTACAAACAAAATGATCCACAACCTTTCGAGAAAGGAACTTCTGAATTTTGAACTTCTAGCAGTAAAAATAATAATATTAATAAGTTGACTTTATTTCGGTGGTCTAGCGGTTTCTACCGGGCGGCAGACAACGATAATCTCGTATCGAGCCTCAGTACTGAATCCGAAAGGGAAACGAGACCGGATATTGCATTCTGGCCTCATCCGTTTATCTGCTGCGACTGCTTCTGCTGTGCCCAGCGCCGTCATCAGCCAGCCGAATACTCCGTCAGACTTTTATTCCACTGGGTCGCGTACGTTTATCCCATCCCCCGGTCACCACAAAGGCTCTATTTTGCTCACTCTCTATTTCGATCGGTGCGCGCGACGGAACTGAATCACAGTGTGATGATACATAGACGAGATAGAGCTAAAGAGACACTTGCCATGCATGCACAGCTACAAGCATTGGCAATCTGCGTGCATAGGCAATAAGCGCTTCTGCACATATGTATATATATATATACACACTAAGTGTAGGGAATAGTGAAAGCAGTGTTTGCTAAAGCAAACCTCAACCGTATGATGTGGAGAGCCAACGAGGCTGCGAAGATGCGAAATAGGGTGCTGGAAATAGTAGCAGATCCAAAATATACCATTTATACGGTCCGGATCTGGTTCTCTCTCTGCAATAAGGTTTAATAACAACAGAAGAGTGATGCCCAATATTCAGGAGATACAGAATTTTTGGGCTTGCACATCAATTGCACTGTATCGACAGTGGTCACACTTGTCTTGAGTAGGATAGCGCTACAGAACTTGCTGTCTTGCAGTTTAGAGAAGGGATAGAACTGTTCAAGTGCGTTTTTGTTCAAGTGCCAAACCCTTAGTCGACTGAAGGATGAGGAGAATATCATCATCAAGGCCACACGAGTGAAGAGACGCCAAAATTGGCTAATTCATGCAGCTTTTGACGAGTAACTGTCAGGATTACCGGCATCGAACTTGCAGAGCGCCTAGTAGATGGAGCGACTCACACACTGAAGTACTACTCGTTTGGCGGCAGTACCAATAATCAGTAGATGCCAAATAATAACAAAGCTAGGCGGTACTTGCCTCACTTGCCTGTCGCATCCACACGTAACTACATAGCTACATAACTGAAGCTAATGCACGTGGTCCGTTGCCTTGGATGAATCGACGCTCTGTAACTCTAGCATTTGGTTAGTAGGTGAATAGTATTTTAATGTAAAGATATTATTGTGGCGCTTTAACTTGCTTCACTCTTATTGTTCATTGCCCGTGGCACACAAAACCGTTCAACGCAATTAGACGCGCCGTTGTGTGTTTTGAAGACCGTTCCTACTCGGCTTCGGATATAAATTGGTCTCAAAACTGTCGCGTTCCAATTATCTCGGGTGCATGGCGGTTGCAAGCTGGCTGTGAACAAGTCTTAAAGAACTCTAGGCAATTCTATTTTCCAGACGTTTTTTTTATGAGACGACGTCTGGGCACAAGATATTGCTGATACGGCACTTAGCCGGCGTTCATCTAAGCACCTTTCATCGAAGAGAAAACAAAGAATTCAGTTCCATTAGAGCAGGTCTCTTGGGGCATACTCAACAAAAAGGCAAGCATAAATGTGTAAAGGGAAAAAAAGATATACTCGTATATGCATATGTACACTACGAATTTGGTTAAGTATATATATATATATATATTATACTCAACCAAAATCAATATTTTAATTGCAAATTGAACAATCCGCTTTCCAAATTGCCGTTGCAACTAACGGTTTCCAATAGGTAACGGGCCTAGAACTGAAAACATTTTTTAAGGAGGTTGTTTTTAATTCCAGGCCATCCTCTGACCCCTACGGGCTCGGAAATTACTGTGTGGCTCATCTTCAATGCACCGAGGGCCGGACATGTAGTGATATCTTCGCCCCACTAGTCCTTGTGGCAGCATGGCCGCTGACTCTCAGCAGCGGTATGCTTTTTGATCTGTTCTTAATAAGCATAATTCAAAGACAAATTTGACCAAAAACAGGGATAGAACCGGCGACACCTCGGTAGATAACAACTATGACTAGCGCACTGGTCCCTCAGACCACGCCACCACTGGGTCTGGACGGGACTGTTAATATGTATATTGGTATATTTTATTTGTGTCTTTAAAAATACAATTGTCTTGTATGAACGTTTCAAATAATTATACAAATATTAAAAGTGGTTAAAGCTAACCTCCTGCGCGTCCGCACCTTGTCTGCGCCGAGTCGCATCTGATAGGCTATTCAACGACGGTACCGCCGCACACGATGCCGCGTGGTACCTGGGGCATCTTTCACCACATCTTATACAGACACATGTATCTGCAGGTGCATGAAACCCCCCCGTCCCGCATAAAACGTGATGAAAGCCATGAACAGCAAAGCGCGTGAGAACGTGTCGGTTCGTTCGTCCGGCCTGTTTCCATGTTTCAGAGGTAATCGCACCCGTGCTATAGAAATCAGGATCGATCTCCGCCATTTTCCCCTCCCAAGAGCTGATAAATTGCGCGTAGGCCGGAGTGGAAGGGAGTCTGAATCTACGCTTTAGGTCCTCTATAAGCAACGGCGTGTCACATAGCAGATACACGTATTTGTTTAGTGATGTGCGATGCAGACCTAGAGCTCGCTTCAGGAATGCAGGCTTTATCCGCTCGAGTTTTTCGAGTTGCGCCGACGAGAGATAATCCCAGATGACCTGTATTCCGTAGGAGGCGACTGGCGCTACCGTCATGTTGAACAAAGCTAGCGTCGTTCGTAGGGATAGTCTCGAAGGAGTTCGTATACTAACACTTGCAACCAGGGCTCGGCGCGTTCTGTCCGTAATGTGCTCCACGAAGGACCGACCGTTTGTAGGGAGTATCACCCCTAGATATTTGAAGTTGTTTACATATTTCAGGGATGTTAATATGTAAGTCAGTGGTAATTCGAGCGGAGACACGTGCAGACGATACAACCATCCGTTTGTAGTATTGGTAGGTAAAAACTTTAATGACAACACCAACACACGTTTGTAGTATTGGTAAGTGAAAACTTTAATGACAACACCAACACCTGTAAGAGACAGTCTATACACATAAGAACTAGGATAACAAGCAGTTATTATTTGCCAATGCCTCCGAGGTGTGCTGGGTATGGAAACGACTGCCAGACTAGAGGCACTCGAGACAGACCGAATCCGAGTGGCTTCTTCGAAAGATCAACCCGCCAGAACGGCATGCCTGCCTAATTCTGTTTTGTTCTTGTTTTTCTATTTTTAGTAGGCGCCGCTGCTTAGATTGAGGCATCGCAATGCATACCTATTGGTAGCGAATTTTATTAAGACGTGCAGACTTAGTGTCAATTTTAAATACATAAGTAGAGCCGACCAATGAATTTATTTGATTTTTGCGTCAGATGCGGATTGCCTCTGCTTCTATGCCTTCGCAGCAGTTCTCGTAGAGTGTAAAATTTGAGTGGATCGAGGGACATATGTCGCTCGCTCGGTTGTTGGTGTTTTTTCTTGTATCCGTTTTGGTTCAGCGGCACTGCTCATCTACCTTTCAAAGACGCTAGCCAGTATAACAACATAGGTCTGTGGATCGTTGTGGGCCTGATGACGATGCTAAATATGGTGTTAATAATGCTAATAATAAATATTATGATGATGATGATGGTAATTGTAACAACGAAGGTCCCGCTTATATTGCCAATGTGATCATAATGATAAATACAGCAACACTGGCTTTACGAATTGGCTTGAATAAATGGCCACCGCTCTCGTCCCCAGAGCGGCGAGCGGGCGCGCAGGTGTGGGTCACATAGGCGAAGAGGGTAAGAGTTACATTGGCGCGTGTAAACAGCGTTTTTTTTCTGGGGTGGGGGACGGGAGGAGGGACAATCGCAATGGCTGACGGGGGGGGGGGGGGTTACAATCGCAATGCTGGATACGATCGCGGTGATGACGCTAATGGTGCTTTAGTTATAGTTAGCGGTTACGACCTTGGCTCGGATTGGCTGCGACGGATGTATGTAGCTGCGTACATTTGTGGGCTCTTTTTTGTACAATGCATGCATGCATGTTGCTATGTACCCAAGAACGTAACTGGGGTGAGCCGAGGGGGGTGGGGTTGAGAGGCAAGAACAAGGGTATGTTGCAGTGTGAATTATGCATACGAACGCGGCGGTTCAGACGCATCACGATTGCGGGTAGTGGAGTGCGTAACGCAGATAGCTAGATGCCTAGGGGGCTAGGTGAAATGACTAGCTGACTGTAGAGGGGGGGGGGTGCAGTGTCCTGTCTGCTTTGCTGCAGTGAATCGCTGATCATCAATCGTGAATTCATTTGTCAACTATTGCAGGAGCGAGAGCGACGTTCCCAGGCAATCGGTCGATTGATCGAGTGGATGATAGCTCATGCGCCATGATGATTTGAGAGCCCATTGATCGCGCGTTAGCGCTCGCATCATCATTGCGATCTCATGGACTAGCCGTCGTCGTAGTAGTAGAAGTAGTAGTAGTGCTATCATTAGATGTAAAAAAAAAGGTTGTAGTGGTAGTAATACTCTCTCTAAAAGACACAATTAAAAGTGTAATACTATCTCTAAGTACGATACTTATAGTAATCTTAGTAGACGAACATCAATTCTTCGAAGTCGTTGTTTGGCCCGGCTTCTTTTTTTTCTTCTTCTTGTTATTGTGCTTCATCGTCGCCTCTCACTCGCTGCGCACCGAGTTGCGAGCCGGCAGCTTAACAGCAGACACCTAAGCTAGTTTCTACCCCCGCCCCCCCCCCTCCCCTCACTTGTACCATCCCCTATTCCTCTGTTTTCCTTCTTTGTCATCGTCGTTGTTGTCGTCGTCGTCGTCGAGTGTTCTTTGGGCGACTACACCCCCCACCACGTCAATGCCGTTCAGTAACATATGCTCTAGGTCCTCCTCGAAGCAGGCGAAGAAGAAAAAGCAGACGAAGAAAAAGAAGAGGCAGCAGCAGACGACGAAGAAAAAGAAGTATTCATCGAATTGCAACTACACACAGACGCATACACATCCATATTTAGACATGCAGGCAGGTAGGCATACACACGTGTGAATTATTTATCGTAAGTAGCGCGCGTGCGCCGTGATGCTGCTGCGACGACCCCACGACGACGACGCGTGTGGTGCCCCCGGCAGAGCACAGCAGGTGGGTAGGTGGGTGGGTGGGGGTTTGTACGGACAAACCCCTGACAGACAGACGAACCCCCAGAGCGTCAGACAGACAGAAAGGCAGAGGGAGTGGGTGTGAATGTACGCATGCACGGGGACTAGCCAAATGGCGTAGTAGTAGTCGTAGTAGTCAACGCTGTGCGGCGAGTGTAGCCACTGCGTTCATGCATAGACACTAACATCATCAGCAATACGTTCGCACGTTGCTGCTGCGGCTGTTGCTATGGCCGCTTTCGCCGCCGCGTTAGCAATCTTGTTTGTTGTTTGTTTGTTGTTGTTGTTGTCGTCGTCGTTGTCGAGCGACGCTCGACGTTTGCCCTATTTCCCTCCTTTGGCGGCGGCGAAGGAGGGAAATAGGGCAAACTCCTTTTTGCTCTATTTCCCTCCTTCGCCGCCGCCGCCGCCGCTGCTACTCCAATACCCCCCTCCCCCCACCCCCCCCAAACCAGCTGGCGGATGGTCATGATGCGCGAGTGAACAAATGACGACAGCGATAACACATCTATGACAGCAATGACAACAACAACAAACACTACAACAGCAGCGGCAACAACAACATCTCTAGCAGCAAGAGCGAAATATTAACAGCCACTATAGCGATAACAACAACAACATTAAATAACAACATCAACCAGCAGCAAAAACAACATTAAACAACAACATCAAACAGCAGCAACAACAACATTAAACAACAACAACGAGAACAACCACCGCTGCGACAGGATAAACAGTAACGGGGGAAAAAGTGGCAAAACTGACATTGCCAACGACGACGTCGACGACGAACATAAAAACCACGATTCGGATCGCAACAACGACAAGAGCCATAATAAATAATAATAGTGATGCTGATGACATCGATCCAACGGGTCCAGCCCATAGTGCAGCAGAACATGAAGCAATAGACGTCCACCCAAGCGGGCAACGGGCCACAATTACCATGCCTTGCCAACTCTCCGTCTCTCTCTCTCTCTCACACACACTTTCTCTTTCTCGTTCTCTCTCGTATGTCCCTCTTTTCCTCTCTTAGAGCGAATTAGGGAATCATAGATTATGAATCGTTGCTCACCGATACCGTAACTTGCCTGCGTTCCTACCAAAGATGTGTGATAGGGAGTGCACTTGTACATGTTTTTATATGTTTAGATTATATATATATATATATATATATATATATATATATATATATATATCAGACCTTTCACCTATAAAAGTTTTTACACCGGGCTAAAACCTTCCAGCGCCTGCCACCTATATGTGACGTCTAGACTTAGTCGAACTTAATTAAAGGGGTGGCTGATCGCAGATTAATATATATATATATATATAGTTCGTTTTAATCACTTCTGGCGTGTTCATGCTGCATTTTATTTGGGAATTTCCCGACAGATTAATTTAGAAGTAGAGCAATGCCCAACCCGATTTAGGCCACCCACGCCACCACCAAGCCCACACTGGTTCGGCTGTTCTCGCTCTACTTTGGCTCCTCGTCTCGGTCTCAAACAAGTTCGTCGCTTCCCTCCATGCCTCTGCTGAATTCATCATGTGATCGACTACCTTTTTGCTGGGACGGCCCTTAACAGCGGTTGAACTTGTGTCCCTCGCTTTTCTGAGAGCGTCACACCGCAGAACAGTATGATCCGCGTTATCCGCCTCCCGATCCAGAGTCTCACAGTATGCGCGTGTCGCTTATAGCCTTCTTAATCCTCGATGGGTAGCTCTGGAACTGACCGCATTTACTTAGAACCTAAATCGCTTAGTAGGAAAGTTCAGACACTTTGCCCAGTTTCCTGTGGTCATGTCGGGAATTCTGCCCGTGAGAGCATAAAAAGGATGAACAACTTCTTTCCACAAGTTATAGGGCTGTGAGAACCTGTCTTTAGAATTATTAGGTTACATGTCCTTGGCATCTACCTAACTATGCGTTGTGTCGCAAACATCGGCATATAAGAGTGTTTTCTAGACGTGGCTATTTTAATCTGGCCTGATTATTTATGTACGTAGTCCGCGAAAAGGGTAATCGAGAGGAAAATTTACTTGAACGTGAAATAATACTTAAATGACTATTTTGTTGTTTATTTATTCTGGAATTTGACCCGCTCAGAGTTGCCTTTGCAATTCATCTCAGCATGTCTTGTTTTCTAAGATTTACATTTTTCTGCAGGATGAAGACTTGTTCTAGGGTTACATGATCTCTTTTCTCGATTTTCTTACCACTTTTCTTGTGCGTTTCCATATTGACGAAACTCTGGTACAACCGAGGTAAGCATTTTGCTTAAGAGAATACCTTTATGCATTCTGTTATAACCGCTCTGACGTCTTCTTACGGACAGTAGTACACTGGGACTGTCAGTGCGCCCAATGCCTCGGAGGGCGGCTTTTTGTACTCTATATAATTATTAACTCTTATATTCCTTAACCCGTTGAAAGATTCAGTCAAATGTGGCAAAACATTAATACATTTAAAGAACATGGCCGCATTTTTATATGGCATTAGCTTGTATGGGCATATATGACTCTCCTTAGAGACTAAAGAACTAATCCTGGATAACCACCTCATCAAAACTCACTATTCTTATAACCAAAATGCCATGGGTTAGAAAACTTTTCTAGCCTGCGCTAAGCATACACTGTCTAATTTCAGTAAGAAGTTGCCCGCACATCGCCAATCGGTAGGACGCAAATAAATTGAGGTCCGTAGCGCGAATACACTGCGCACTTTAGAAAGGTAAAAGAACTAGAGAAGTTGATATTAAAAAACTTCAAAATCGCTGCGAATCGCCCTCATGAAGGGTAGATGGAAATGACCATGAATGTGCTGACCGACGTCAAAGAGGACGTAATTTTTAGTGTAAACTTTTCTCGCTGTAGCATTCTCCAACATTTTACCGAATCCCCATATACGATACGATCCCCATATACCCCCCCTCGTATATATATAATTGTCTGTCTAGAACTTCTATGAGCTTATGCCGACTACTGCGCTGGAGAGAGAAAAACTTCGGAAGTAAAAAAAAAATGTGAGTGATGTGTGTGATGAGAAAACTGTGTTAGAAGTCTACAAACTCGTGATGAGTTACCTATTGAGCAAAAACTGACACGCATGTTATCCTCGGACAGCAAGTGGGAACTTTTGAAACGCTATCCGCAGACATTTGTGAGCCAATTTATAACCGCCTACGGAATCTGTATCCACCACTTCACTCCAGAACGGGAAGATGCCACTAGGGAGTGCACCGCATGCGGCGAAGGACCTCTTACCAGGGCGGTAAAGACGCACATCTCGACCAGAAAGGTGTTACATGATGCAAAGGGTATTCTGTTAACTGCCAGTAGTATTCTATCAACTACGTATTCCGTGTATTTTGCCTTTCTACAGGAAGAGCGATAAGGACCTGGTGAGAAGTGATCGGCGTGTTACAATGCGAACGTTGGCAGCGATGGTGAGGGGCAGCGTTGAAACACACTGCGGACAATTGTGCGCGACTGGGTTAGGTAACCGGAAGGGGTGCGCGCCGTAGCTTACGAAGTCGTTTAGCAAACCCCAAACGGAATTGCGTATGAGGCTAACACTGCAACATCTGCTTTGGTATCATAAAGAGTCAGCTTTTTTGGGAAGCGGGTCATCGGCGGAGGTCAGAGTTGGTGCCATCACCTCGAGCCTTCAACTCAAACAATAACGGACTGAAGGACTCACTGTAAGACTGGCTCTTGTCACAGCCGCAGGAAATTAGGGAACTCCTGAGAATACTTTAACTCGTCAAATAGTTAGGGATAGTTGGGTTCAGGCCCCTGGTGATTACTTTTAAATAAAGGGTTCAATTATGCACACGTGGTCATTGCGTACCTTTTCACTTGAAGGTGAATGGTCTGTTTAATCATAAATGTATATGGAATAAAATTATATGATGTGTTTAATTATAAAAATGGTTTGTTCAATGAAGATATATAATGTGTTTAATGAAAAATGTATGTTGAATGAGTGTATATGATGTGTGCTATAAGCTTAATATATTTACCCGACTCGTTTACCCCTTGGTCGATGGTCGGTGCAGGTGCGGGAAAGCCTTAGCCTTTTGACGGGAGACTCGGCTGTACCGGAATTTTTGCGTCATTCAACGAGGAAACGCAGCATCTGTTCTCAACGGGGTTAGAGAACCCGTGACCAGACGTGGAGACAAATGTCCACTCCAAGATGCCAACATAACAAAGTTATACAAATAAATGTGCAGTATATTTATGTATGGCAAATCGAAAGCGTTACTTAACTATATTTACTATATGTACTTAACCACACTACAGCAAGTTTTTTTCTAAGACAAGATTATCAAGCGTATTTTTGACAGGAAATTGTTGGCTTTCAGCAGAGTTACCCTGGACGAGGCGCTGGCGGGTACGTCAGGATCCGGGTGAGGAACGCAGGTAATCGAACTGTATTGAGACCCTAGGAGGGCTTAAGCCTCCCATCAGACAGTTTGTTTTCCTGACAATGACCGACTGACCGGTACTCGCCACAGGAGACGCAATGTCCTGGTTCATTCTGCCTCAGCGACTTTCTTGATCGTTAAGCACGGAAATGCGGTCGCAGTCATGGGTGTTATGCATCATTGGGCCACACCAAGCTTAACGGGCCAAATCAACCGACCGTTGAAGAGCGGGGGACAACAGACTCAGGAACATATTCACAGTGGCTAATTGTATCCCCGTACAAACTGCCAAATAAATGTACTAGATGGGCGTATACCAGCAAAACACGTAAATATACTACTATTCGCTCAGATTTGCTTACCTCAGGAGCAAATAAATATCTGACTAACTGGCTAATTAAGTAACCTGCAGGTGACAACTACATTGAATTTAGAATCCTTAATTTAGAATTGTTTACACCCCATTATGGGTTAAATAAAAATTAACCTCTTTCTAAAATAAAAAAGAATAACAATGTATATATATATATATATATATATATATATATATATATAACTACGTACATGCAAACTCAAAACAGTACAGACCGCAAATACAGATCGTACGTACATCAAACATAACCGTGCAGACCGCAAATACAGAGATGTAAACTATTATAGTTCGGCAATATTCTGCCGTTGGTAAAATAGCCTTATCCATGTGTGTGTGTGCATCATGTGTGTTGCCGATGTCGTATCTAATCTGGCCCTTTGTCAAGTCAGATTGTAAGGCAACAACAAAACAGGGAGGCTTGATTTGTATCAATGAAAAGCGATTGCCATAGATTTTGCATAGTTTCAAGAGAGATACAGAAAGAAGAGGTTAAAATAGCTAGAGCCTCGGCCTGACTGAGGAAGTGGGACTCAGCTGCATTCAGCTTCAGATCGTAGTAGTATGGTGAGTATTAAGAGTCTGAAAGAGATTGCAGCTAGCCGCCAAACGAAGATACGTCTCACGGTTGCATTCTTTGCCAGAACTTTGAAAACAGTACAGTTACTCTATGTCTTGTTTCTACACGAAAGACGCAGTTGAACATACAACTAAGGTGTTTCGTCATTCATCTTATATATGTGTATAATACGTAGTCTTGCCTACCTTAAATACAGCTGTAAGTGATCTATCTACGATTCACATTACATGTAAGCAACATAAAGCAACCTTATATATATATATATATATATATATATATATATATATATATATATATATTTATATACATTTATTTTTTTATCTTTAACGTTTCAAAGTCTTTCACGGTTTTGATTAAGGCCAGGATTCCACATGGGCCTGCATATAATATAACAGGCAGTACTTACGTGTTAAGAAGTTAAATATGCAATTCCGGTTGCTTGATTATGAAGCTACGCTGTAAACAGTTAGCGCGCCTAGAAGCACTCATGACAACTTCTGTTATACTTTCAGAAATATTCAGAACTATGACGAAAAACAAAAAACGAAAAAAAAACGGAATTATAAAAAGCATTAGCAGAACTTGTGTCAGTGATAGTAGCGTATACCGAAATATCATCGGCATATATTTTAGACGACATCACTGGTAGTAAATTGTTATAGACTGAGTTTGTGTAGAGAAGAAACATCAACAAAGGTCAAGTAAAGTTTTCCGGGAGACATCCAGATGTCACACTGGATGCACTCTCTGAAAGCAAATCATTAACTTTAACACGTAAACCGCTTTCACACACAAAGCTCGCAATTTAGTTAATGAGCCGAGATCCAGTGCCGTACTAGAGAAGCACGTCAATTTGTAGTTTTATGAGATACACATTCGAAGGCCGACTCGTATTCTATGCCAACTTTAGGAATTTGAGCTATGCCTGTTCGCACCAAGATACTTGCTATAAGGCGCATGTATGTGCAAATATGTATTGGATCGTATTAGATAAACCTGATAAATAAGCCAATTTTTGATGCGTGTAGCAACGAACGAACTGTATGTACATTATAGCTGCACGCAGGCGGGAGTGTGACCAAAGTCAATGGCGGATGATACGGAAATGACGTTATGAAGACCTATAGACAAAATCGACGTGACTAAACAAGCCCGCATTGCAAAAAACAGCAACAACAGTAGAACTGACACTCACAACTATTGCTGATGACCATGAACGCCCATGCAATGATTAGAGGAATGAAGCTCATGTAACAGCCACCTTTTTTTTTCGATACATTTGAGCAGCCGCAGGAAATTCACATCTGTGTGAACGTTGCGCTTTAGTTGTTGCCGTAGGAGTTATTCTGGTTGTAGTTGGTAGCAAGCGGTTAACTATAGTATGACTGCTATGACTAGCAGCAATAGCGGTGGCCACAGATTTGTGGTTAGCATGTGCTGGTCTAATGTTGTTGTTGTTGGGCTGGTTTGTAGTTGTCGCGGCATTTATCGTCGACGAGCAGTCGCCGTTTTCGACGCCTCCTCCGTTGTTGTTGTGTCGTCGTCGTCGTCGTCGTTGTTGTTGTTGTTGTGTCGTCGTTGTTGTTTTTGTCGTTGTTGTTGTTGTTGTTGTTGTTGTTGTTGTTATTGTTGTTGTGTCGTCATTGTCGTCTTCCTCCTCCCTCCCCTCGCAGTTTAATTATGAGCTCTTAATTAAACCAGCAGCAATGTCTGTTAGAATTGTTGTTAGTGTTGTTGTTACAGCCTGGCTACAGGCCTCCTCGTTGTAGTCTACGCGGCGGCCCGTCCGCTCGCACGTCCGCCATCCAGCCCACGACTCCGCTCTCAGCTCGCAGGTCAACGGAGCTTTGTAAACGCCGTAAACGACCATGCATGGCCTAGGCTCGTGGTTCGTCACCGCGATTGCGTCACTACGTACACTGTGAATGGTGAATTGGTCTGTCCTCTGAACAGTGCTGAGGAACTCGGACCGTCGGGTCACGCACAAGAACGGATGAACGGCGCGTGCCCGTTTAGTGCGGCCGTCGCTACTCTGTGACGCGCTTATCTACTAAGCGTGGCTAGAAACAGAAATCTGAAAGCAGAAGCGGCGGGGGGAGGTGATGGAAGCGTGAGGAAGACAGACGGACGCCTGGAGAAAGATGAAAATATAGAGATACATTGATAAGAAGAAAGGGAAACGGGAGAGGGTAAAATTAAGAGAAAACGATAAACCTAGTGGATGGGGTAACGAGGAATAATGAGCGAAAGGCGAGACAGTAAAAGCTATTTCAGACGGCGCGCAGTAATTAGTCGTTGTGCGATTACTGAATGCCGAGCAGCGAAAAGCGATAGCATAATTATAACAATGATTTTAATGTTATTATTATATTGCTAACGATAACTGAATATAATAACGATATGTGAATGAATGACAATCCAATTTATGATATACAGAACTCTCAAGACGGCACTATTTTGTGTCTGTCGCTATAAAAGTCGTTCGTAACGGAACATTGCAAGGCGTATTCAAAATATTACTAAACAAACATCGTCGAACTTGTTCAACTCTTATTTTCCCATTCAGGGGCAAACATTTCGAAGGGTTTTTTCCAGTATAATTGTAAAGTGAATTGTATTGTAATTATGTACCATCTTGAAATGCAATGTTATTGCGAAATAAACAATATATATATATATATATATATATATATATATATATATACATGTTATTAAAGCGGCGCCACTTGGACCGTCAACGTGACGGAATAAATATTTTTCCAGTATAATGAAGCCAAAAAGGGTTGACAAACTCTAAGGGTTGGCCGCAGCAGCATATACAATTTTTAGTAGTCATTGGCCCTCTCGTCTGCACTGGTCATCATGGTGCCTTTTCTCCAAGCCTTCCTAAGACTGCTCACCAAAAGTACATTTAGAAGGGAGCCACCAACCCCTGCGCGTCGAAGTGACTTCACCAGAACATCTCGAAGTGTTTTGTCGAAAACCTTGCCTCTATAGAGACTGAGTATAGATGGCCTCCGGGTTTGCCCACAGCTTGTTCTATCTCCAACTGAAGCACATGAATTGCATCACGCGTTTCCCGACTTCTCCGGGCGCCAACTTCCTTTGTTTTATAAATAAGTGGAAGAACATCTTCTTCAGCGTACTTTCAGTCGCTATACCGCGGTATAAAATTGGGTCTCGCTTGTCATCGCATGCTTACCCTTAAATAAAAGGGGAAGGTTGGCTCTGTGCCTGGCTCCTGGCATAACGTCTCGCAGTTATATAGAAGACCGGTTCGGTGACTTGTTACCTGTTCGTCGCTGTCCATGTGGTTCGCCCCTCTACGGACGCTTCTGTTGGTACTTTTACACTCACTTGGCGCAAGAGCTCGAGCACCTATTGGCAAGACGGTGAAACGGTGGGTAAATAGTGCTGCTTCCGCGTGCATTTGCACTTTTTAGATCAAAGTAATCTATTAACTAAAGCAGCATATCTGCTTACCATTAAGGGCCCTGCGATCTGATGATGATTGGCATAGCCAGATTTACCGGAACTCACCGTGTCGCGGCCTCTGCCGTGTCAAGATTTAGGCGGAGGTGGAAGACCACTATGTTCACCCTCATAGTGGAGAAGTTTACACTAAAACGGTTCTATCTTACATATTACGCCGGCGGCATACGTTTGTGTGGGTAGATCGATTAGCCACCCACTGGTCTACCACGGCCTCCCTCAGGTGGAATTGCCAACTGATGGAACCCTCGCGTATTAACCATATGCAGCGCTTCCCGCTGGTAGGTCTCCGTAAGGACTGCAATGTTCACCAACGTAAGCGGCGAAACAGATGTATATCACAAAAACAGCGAAAGAGTTTGTTTCTTAGGCAGATAATGTCACTTGCTGTAAATAAGCCCATTGGTGCATTCAAACAGGTCCTATGGAGTCAGAACGTATCGTGCTTTAGAACCTGTTATGCACGCGTTTAAATCTTACAAGTGTAAAACAAACAAAAAAAGAAAAAAATACAGAATATAGCTTTGATTAGCCATGGACCAAAACCTTGTAGCTTTTAATTACTTGTTCTACAATAGAATAATGTCTCTTTGCATTGTAAGTCATTTTCAAGTAAGGTCAAACTTAACTTGTAATATTGTTAGGCCATCTGCCACCAGTAAACCGCGAGCCGATACGACAACCTCGCCACTAGTAAAGCGCGAGCGGATACGCCAACCTCCCCAAGTGCTAAAATCATCTGTTTATAGTTAATTTGCCGCTATTGGCACCGCCATTGAAGGTTAAATCGCCAACGAAGGGTCTGAATGAGTCGCTCTTGAGCCCACCTAAAAGCCATGGGCTTGCACTGTATACACGGACAAATGGAACATTGGAAATGTGCCAATTAGAATTCTGCAAATAATAATAATAATAATAATAATAATAATAATAATAATAATAATAATAATAATAATAATAATTATTATTATTATTATTATTGAGTGGTGGCGGACGCCACCACTCAATAATAATAATAGAAGTGCGGACGTGTGCACATCGAGCTCACAGACTGTGTACTGGGCGGGGCACCTGATGCAGTTCTGAGGGACATCCACAGAGTCATCGAGTTCGCGGAGCGGAGTGGCCTGGCCCTAAACCCTGCAAAAGTGCGAGGTTCATGTCGTAGGAGGTGCCACTAGAATTAAAAACATTTTTTTTAAAGAGGTTGTTTTTAATTCTAGACTATCCTCCGTCCCCTACGGGCTTGGCACTTAACCTGAGGTATATCTTCAATGCACCGAGGGCCGGACATGTTAAGATATCTAGGGTTTCCCAAACAGTCCTTGTGGCAGCATGGCCGCTGACTCTCAGCGGTATGGTTTATCATCTAGTCTCAATGAGCTTCGCTCAAAGAAAATTCGACCAACAACAGGAATCGAACCGGCGACACCCCCGTAGATGACAACCATGACTAGCGCACTAGTCCCCTAGACCACGCCGCCACTACTGACTCTGAAGTGCTGGAGGTTCTCCCAGGGTGCAGGACTGTTGGCACGGATCTGGAGTTACTAGGCGTCCCCCTATTCCCAGAGGGAGTTCCGGCAGCCCGCGAAAAGTGGATAGAAAAACTAAAGCATGCAATGTCACGCATTCCTTTAGTAGGATCTCACCGGGGCTTTTTTCTTCTGAGATCTTCATTTTCGGCCCTACGTCTCAATCACCTGTTTCGAGGTGCAGACTGCTCGCTTGCTCCGGGACTCCTTGAGCGACTACACGACAGCGTGCTTACTATAGTTGAGGCTCTTTTGAATCTCAATCAATCGGCTGAAGCACGTCAACAAGCCCTACTCCCTGTTCTTTGTGGAGGTCTAGAGTTGCCTGATGCTATTGTCCTATCGGAGGTAGCTCTGGTAGCTTCCCTCCACAGGTCTTTACAACAGGCTAATTCACTTCTCGATTCAGTCGCTCTTACGGACCTAGAAGATCGCTTAGAAATAAGCCGCCTTAGAGCAGTTGCCCTGTGCGGCCACGAGCCCGCCGAAGCTGGACGCCAGAGATATTGGTCGGCGGCCTTACATGAGCAAAGGGTTGAAAATCTCATCGCGGGAAGCGCCACAGACGCTGATAGAGCCAGGCTGCGAGCCGTCTCCTTCAAAGGGGCGGGCGCTTTACGCCATACCCTGTGCTCGGATCGGGACACTCCTAGATGACGAGTGGGCGAGAATCGCGGTGGGACTTCGTTTGGGCACGGACCTTGTGCAGGCTCATACCTGCGTCTGCGGTGACGCCGTCCAGCCGGATGGACGCCACGGGCTAACCTGTATCGTCAGCGCAGGTAGGCGAGCTCGACACCAAGCCCTGAACGAAACCTTCAGCAGAGCCCTACGCTCTAGTGGCCTACCGTGCGTTCTGGAATCCGTCGGACTGGATAGGGAGGGCGGGAAGAGACCCGACGGTCTGACCTTAACCCCGTTCGAGAGCGGTTGCATGCTGGTTTGGGACGCGACAGTTACTGACTCATTAGCCCCTTCAATGGTTAGTGCTGGCGCGGCCCGTGCCGGATATGCTTCAGCTCTCGCCGAGGCAGGCAAGGTGAGAAAATACCAGAACATCGGGTCTCCGTACGCGTTCTACCCACTTGCCTTCGAGACACTTTGCGGGCCGGGCCCGTCCACTTGCGGTTTGCTACAGAAGGTCGGGAAGCGACTAGGTCTAGCCAGCGGTGATAGGCGAGCGGGCGAATTTCTCACACAGCGTCTGTCGCTGGATGTGCAACGGGACAATGCGGCTTTGGTCCGGGGAACCCTCCAGAGATGGTTGGTTCCTACATTGGACCCTTCGTAAAAGTGCACACGTTCGCAGGGACCCAATTGTCATGTTCCCACCGTTGGTGATTAATTACAATAATAATAATAATAATAATAATAATAGCAGGCGCCCCAGTCTACAGGCGCCTAAAGGCCACCACACTATCCCAAACCTCTGTACGAAAAAAAATCGTTACATTCCAGGATATACACACACTTATTTTCCCTGAGGCTAGTCCCACACTAGAATGCCGGGATCTACCACTGCAAAAGGCAGTAGCTAACCTCGGACGATACAAGCATAAAAAGTTTGATTCGTATAGTGGTCACTTGCTCAGTATACATATCAAGACAAGGAAAGCAGTAGGCATCTGACTGACACTACAATGTGGGCATTAAGCAGTCAGATCGGAAGTAGGTGGCAGTCACCTATCAGTGTTAGAATCAAAGCCTGCAGTCCTCAAATGGACCACCGAGACTTAAACAACTGTAGTTCGTTGCCATAGACTCGACACCGTATGCCTTATATCCCATATTCCGGTATCAAAACCGGGGAAGTGAGAATGCAAGAAGCTTATACAGTCTGACCAACTTTCATTTTACAAGGAAGGTGCCCGCAGAAGCAACATTTCTCATGGTGAAAAAAAATGGAGAAAGGTCAGTTCTCCAAAAAGGTTGAAGAAGCGAATGGGGCGGTGAAGGCAACGACGTTACTTGGTATCTCTTGTTGTTAAATGCGATGACTTAGCTGCTTACCGCGCCAATATAAACGGAGTCGACAAAGGGTTCTCTAACGAAGAAACTCTTTCTGTGTTAAAAGATACCGGAGTCGTATTGACAAAAAGACTACCCGCAAACAATCGATATTAACCAAGTTTTATGGTCAAACCGGGCATATGGGATTTAACTGCAAACATGCCAAGCTGCGTAAACTGTGAGGGTCTCTTCTTCGCCCCACTTCTCGTCCTCGATGACCTGTTCTCTTCGAGTATGTGAAATAAAATCAAAAAGCGCCTATGGAATGCCGCCTCAAGAAGCAGATCAGCCCCGTCCATCCGGACGCAATGACTATGAGGATAGTGGATTCGTCGTCAATAGAAATTCCTTCGGAATCGAAGACGGATCCCAATGCGCCGTCTAATGTGTCGTTCGTTTCGTCGTCAGATTTAAAAGCTGCTGTCGTCAGGGTCTAGTAATGAAGACGTCGCCTGGCCTTGAAATTCTCGGCTTGATTTCCTTACATCCGTGCTCTTAACATTTGTTCGTCGCTTTGTCCTTATTTTCTATCTGGTGCATCTCCACTCACGTTTGCAATTGTTTACTCCCTATCACTATTTCTTTCCTCTGCAACCTCTTCTCACACTAGTGGCGTTTGCCGCTATTATCTACACTTTTCACCTCATACATGATAAGTGCTCGCTCACCGGTACCATCTACCTAAAATACCTCTGGCTTTAGCCTGGATAACATGTCCGATATGTTGTACTGAAGCCCAGTTGTGTACCCATTTCGAACGCTCTTTCCCTTAACCTTTCCAGCCAATGGCTAAGTCTTCTTGGTGCTGTCCACGTGCCTTGAGTACCTAGCGGCGTTACTAATGTTTAGTGGTCTGTTCTCAATTGGAACCTTCTCTGGAAGCAAATTTGACTTCATATTATCTGTAGTTTGCTGCAAGAGAACGGCGCCATCTTAAAATTAGACGCGCGCCTGACCACCGTTATTCCTCTATATAGGTGAAAAAATGTTTAAGCGTTCCCGCCTCACATGTCGCTCTCTTTAGCTCTGCAAATATTCTCCCTGCTCTTCGCCCCAATTAAATGGTTGGCCCTTTGTTAAAGAGTTTCTCAGTAACTCGACCACCTCCAAAAGTTAACCCTAACACTGGCCTAATCTTTGAGATATTCTTTGGCTCTGGAATCCTTCCATTTGCCTCAAGGTTACCCCCGCAGACAAGGCCGTGCTCTATCCTCACTTATCTCGTACCCCGCAAATTCTACATTCTGTACGCCAATCGGACACTTCGTGTTCAGTGTCATCTTTACTTCTTTAGTTCCCGTTGATTCCCTTCTTAAGCGGAGTCGCTAACACTATAATATCATTTATATGCACGTTTACGATTTGCCTCGTCACAGCCGAGCTAAGCGTGTTAAGACTTACGTTAAGCCAAATTACAATGAATCAGGCTGGGATAGTTATGGTAGTAGGAGTAATATCCGGCGGTGATGTGGAGGCTCAGTATACTTCAAGGTAGAGATGGACGAGTGTTGAGAGGAATCAAAGGACGAGGTGTGCATGAGGATCGAAATTGTGAAATACTATGAATGGGCCACATTAACACGTGCAAAGCAGAAAAAAATAAATCAAATGAGCTACACAACAGAACAGTGGAATAACTACACAGCACAAAAACAATGTGAGCCCGATGTGAGCTCGGGTGTCGCGTAACATACGTTTGTTTCGCGGCACCTAGGGGATTCCTTGGTAGGAGAATTCGGCGGCGCATTGACTCCGGCTCAGTCTTTTTGTTTGTTTTTGTAGAGGTGGAAAATGCTTTACGCACACCCTCCGATGTTAATGGAGGGTAGTGTGGGACTAAACGCCGGGGAAGAGTATAATACTCGATCAAATCCGCGCGTGGTACTGAAAGACCTTATTCGTCTACTTGCTATGGGTCTGGTCCCCGGACCTACCCCGCATTTCCTTTTCATGCCACCCAAGAAAGAGACCCACTTATGTAAGTTTGCAAAGAGCAGGTTGTTTCGTTCATTTCTTAATGTGCTGCTAAGGGGTCTTTCTTTTACAACGTACTTTGCACGCAACCTTCGGCGTACTTGTTGCTTCTAGCTTGTCTTGCTAACGAATGTCATCATTTTGCTTGCACACGGGAAATGTATAGTTTCCTCTATGACGCAACTTGTATCTTATATATACATATATATTGTTTATTTCGCAATAACTTTGCATTTCAAGATGGTACATAATTACAAGTTGTTGGAGAGTATATATATATATATATATATATATATATATAAATACAGAGAGAGAGAGAGAGAGAGGGAGAAAGGGAGAGCGGGAGAGAAATATACTATATACATACATATGGAGTACAGATGGAGTGTTGTTGCCATGGGTTAATAATTACTCAGGCCACTGGGACACCCCTGGTCCGGCCTATTCTTGTTCTACCGTTCTGGCTAAAAGGCCTTCCTTGTTGTTGTTATTAGACATAGAGGGCGATACGAAGATATCTGTTGGATGAGGAGCTTGGGGAGCTTGTTAGGCCTCGGTTGGTGTAATTCTTGGCCATTTATTGTGTATTATCGTCCTCGTCGTACTACTGGTACGACGAGAACGATCAGCTCACTCTCTTACCCGAGTCTCCCCTAAGTGGAGTTTAGGACCTCAAAAGCCCTTTTAATAATTTGTAGCACCTGTATCGCCTTCCCTTCAGAGCTCGCTGCCTTTTTAGGGCGGTCGAGAATGCGTCTCCCTTTCCTATAGAGTGCGCCATCAATTACAACGAAACGAAGGATAATAGAGCGAAGAGAAGTAAGCAGAAGCAAAGGCAATCTGAGACGGCTAAGAGGACAGGAAGAAAGAAGAATACGGAAGAGCATTAAAGTCACAAGCCTACTCCCTGGCCCAAGGCTGGATCCTGAATCATTCAACAGCGAACGCTGGCGACGGCAACGGCATGACGATCCCCTCTCCTTTCGTTTTCCGGACGAGCCGAACAGCTGTCGCTGGTCAACACCCTTCTGTTCCCTCCTGGCCGTTGCGACTCTTCAGCAAGAGACTAAGAAATGTACGAGCGGGCTATGCGCGTATGCGTAGTAGGCACACTGCGTACTACCGCTGCTGATGCTGCTGCTGCTGTTGTGATACGTATGAAGTCGTCTGAATTCAATGGGGTTCGTAGTAGCGTTCGTCTCCGTCTAGTTTGAGGTCGTCGTCGTCGTCGTTATCGGTAACGACTGCCTGTCTCGTTTTCGTTTCTTGCCGGCGCAGCCTTTGACCGCCAGCGTCAAAGAAAGAAACGAAAAAAAAGCGGGCAAGAAGAAAACGAAAAAGGAGACAAACGATTAGCCTGTTCTCGGGCACGGTATTCGTCGTCCGTGCGGCGTTCTTGGGTTGGCTGCTCGTTGAACCGACCCGCCAACTCGAGCCGTCCGATGCTACTGCTGCTGCAGTTACCGCGCCATCAGGCGGACTGATCCAAAGCCTCGATGCCGTAATCGGCGGAACTATTTCATCCACTTCTAACAATCGAAAAGAGTACGAAAATAAGATCCCTCGTGCCGGCGTCGCTTTCCCCGGTGGGGTTACCGCCGCTATAGCTGTCCGGGGGGCGGGGGAAAGCAGGAGGTCAGGAGGGCGGGGAGGGCGTCTGCCGGCTAAAGCTGTGAGGTTTTCAAATCTAAATCGTTTCCCTCCCGATTGAGTAGTCATTGGAGGTCCGGAGACGGACGGGACCAAATGGAGTTAGACGACGGCGACCAACAGAAAGTCGTAATGATGGTGGCTCGTGCCGCACGGGAAAATCATGTCGACTTAGATACGCGTGCCTATTCAAAAGCAAAATGGCCCTCTACTTTTACGTCGCCCCTGATATTGCGTAATCGACTTGGCGGCAATTGAGCTCCAACCGGTTAGAGAACTACACCTATATATATATATATACGAAAACATCGATCGTGCATAGTCTTTTATGATCATGACGAAGTTAAAATCTACCGTTTCTTTAAAAAGGTCAACGCCTTCAGGAATTATCGACAATACCGAGTGATCGGCACATATATATATATATATATATATATATATATATATATATATATATATCTATATATATATATATATATATATATATATATATATATATATATATATATATATATATATATATATTTATATATATAGTGGTGAACGGTATGAGTGATCGATCGATTTATATATATATATATATATAAATATATAAATGAACACCTACGCCGCATGACTGCATCCGCAGGAGCAACGATAGTGAAGATATGGATATTACCTACGTAGAGATGTGACTGTAACACTTGCACGATGTTTTGTACACGCACAAAACAGTGTGCCTATTTTACTATAGAGGCCTAACAGCACTTATATGTATTTGTTTGAATTTAAATGCAGAGTTACCGTTAAGATTAGAATATTCGGTATGCTTCGAATGCTGCCTTTGTTTCATAAATAGGCAACTTTATATTGATTTTTTCTAATGGCCATTAATACGTAAATTCCACATCTACCAGTTAATACGTTTGAAAGTTACGTGAAAGTAGGAATTGCTCTCTACGTGCATCAAATTAACTATACAGACCGTTCGTTGGTGTATTTCTCAAAACGCTTGCAGAATCGTATATACATAATATATTACTAATATACCAGCGCTACCAGTCAAGCTTCGGCTCGAGGCAGCCCCTCATTGTGCCCAATACTGCTGCTGCATTGCCGCGCTGAAGCGCAAGTGATAGCCGTTGATGCATTGGGCTCCAGGCTCGGGGTGGTCGGGGGTGTTGGTGATCGTCGAATTCCAAACGAGCGCCTTCCCCCTTTCAAAGAGAATAAGGATAAGACCGTACGGACTACTTTCGACGCTTCTGAAGAAGAAGGAAGGCCAGTTGGCTCTTGAATGCACGGCATTAGAGCTGATCTAAAAGCCCTATATATGTATGAATATATATATATATATATATATATATATATATGTATATATATATATATATATATATATATATATATATATATATATCAAATACATATATATTATTTTTTGGAAATCGAGTTTCGTGATATTCATAAAAGCGGCCATAAAACTATTTATTATTCATTTAGCTGAAAACAATTACATCGCTTTGGAGGTGGGGGTGGGTGGGGGGGGATACATTAGGTAGAGGGATAAATGAATGAAAATACATACCTGGTTCATATGCATACAGGTACATATAACTACTCTTTGGAACGATAAAGGTATCACTCATGTATTACCTTACGATAAATGCTATGCTGGTGATGTCCCATCTGGTGGCGTCTTCGACACAAACGCCTTATTCGGCTCCCACGGCGCGTGGCAGTGTTGACTGCACTACGGTGTGTTAAGATGCTTCACAACGGGAGTTGACCCCCAGAAACAGCAGCAACTTGTAGCCTAGTGGAAACTGTCGCAGAAACGATGCACCTCGGTTTTCACGCGTGTGACCATCGGGTGACCCACTGAGATCCACCGAGCTAGCTGGGATGAACATACCCCTTTGTCATTCGATTGGACACATAGACCTCATCTGGTCGTACTTGACCGTTTGCTTGAGCTTCGCAAACGTGAATCGTGCTTGTCTACTCAGTCCTGTACGGCAGTAACGACCACGACAACGACGACGTGGAGATAGATAACCACAATGTTGTCTCCCTAGGAAGGCAAGCGGTAGGATGTGATGTCAGTGGACACCAGGCAAACGGTGCCGTACGAGCCTTTGTCATGGCTGACTTCTACTGGTTATTTAAGCCATAGGGATGGCCTGCCGACCCAGGGAATTTCTGTCCTGATGGCACGCAGAAAATTGTCCTTGCTGGTTGCCTTGAGCGCAACCAAACTCAGCGGGAGGCTGATGCAATATGGCGTTCCGATGCGGCGTTCGACCTCAATACGAACGAACTAGCTATCTGAATGGCCCATATAAAATGCTCAGCCATGCCCTCCAAGGCCAATAATAATACGGACTTAAAGCGTTTATATATATATATATATATATATATATATATATAGATGTATATATATATATACATCTTCCTCCGAACACGTCGGTTCCTTCACGCGTTGACTGGTTCTCCCGCAAACGTAGATTTCGCACAACTATGTAGGATGAGAAAGGCAGAAAAATTACTTTTATAAACTTCACTCTCTCTCTCCTAAACAAGACGTTTCCGCGTCCTCCCTCCATCGGAAAAAATATTTTCTTGCCGAGCTCTATCAAACCTCGAAAGAAGTATATATATATATATATATATATATATATATATATATATATATATATATATATATATATATATATATATATATATATATATATGTATATATATATATATATATATATATATATATATATTTGCTTGATATATACCTAAATACACATGGCACCATACCAAGAACGCTAACGCCTTTATATATCTATATGTGTATATATACGAGTATATGTGTTTATGTATGTACGTTACCGTGAATAGTTTTTTTTTCGTGCTTGAGGAGGTTATACTGGAACATGTGTACCCCATGCGCAATCACAGGTGATGACCATGTTTGCCTGGCCTAGTTTCGAGTCATCCCTCAAACACTCTCGGTCTTCACGAAAACGGGAACTCTACTCCCTTACTGACTTGTCGGACTCATATTATCTCCTGTGTGCGGCCACCATTGGGCGAATACTGCAATGATGAGATTACTATGATGTCGTCATAAGCATTAGCGCGTCAATAGGACAGGACACATAACTGCCGGCTTCTCTTCTCCGTCATGTGTATGTGCCCGCGAACAACCACGCCGCAGACACCATTCGCGTCACTACATCTCATTACGTTATATATATATATATATATATATATATATATATATATATATGTATATATACTATAATCAGCCGGCACCTTTAAAAAGTTCTCGCACTCTGCTCTCTTTGTAAATTTGAATTGGGCTGTCAACAGAACTCAATAGAAAAATGTGTAAAGATTGTAAACGATTATCACAAAAAGGGAAACTCCGCATGGACATGCTTCCGAGCTCTTCGTGCAATTTACACTTAATTGACGGTCGATATAACCGGCCTTGTGAGAACACCGATTGTGAACTTATGCAATGGTTTTACACGATAGGTTCAACGCATAGACCAAGCCGTGAAGCGCTTCTTCAGCTAAAAATTCCGTTGCTGTGTCCGATAATGTAGAACATCGGTTCGGCGTCGTGTCCAACAATTGGGTCTTTTACGCACCTCAACTTGGTCGGATCTAGCAATGCATTCATATAAGATTCAGCTGTCGCAAGAGCTCAAACTCTGTAATTTTCGACGAAGCCCGCTTCTATCTGAATGGAGGTGTCTCCGGTTCAAAGGAGTGATTAGACCTTATTGTTTCACTCCGCGGTGAATGGTGAGCGTTATTACAGCATGATGTTTAACGGTCTTAGGCTGAATTGGAATTGATGTGCGTGAACTCTGGTTCTAGTAAGATGGTGGTACAAGCCACATAAGCAACGAGACATTAGAGCTTTTGAGGATGACGTGTTCTGTGCGGGCACTTTCGCGTCATGGGGACACCCACAGCCCTTCAGGATCTTGCGATTTAACGCCGTGAAACTTTTTTGTGGAGTTCTGAAGAGTATTGCCGGAACCTATCAGCTTTTGTCCTATATGACTATAAATATAAATATATATCGAAAATTGTTTTAATTAAATATATATATATATACAGGATGTTGTAAAAATGTTTTTTAATCTATAGTAAAAATTGTAGAGCTTGTTAAGCAAATATTTTTTCCAATTAAACATGGCCTCTAAGAAGTCTTGTTTCAGAATAAGAGTTAAATTACTACGATTTGTGACACTGGTATTTTTGCCCGACATAGGAGCATCAAATGTGCTGTCGCGAGACAACCAGTCCTCCTAGACAGAAACTAAACAGTTAAGAGCGAGCGGCTAAGAGCGAGCCGGTTCTAAGAGCGAGCCGGTTCTAAGAACGAGCCGGTTTTGAAAACGAGCCGGTTCTAAAAGCGAGCCGGTTCTAAAAGCGAGCCGGTTCTAAAAGCGAGTCTGTTCTAAGAACGAGCCGGTTCTAAAAGCGAGCCGGTTTTAAGATTCTAAGAAACGAGCGGGTTCCTAAGAAACAAGCCGGTTTCTAAGAATCGAGCCGGTTTCTAAGAATCGAGCCGGTTTCTAAGAAACGAGCCGGTTTCTAAAAAACGGTCCGATTTCTAAGAAACGGTCTAATTTCTAAGAAACGAGCCGGTCTGGTTTGTAAGAAACGAGTCGGTCCGGTTTCTAAGAAACGAGTCGGTCCGGTTTCTAAAAAACGAGTCGGTTTCTAACAAACGGGCCGGTTTCTAAGAAACGGTCCGGTTTCTAAGAAACGAGCCGGTTTCTAAGAAACAAGCCGGTTTCTAAGAAACGAGCCGGTTTCTAAGAAACGGGCCGGTCCGATTTCTAAGAAACGAGCCGGTTTTTAAGAAACGAGCCGATTTCTAAGAAACGAGCCGGTTTCTAAAAAAACGAGCCGGTTTCTCAGAAACGAGTCGGTCCGGTTTCTTAGAAATAATTCGGTCTGGTTTCTTAGAAATAATTCGGTCCGGTTTCTTAGAAACGAGCCAGTGCGGTTTCTTAAAAACCGGTCCGGTTTCTAAGAAACAAACCGGTCCGTTTTTAAAAAACGAGCCGGTTTCTTAAAAACGAGCCGGTCCGTTTTTTTAGAAACGAGCCGGTCCGGTTTCTTAGAAACGAGCCGGTCCGGTTTCTTACACCCGAGCCGGTCCGGTTTCTCACACCCGAGCCGGTCCGGTTTCTAAGAAACGAACCGGTCCGTTTTCAAAAAAACGAGCCGGTTTCTAAGAAACGAGCCGGCCTGGTTTCTAAGAACGAGCGGGCCCGGTTTCTAAGAACGAGCCGTTTTCTAAGATTGATCCGGTGTCTAAGAAATAAATCGGTCCGGCTTTGAAGAAACGCGTCGGTCCGGTTTCTAAGAACGAGCCGGTCCGGTTTCTAAGAATGAGCTGTTTTCTAAGATTGATGCAGTTTCTAAGAAATGAGTCGGTCCGGTTTCTAAGAAACGAACCGGTCCGGTTTCTAAGAAACGAACCGGTCCGGTTTCTAAGAAACGAACCGGTCCGGTTTCTAAGAAACGAACCGGTCCGGTTTCTAAGAAACGAACCGGTCCGGTTTCAAAAAAACGAGCCGGTTTCTAAGAAACGAGTCGGTCCGGTTACTAAAAACAAGCCGGCTTCTAGGAAACGAGCCGGTTTCTAACAAACGAGCCGGTTTCTGAGAAACGAAGCGGTTTCTAAGAAACAAGTCGGTTTCTAAGAAACGAGTCGGTCCGGTTTCTTAGGAACGAGTCGGTTGGGTTTCTAAAAAACAAGGCGGTTTCTAAGAATCGAGCCAGTCCGGTTTATAAGAACGAGCCGGTCCAGTTTCTAAAAACGAGCCGGTTTCTAAGACACGGGCCGGTCCGGTTTCTACGAAACGAGTCGGTTTCTAAGAAACGAGTCGGTCCGGTTTCTTAGGAACGAGTCGGTTGGGTTTCTAAAAAACAAGGCGGTTTCTAAGAATCGAGCCAGTCCGGTTTATAAGAACGAGCCGGTCCAGTTTCTAAAAACGAGCCGGTCCAGTTTCTAAAAACGAGCCGGTTTCTAAGACACGGGCCGGTCCGGTTTCTACGAAACGAGTCGGTCCGGTTTCTTAGAAATAATTCGGTCCGGTTTCTTAAAAACGAGCCGGTCCGGTTTCTAAGACTGAGCCGTTTTCTAAGATTGAGCCGGTTTCTAAGAAACGAGTCGGTTCGGCTTCGAAGAAACGCGTCGGTCCGGTTTCTAAGAAACGAGTCGGTCCGGATTCGAAGAAACGCGTCAGTCCGGTTTCTAAGAAACGAACCGGTCCGGTTTCTAAAAACGAGCTGGTTTCTAAGAAACGAGTCGGTCCGGTTTCTAAGAACGAGCCGTTTTCTAAGAAACGATCGGTCCGGTTTCTAAGAAACGAGTCGGTCCGGTTTCTTAGAAACGAGCCGGTCGGGTTTCTAAAAAACAAGGCGGTTTCTCAGAAACGAGCCAGTCCGGTTCTTATGAATGAGCCGGTCCAGTTTCTAAAAACGAGCCGGTTTCCAAGACACGAGCCGGTTCGGTTTCTACGAAACGACTCGATCCGGTTTCTAAGAAACGAGCCGGTCCGGTTTCTAAGAAACACGCCGGTCCGGTTTCTACGAATCGAGTCGGTTCGGTTTCTAAGAAACGAGTCGGTCCGGTTTCTAAGAAACGAGTCGGTCCGGTTTCTACAAAACGAGCCGGTCCGATTTCTTAGAGACGAACCGGTCCGGTTTCTTAGAAACGAGCCGGTTCGGTTTCTAAGAAACGAGCCGGTCCGGTTTCTTAGAGACGAACCGGTCCGGTTTCCTAAAAACGAGCCGGTCCGGTTTCTAAGAAACGAGTCGGTTTCTAAGAAACGAGCCGGCTTCTAAGAAACGAGCCGGTTTCTAAGAAACAGGTTGGTTTCTTAGAAACGAGCCGGTCCGATTTCAAAGAAACGAGCCGGTTTCTGAGAAACGAGCCGATTTAAAAAAAACGAGCCGATTTCAAAGAAACGAACCGGTTTCGAAAAAACGAGCCGGTTTCGAAGAAACGAGTCGGTCCGGTTTCTTAGAAATGAGTCGGTCCGGCTTTGAAGAAACGCGTCGGTCCGGTTTCTAAGAATGAGCCATTTTCTAAGATTGATCCGGTTTCTAAGAAATGAGTCGGCCCGGCTTTGAAGAAACGCGTCGGTCCGGTTTCTAAGAAACGAACCGGTCCGGTTTCTAAGAAACAAACCGGTCCGGCTTCTAAAAAACGAGCCGGTTTCTAAGAAACAAGTCGGTCCGGTTTCTAAAAACGAGCCGGTTTCTAAAAACGAGCCGGTTTCTAAGAAACGAGTCGGTCCGGTTTCTAAGAAACGAGTCGGTCCGGTTTCTAAGAAACGAGCCGGTTTCAAAGAAACGAGTCGGTTTCTAAGAAACGAGTCGGTTTCTAAGAAACGAGCCGGTTTCTAAGAAACGAGTCGGTTTCTAAGAAACGAGTCGGTCCGGTTTCTAAGAAACAAGCCGGTTTCTAAGAAACGAGTCGGTTTCTAAGAAACGAGTCGGTTTCTAAGAAACGAGCCGGTTTCTAAGAAACGAGTCGGTTTCTAAGAAACGAGTCGGTCCGGTTTCTAAGAAACAAGCCGGTTTCAAAGAAACGAGTCGGTTTCTAAGAAACGAGTCGGGGTGGTTTTTTAGGAACGAGCCGGTTGGGTTTCTAAAAAACAAGGCGGTTTCTAAGAAACGAGCCAGTCCGGTTCCTATGACCGAGCCGGTCCAGTTTCTAAAAACGAGCCGGTTTCTAAGACACGAGCCGGTCCGGTTTCTACGAAACGAGTCGGTCCGGTTTCTTAGAAATAATTCGGTCCGGTTTCTACGAAACGAGTCGGTCCGGTTTCTTAGAAATAATTCGGTCCGGTTTCTTAAAAGCGAGCCGGTCCGGTTTCTAAGAAACGAGCCGGTCCGGTTTCTAAGAACGAGCCGGCCCGGTTTCTAAGATTGAGCCGGTTTCTAAGAAACGCGTCGGTCCGGTTTCTAAGAAACGAGTCGGTCCGGATTCGAAGAAACGCGTCAGTCCGGTTTCTAAGGAACGAACCGGTTTCTAAGAAACGAGTCGGTTTCTAAGAAACGAGTCGGTCCGGTTTTTAAGAACGAGTCAGTTTCTAAGAAACGAGACGGTCCGGTTTCTAAGAAACAAGTCGGTCCGGTTTCTTAGAAATGAGCCGGTCGGGTTTCTAAAAAACAAGGCGGTTTCTAAGAAACGAGCCAGTCCGGTTCCTACGAAACGAGTCGATCCGGTTTCTAGGAAACGAATCGGTCCGATTTCTAAGAAACGAGCCGGCCCGGTTTCTAAGAAACGAGTCGGTTCGGTTTCTAAGAAACGGGTCGGTCCGGTTTCTAAGAACGAGCCGGCCCAGTTTCTAAGAACGAGCCGGTCCGGTTTCTAAGACTGAGCCGTTTTCTAAGAAACGAGTCGGTCCGGCTTTAAAGAAACGCGTCAGTCCGGTTTCTAAGGAACGAACCGGTCCGGTTCCTAAAAAACGAGCCGGTTTCTAAGAAACGAGTCGGTCGGGTTTCTAACAAACAAGCCGGTCCGGTTTCTTAGAGACGAGCCGGTCGGGTTTCTAAAAAACAAGGCGGTTTCTAAGAAACGAGCCAGTCCGGTTCCTACGAAACGAGTCGATCCGATTTCTAAGAAACGAGTCGGTCCGATTTCTTAGAAACGAGCCGGTCCGGTTTCTAAGAAACGAGTCGGTTCGGTTTCTAAGAAACGAGCCGGTCCGGTTTCTACGAAACGAGTCGGTTCGGTTTCTAAGAAACGAGTCGGTCCGGTTTCTAAGAAACGAGCCGGTCCGGTTTCTTAGAGACGAACCGGTCCGGTTTCTCAGAAACGAGCCGGTCCGGTTTCTAAGAAACGAACCGGTCCGGTTTCTTAGAGACGAACCGGTCCGGTTTCTTAAAAACGAGCCGGTTCGGTTTCTAAGAAACGAGTCGGTTTCTAAGAAACGAGCCGGTTTCTAAGAAGCGAGCCGGTTTCTAAGAAACAGGTTGGTTTCTTAGAAACGAGCCGGTCCGATTTCAAAGAAACGAGCCGGTTTCTAAGAAACGAGCCGATTTCGAAGAAACGAGCCGGTTTCAAAGAAACGAGTCGGTCCGGTTTCTTAAAAACAAGCCGGTCCGGTTTCTTAGAAACGAGCCGGTCCGGTTTCTTAACCCCAAGCCGGTCCGGTTTCTAAGAAACGAACCGGTTTTTAAGAAACGAACCGGTTTTTAAGAAACGAGCCGGTCTGGTTTCTAAGAAAGAGCCGGCGCGGTTTCTAAGAACGAGTCGGTTCGGTTTCTAAGGATGAGCCGTTTTCTTTGAATGAGCCGGTTTCTGAGAAACGAGTCGGTCCGGTTTCTAACAAACAAAACCGGTCCGGTTTTTAACAAACGAGCCCGGTTCTAAGAACGAGCCGGTTTCTAAGAAACGAGTCGATCCGGTTTCTAGGAAACGAATCGGTCCGATTTCTAAGAAACGAGCCGGCCCGGTTTCTAAAAAACGAGCCGGTTTCTAAGAAACGAGTCGGTCCGGTTTCTAAGAAACGAGCCGGTCGGGTTTCTAAAAAACAAGGCGGTTTCTAAGAAACGAGCCAGTCCGGTTCCTATGAATGAGTTGGTCCAGTTTCTAAAAACGAGCCGGTTTCCAAGACACGAGCCGGTCCGGTTTCTACGAAACGAGTCGATCCGGTTTCTAAGAAACGAGTCGGTCCAATTTCTAAGAAACAAGCCGGTCCGGTTTCTAAGAAACGAGTCGGTTCGGTTTCTAAGAAACGAGCCGGTCCGGTTTCTTAGAGACGAACCGGTCCGGTTTCTCAGAAACGAGCCGGTCCGGTTTCTAAGAAACAAGTCGGTTTCTAAGAAACGAGCCGGTCCGGTTTCTTAGAGACGAACCGGTCCGGTTTCTTAAAAACGAGCCGGTCCGGTTTCTAAGAAACGAGTCGGTCCGATTTCAAAGAAACGAGCCGGTTTCTAAGAAACGAGCCGATTTCGAAGAAACGAGCCGGTTTCAAAGAAACGAGTCGGTCCGGTTTCTTAAAAACGAGCCGGTCCGGTTTCTTAGAAACGAGCCGGTCCGGTTTCTTAACCCCAAGCCGGTCCGGTTTCTAAGAAACGAACCGGTTTTTAAGAAACGAACCGGTTTTTAAGAAACGAACCGGTTTTTAAGAAACGAGCCGGCCCGGTTTCTAAGAAAGAGCCGGCCCGGTTTCTAAGAACGAGCCGGTTCGGTTTCTAAGGATGAGCCGTTTTCTTTGAATGAGCCGGTTTCTAAGAAACGAGTCGATCCGGTTTCTAGGAAACGAATCGGTCCGATTTCTAAGAAACGAGCCGGCCCGGTTTCTAAGAAACGAGTCGGTTCGGTTTCTAAGAAACGAGCCGGTCCGGTTTCTAAGAACGAGCCGGCCCGGTCTCTAAGAACGAGCCGGTCCGGTTTCTAAGACTGAGCCGTTTTCTAAGATTGAGCCGGTTTCTAAAATTGAGCCGGTTTCTAAGAAACGAGTCGGTCCGGCTTCAAAGAAACGCGTCAGTCCGGTTTCTAAGAAACGAACCGGTCCGGTTTCTAAGAAACGAACCGGTCCGGTTTCTAAAAAACGAGCCGGTTTCTAAGAAACGAGCCGGTCGGGTTTCTAAAAAACAAGGCGGTTTCTAAGAAACGAGCCAGTCCGGTTCCTATGAATGAGTTGGTCCGGTTTCTAAAAACGAGCCGGTTTCCAAGACACGAGCCGGTCCGGTTTCTACGAAACGAGTCGATCCGGTTTCTAAGAAACGAGTCGGTCCGATTTCTAAGAAACGAGCCGGTTCGGTTTCTAAGAAACGAGCCGGTCCGGTTTCTACGAAACGAGTCGGTTCGGTTTCTAAGAAACGAGTCGGTCCGGTTTCTAAGAAACAAGTCGGTTTCTAAGAAACGAGCCGGTCCGGTTTCTTAGAGACAAACCGGTCCGGTTTCGTAAAAACGAGCCGGTCCGGTTTCTAAGAAACGAGTCGGTTTCTAAGAAGCGAGCCGGTTTCTAAGAAGCGAGCCGGTTTCTAAGAAACAGGTTGGTTTCTTAGAAACGAGCCGGTCCGATTTCAAAGAAACGAGCCGGTTTCTAAGAAACGAGCCGATTTCGAAGAAACGAGCCGGTTTCGAAGAAACGAGTCGGTCCGATTTCTTAAAAACGAGCCGGTCCGGTTTCTTAACCCCAAGCCGGTCCGGTTTCTAAGAAACGAGCCGGTCCGGTTTCTAAGAAAGAGCCGGCCCGGTTTCTAAGAACGAGCCGGTTCGGTTTCTAAGGATGAGCCGTTTTTTTTTAATGAGCCGGTTTCTAAGAAACGAGTCGGTCCGGCTTCGAAGAAACGCGTCGGTCCGGTTTCTACAAAACGCGTCGGTCCGGTTTCTAAGAAACGAACCGGTCCGGTTTCTAACAAACGAGCCGGGTTCTAAGAACGAGCCGGTTTCTAAGAAACGAGTCGGTCCGGTTTCTAAGAACGAGCCGGTTTCTAAGAAACGAGTCGACCGAAAAGACTCGTTTCTTAGAAACGAGCCGGTCGGGTCTCTAAAAAACAAGGCGGTTTCTAAGAAACAAGCCAGTCCGATTTATGAGAAACGAGCCGGTTTTTAAGAAACGAGCCGGTTTTGAAGAAACGAGCCGGTTTCTAAGAAACGAGTCGGTCCGGTTTCTAAGAAACGAGTCGGTCCGGTTTCTAAGAAACGAGTCGGTCCGGTTTCTAAGAACAAGCCGGTTTCTAAGAAACGAGTCGGTCCGGTTTCTAAGAAACGAGCCGGTTTCTAAAAAACAAGCTGTTTTTTTAAGAAACGAGCCGGCTTATAAGAAACGAGTCGGTCCGGTTTCTAAGAAACGAGTCGGTCCGGTTTCTAAGAAACGAGTCGGTCCGGTTCTAAAAGCGAGCCGGTTCTAAAAGTGAGTCGGTTTTAGAAGCGCGCCGGTTTTAAGAACGAGTCGGTTCTAAAAGCGAGCCGGTTCGAAGAACGAGCCGGTTCTAAAAGCGAGCCGTTTTTAAAAGCAAACCGGTTCTAAAAGCGAGCCGGTTCTAAAAGTGAGTCGGTTCTAAAAGCGAGCCCGTTCTAAGAACGAGCCGATTCGAAGAACGAGCCGGTTCTAAAAGCGAACTGGTTTTAAAAGCAAGTCGGTTCTAAAAGCTAGTCGGTTTAAAAAACGAGCCGGTTCTAAGAACGAGCCGGTTCTAAGAACGAGCCGGTTCTAAGAACGAGCCGGTTCTAAGAACAAGCCAGTTCTAAGAACGAGCCGGTTCTAAGATCGAGCCGATTCTAAGATCGAGCCGATTCTAAGAACGAGCCGGTTCTAAATGCAAGCCGGTTCTAAAAGCGAGCCGGGTTTAGGAATGAGCCGGTTCTAAGAACGGGTCTCGCTCACTTTGACTCGTGGGTGCGTCTGGTCTGTAAGCCATTCTGTACAGAGCCAGTGAACTCAAATGGCCCACATCCACGGTAGTCCACCACACATACACGAATCAGTACTATGATCGAGAGTGTTCCCAATATGGCTGGTATAGCATTCATATCAAACCTTGAGGTAACTGCCGGTAACCAACATATTATAGGCATGCGGAAAATAATGATAAGTGTTACGCACAGCCACCGCATCTTGCCTGCGTCATAGCTCAATAGAGCCCGGTTGGACGGAGCAACATTCAAAAGCCAGGTAAGATAGTAATTATTTGGAACTAGCTAAATTTTGGAAAATAAGCAATAATCCTAACACGAAGATACATTTTTCCCTACCTCAAAGGAAACGCTGGGACTCGTCAGTGAGGAAACTGACGCGTTCCTTAACGTGTAAACATACGTCACATGGTTAAGCAATCGGAGGAGATCAGGGCGAAGCAGGGTTTTTGAGCCAGTTGCTATTATTGGCCGTCTGTAAGGGAAACATGAGTTTCGCTGTAGACACAATGGGCTGAATCAGCGAACAATAATAATAATAATAATAATCATCATCATAACAACAACAACAAACGCTTAACACCTATGTTTAGTGCTATCATGCATTTATGCTGCTATCATTGCCATTTTGTGAGACCCACCACATCATCAGATAGACTCGAGGTAGACAATTGCAGTAAACATCTATAAATGTTAAAATAACTTTTTTTTTATGTGTATGCCACCTAATCTAATACTCGTATATGTCGACTTGCCTGGGTACGTTCTAGCGAGCGCTCGAAATATTCGATATCTATGCTTTCACAAGTCGAGCGCGGAACTCTGAGGAACGTTCAATGTTCAGCTGATAAAGCTCTACAATGAGGCCCCTGAGTGAGGTACGCTGAGTTGGCGTCTGCTCGTTGGTTTGTGGTTTGGTCGACGTGCTGCCTTTAATTTTATTCCTCGTCCCTGAAGCACCAGATCGGATGGTAAATACTTGCTCAGTACGCAATATTGAACTTACTGAAGGTGAAAGGTGGATGAAGAATGACCACGGTGACGACGACAACGTTGGTCGATCATAGAACTTTGCCTCTGAAGATTAAGCTGTCGACTTTGTGCAGCAAAGCACGCCCCACTGAATTTCGACATTCGCACCTACGCTCCATACGTAGATGGATGCTTGCATGGGGTTGCCTCTGGTGCTCCGACCATAAACAGCTGCCATGTCTCGCACCTACAGTGGATCAGAGTAGGCATATATATATATATATATATATATATATATATATATATATATATATATATATATATATATATATATCTGTATACATATATATATATGCATATATATATATAAGGATGGTTGACGTATATACATGGTAGGCGCTCTGCGCCTCCGCCGGGACAGTGGACAGCGCATTGTGGATGGTCTTCGCCCGCGGGGTGAGAATAATGATGCGGATTCCAAGTTTGTTTGTTGCCCGCGGAGCAGGATGTCCACCAGGCCGTCTAGGGGGTGCGTCGTTGAACGAGCGTGATGCAGGTATGTTTGCAAATATATATATAACGTTTGTAAGAGTCTTCTATGCATCCATACTCATCTGCGACTACTATTAGACTTGCCACTAATTACGGACTGGCCTGGGGCTTTGCGGTGTTTTGCTGGCTGTGTTCATGTGCGGGTCAACGCGACAGACTCGCTAGACGAAGCGTTTTAATGATACGACGGGCGAGACCGGGCGGGGAGAGGGGGTAAAGCTGCTGTGAGGGAGCGAGAGACAGTGATACCAGATAGAGAGCGAGAGCGAAGGAGAGAAAGAGGAGAGAAAAGCTGCTAAAACGCGCATCTCTACTTTCTCGTGTACGTTGCTTCCCAGGTGCGCTTCGATGTACGAGAATAGAGGGCCGGGCGATCGCGGTGCGACTGCTTGCCGTCAGGGGACACACTTTAAGTTCGGCAATTGAATTTCTCGCACACTCCTGTTGGATTCACGGCAATGGAACTTGCTGCACACTCCAGTAGTATTGTTGCTCTTCAAAAGCGGGAAGAACTCATAATTATAGAAGGACTATTGCCAGCGAAATAGAAGAAGGTAAGATTGGCATTGTTACGTATAGCGGGTAAGCCGATTGGTGTACCAACCTTCTACACACCAATATGTCCCGGGAGCATAGTTCAAAATATCTATAAACTAGCCTTATTCAAAAGCAGCACGGCGGTCGAGATAGAGAAGAACAAGATGCTACTGTGTAAAATCTGGTTCCAGCACGAGCGGGCCTATTTGATCAGCGCTGAAGTGCGTACGGCAAATAGCTCAAGAAAAGAGGAAAATACGGTCTATATTTGGCTGTCTTCCTATAGTTAATTTGATAAGTGACTTGATTTTAACTCGATAAACTGGGGCGCGATGTAAATGGAATTCTATTTTACGTCACATATTTGACGCAAACTTGTGAGATAAGTGAGGGATAAAATTGAGTGAAGAAGCACCTGAGCGGAGTACGACTCAAGGCCGGCGTAGGCCATAATGAAGCGTGGTAGGGGAGAGATGCCACATAGTGTAAAGGTGGTGGGACGCGCGGATAATCTGGTGGTGATCACGGCCAGGACAGATATAATTATAAGACAAGATGATCATCAAAGGCTAACTGAGCGCAGAATACTATGGCTAAGTAGATAAGTAGGCAACACCTTAAATTAGTACCAGAAAAACATGGGACGTCATGCCAGAAAGAAATAAATTCCAGGGGTTTTGATCTTCATGAAGAACATCAACGTGACAACATGAAAGGTGTTTAGCCAAGAACAGTACCTGTCCGGCGTCTAGCATGTGAGGTAGGTAAAGAAAACAGCAATTGCTGTGGCAGGTCTTTTACATTGGCACTCTTGAATTATGTTAGAAATTAAAAGGGCCGAAGATGAACAGGAAAATCCTCAATACGAAAGGTATGCTCAAAGGCGTTAAAAATAGAGCAATACAATACAAGGTTTGGTTATTGACGGTTTATTACAATGCTTCAGTTCTTGAAAACAACTAGGAAAACGGAGTGATTCAGTGCGCATATATATATATATATATATATATATTATTCACACAAGTTCACACATGTGCACCAATTCATATATTTTCACATATATGTATACACTTACGCAGCAGAAAGCTTATGCTGAACCTCGGGCTTCATTGTGGACAGGGCACGGAAATACCATAGAGCTAACCACTAAGAGGTTTTCAGAAGTGGCGACATAGAATTGGCAGAAGCCAAGCAAGCCGCATCCAAGCATTTCAAAGGGCGTGACTCGACATGACAGCACGACTCGGCTTGAACTCAAGAGCTGCTCGCGAAGGGTGCTGTAGTATGGCTTTGTATCCTCTCCTCAGTGTTTCTATCAAGAGACTGCTTAACGACAATACTACTCGGATTGGGTTAGTTTTCGACTAGGTGCCAACTTGGTTATCTTTCGCCAATACGCTTGTGGTTACCTGGTCGACAAACTGGGGATTTCCTAAAATTCCTCTGTCAGTTCAGCGCTCATCGTCGCTCGGGGCGCGCCGCCTCAAACAAAAATCGCTCTGCCGGGTCCTTAGGCCCGTCGGATACCTTTGCTTACTGGAGGCCCCAGGCATCTGTACTTGAAACGACGAGCGCCCTTAGGGTATGACCCGTATGCACTTGAGAGGAGAGTCGGACGCTCGCCTAGGATGCCACAGTCACCTTCCTTAATAATCGGTGGCTGTGCCGCAGGCAATATGCGGCTGTTGCCGAGTCGCACAAGTTGCTTTTAAAACATTAGGTGATGCCATAGTTAGTGCCAAATGCACACACTCTAGCAATAAAATCGAAACCATCCTCATGCTTGCGTCCGGCGACAAGTGCTCGGCAATATTCGTCAGACGGCGCCTAAGGCTTGAAATCTACATCGGACAAAAACGCCGCGGCGGTTCAAAGCGCGATTCAGCGGTGGTCGGTTGAATAGATATCCGATTTTTCTACAACCTGAAATCTGTCGTTTTCAGAACGCAAAAATAAGTACACAATTATTTATGAGTCCAGAAAGCGAAAGGCTGAGTGGAGTCTTCAAATTAACATGTGAGAACGTACCCTACAAAACGTTGTATAGCTGAAGACAGCCGCAAAATAATCGTAGGTGAGAAGTAAGACGACCCGTATGGCCGGCATCACTATATATCGCTATATACCTGCTGTCACAGATGGAATTTGAACAGACAGAGCGCACCACACAATTAAACAGGCGAAATACAGATAGAGCATGCGACACAATTGAGCAGACGAACGGGAAGTACGTAGAGTGTACGCCGTAGCGGACGACGTTGTAGTAGCACAGAAGGCCGCCAGGGGGCGGGGCGGTCGACTGAAGATATTTAAGCGGCTGCGGCCATGTTAGAATTCTCTTGACTCGTGCCTCGTGACTCTCGTTTTTTGCTTCTCCGCCGCCGCCACGTGCTAGGGGCGCCATCTTCGGGTGAGCCAGAGCCGGCCCGTTGCTGTGCCGTGTTATAGATACTCGTATGTGCGCGTAGGTTAGGTTAGGTGTGAATCAGTGTATTCAGTACGGCCGCGCATTAGTAACTGTGTGTGACATTATATATAATATATATTAATGTATATATAGCATTGTGTAAACGGACACCGCCGTCTGTGTAGTGAGAACGAATGTGAGCTCCACCCACGGGAGCAAGACCAGTATCGAGAAATAAATACGAACTGAGTTTTCTATTATTCTTGATATACATTTGTTCTCGTTCCGCATTAGTTCTGTAACATATTTGGCGGCCAACGTGGGGCAGTGTATTAATTAACCGTTACACTAATTGCAGAACAGATAGGCCATTATGGCAGATTCGATAGATCATCTCCGAGCAGTTAGGAAGACTACGCGCGCCAGCGTTTCTGCTTTACGCAGTGCTGTGCTGCAATTATGGCCCGAGGGGCAGGGGCCACCGGCCAAGTCCGCGGCCAACGACCAGCGAGTAGCTACATGGCTACTAAAGCTGGAACGTTTAGAAAAAAAAACTAGTTGAGCTAGATGATAAAATATGTGCATTGTCAATAGGTGCCAGTGAAGACATCCTAGTCGAGCAGATGGCACGTTGCGAAGCGTACATGGAAATGATAGACCAAATTAAGCATTTATTAGGCACCTACAGGAGCGATGGCGCCCCGAGCGGAGCTGAGCGTAGTGCGCAGTCCTCGGACGCTCGCACTCTGGCCGACGCAGTGGCGTCGTTAGTCGAATTACAGCGGGAGACGCTGAGTGGAGCATCCGCGAATGACGGTTCAGCCGTGGCGCACGGCAAAATGGAGTTGATTTTAGATCGACTAGTCTCAATACAAGAATCCGGCACCTCGGACGGCGCATCTTTGCCGCCGCCGAAGCTGCGGAAATTTGGTGGTGACGAACACGAGTTTCCAGTCTTCATCGAAGAGTTTAGAAATTTGCGTTCCAGTCTTCATCGAAGAGTTTAGAAGCGTGCGCAAGGTGGGGGGAGCCGATTTCGCGAACTCCAACATCCCGTCTGGCTGGAACGTAAGCGCCTCCTGGTTCCATCCCACACCTAGTACCTTTTCGACACCTGCTGGACGCAGCAGCGTGCCCTCCTTCTCTCACGTCGCCGAACTGGTCTCGCAACGCCCGGCAATTGGACTTGAATTTCTTCAAGACCATACCCACGTCACCCAGTATTTCGACTGACTCTGAAACTCTTCGATGAAGGCTGGAAACTTGTTTTCGTCACCACCAAATTTCCGCAGCTTCGGCGGCGGCAAAGATGCGCCGCCCGAGGTGCCGGATTCTTGTATTGAGACTAGTCGATCTAAAATCAACTCCATTTTGCCGTGCGCCACGGCTGAACCGTCATTCGCGGATGCTCCACTCAGCGTCTCCCGCTGTAATTCGACTAACGATGCCACTGCGTTGGCCAGCGTGCGAGCGTCCAAGGACTGCGCACTACGCTCAGCTTCGCTCGGGGCGCCATCGCTCCTGTAGGTGCCTAATAAATGCTTAATTTGGTCTATCATTTCCATGTACGCTTCGCAACGGGCCATCTGCTCGACTAGGATGTCTTCACTGGCACCTATTGACAATGCACATATTTTATCATCTAGCTCAACTAGTTTTTTTTTCTAAACGTTCCAGCTTTAGTAGCCATGTAGCTACTCGCTAGTCGTTGGCCGCGGACTTGGCCGGTGGCCCCTGCCCCTCGGGCCATAATTGCAGCACAGCACTGCGTAAAGCAGAAACGCTGGCGCGCGTAGTCTTCCTAACTGCTCGGAGATGATCTATCGAATCTGCCATAATGGCCTATCTGTTCTGCAATTAGTGTAACGGTTAATTAATACACTGCCCCACGTTGGGCGCCAAATATGTTACAGAACTAATGCGGAACGAGAACAAATATATATCAAGAATAATAGAATACTCAGTTCGTATTTATTTCTCGATACTGGTCTTGCTCGCGTGGGTGGAGCTCACATTCGTTCTCACTACACAGACGGCGATGTCTGGTTACACAATGCTATATATATATTAATATATATTATATATAATGTCACACACAGTTACTAATGGGCGGCCGTACTGAATACATTGATTCACACCTAGCCTAACCTACGCGCACATATCTATAACACGGCACAGCAACGGGCCGGCTCTGACTCACCCGGGGATGGCGCCCCTAGCACGTGGCGGAGAAGCAAGAGACGAGAGTCTTGAGGCACGAGTCAAGAGGATTGTAACATGGCCGCAGCCGCTTAAATATCTTCAGTCGACCGCCCCGCCCCCTGGCGGCCTTCTGTGCTACTAAAACGTCGTCCGCTACGGCGCACACTCTACGTACTTCCCGGTCGTCTCCTCAATTGTGTCGTATGCTCTATCTGTATTTCGTCTGTTCAATTGTGTGGCGCGCTCTGTCTGTTCAAATTGTGTGGCGCGCTTTGTCCATCTGTGGCACCTGCCATTTGCCTTGTGGGGTTACCCCCCCCCCCCCACGAAGTAAGGGTGGGAGCCAAAACCATACGAAAACTAATGTCTTACGGTTTCACAGAAACTAAGTCAAGTGAACTTTAAAAAGGCCATGCCAGGTCCAGTGCTTCACTCCACTGACTAAAACTGACAACACACTTTAGATCTATCTTATGGACATAGGATGGGACGGTCTCTTTCAGGCGGCTGCTCTTCGAATAAAGAACGCGCGTGCTTTTAATAGCAGTCAAGCACAGACTCAGCTATCATTGGTTCAAAGCATTACCCTCATCGAAAACTAGCACGTTATTAGGGGCCACACATGTCCAGATTTGCGCTGGCGTTCGTTTGGGCGAGAATGTTAGAGAACGTTTTCTATGGTCTGTGGTCTTTTATGTGGTGCCAGAGTGTCTACAGAGAGGTTGTATGCGCTGCTTTGCGAAAGGAAGATTCCTACGGCATAAACGGTTAAATCAAACCACACCAAATATCTTCTACAGGGCGAGTTTTCTAGCCAAACTAACCTACCTTACTTTATGAGACGGAAATCGGCCCGATGGAGTACCTTTTCGACCGGTTAAAGAAGGAAGAAGTGTATGCTGCTACCCTATGCACACCTTGTAGACGCGGTTTTTGTATAGTTGTCTTGATTGCTCCAAGCGCTGATGGCTGTAAAGGGTAGTTGTCGATTATATACGTGATTATGCTGAGTAAGCTAGCGGTATCATTATTTTTATTGTGCATGCATCATTTTCGCATCATAACACAACAGAAGGGTTTGCGTGGAAGATCAGGTTCTGATTGTTTTGCTCTAGAAAGTTAAGCTACAATCTTACAAACTATAATACTAGCATAATGACCATTATGGATAAAAAGTGCAATCGGTTTAACATGCCTATTAACCTTCAGACCGCAAGTAGGCAGATTGGAGACCCCCATATGGGCAGCAAAATCTACATTCTACAGTCTAATGATTATTTTTTTTATTCATTGTGTCTGTGCTGACACAGTTTCAGACTAAGAAAAAAGCGTGCTCTTCCCGGCGTATCATGTAATGGTTATTACGACGAACTACAATGGATACAGTACTTAAGAATAGCTATTTTGTTCAGCAAAACAACGACACATGCATACTATTTGTATGCTATGCCTGACTTACATATTTCGAAAAACGAATTCTAGTATATGGTTACTGTTATAAATTTTAAGATCACTAAGCACTATACATTAGACACGCATATATCTTGGCTAAATTATATTTAAAGAAAATACATTGTAACAAAAAACAGAACGCGCTGTGACATCGAATATAGTACACATAGATTGCCGCAAAAAAAATCTGCAACAAGCGCAATTTTGCGTCTAGACTGAATGTAGCTCCCGTGTGTGGTCGGCACCTCAACCAAGCTATTGTGCTATTTCATCCCCAGGTTTGAATAACAGTGTCTCGGTTGGATTCAAAATAAAAAGATGTTCGGCTTAAATCAATCGGCCTAACCAGACTTGAACGTTATACTGTCTTAACGTGAAGTCAACGACTACGTTGAATGATGCGCGTTGTTTGCCTATGCAATGAGTTGCGCTCTGACGTAACTAGTCTATATATTACAGTTGGAATTTTCTCTAAATAGGACAGACAGATGAGACTATCGTAGGTATGAACCGGGCCATTATAAAACCCTAAAGCAATTTGTATATAAATATGTATATAACGGCAAAGCAAGCGGAGGTGCTATGGCACATACGTTCTTAGAAGATCGGATAAGGCTTACAGCTGGTTAGAATTGACGGCCTTGCAAGGAGGTAATTTCTAGCCAGCTTACGTAATTACATAAAATAGTTGGCACACAAATACAATTGTATTGTGTACAGAAAAATTTGTTTGCGTAGAAGTGATAAATATTGGTACTTTTGCTGGCCTCGTACAGCTTTTGTCACATTACTAGTGTTCAATATTAAGGCCAGTGTGTAACGCACTGGTATCATGGCAATCAAGCGATTTGATATTTTTTTATCACTTGATTACCATGATGGACGTATCTTACTTGATCGTCGTGATGGATCATAAAACACTAATAATAGCAAATATTGCATATATTGGTACTTTGGCAAATGTAATACATGCATCAGGCATATTAAAAAACAGTCCTACATTTTTTCGTAACAAACATTGTTCGCTGTCTTGTCGTAGAAGTGTACAATTGCTACTATAAATTGACTGTATGAACGTATGCGCTGTTTTTCTGTCCGGAAGTACCGCTGAAGTATACGAAACAGGTAGGTTAATTACGAATTATATTTCGCGACACTTGCGGTTGGGATGCGCTGTTTATACACCAACCAACGCTCTTTCACGTAGTAGTGACACATCAATGAGACTGTTAATGCATACACGTTCAGGAGGATGCTCACTGAAGCCTGTCATCACTACCCTGTTATCTAAGTAAGAGAGTTTCGTTATGCTATGCTGGTTAAAACTCGGCTCGGGTAGCTATCTGCCGTAAAGGAGAACATGCTGTCATGGTATAGATATAGCTCGATATAATTGTTTTGATACCGTAGTTGTCGATTCCAATTACCTTAGGTTTCGGCTAGAAACATTCCGACATTTTCCTGTTCAAAGGCGGATAATGGGCCACTCCTGGTCATTTTAAAATCGATGTTGCAGGCAAATGCATTGAAAGCGTTAGAAAGGCGCCTTGCGTTAACTATCAGTGCCGTTTCATAAATTACGAAGACAACTTAAAGCTCTAATCGTCGACAAATGCAGTGTACTGCTTTCTCGGTTAGTTAAGTTAAGTTAAACTGCTAAAATTCAAATGGAATAGTTCATACAATCGCTCTCTAGAATCGTCCATACAGTTAATCCTTAACAGCTTGGCAGTACGACTCGTCTTGGTCGACTATGTCTGCAAATCACTAGCTAGACGCCAGACATAAAGCTGCATATATACGATATATTGTTTAGTTCTACTTTCTACCTAATATATTATTGAGAGCTTATTTCTCGACTAAAAGGTTGCCATTGGTTCTTTCGCTTACTTAGAGCTGGATTTAGTACCGATGAAAGATTACATAAAGCCTTATCGCTACCGAAGCTGAAGAATACTTACCACTTTCAACGACACGAAGGAACTCAACGTAAGCATGGCGCTAAGTGTGGAGCTAGCGCTAAGTGTGTAGAAACGCTATGCCGTTGAGATAGCCGCAACGTGGCGGCGATCATAAGCGATTTGACGGACATGAATGAGCAAATTATGTCGTTGGGTTTGTCAAGGTGTACATCTTTGCAATTGGGGTGTAATCTGTTCTATATTTATGTTTCTCTGTCGTCTAAACACCTAAAGATGATTGACGTGGCTTAGCCACGATTTATTAGGTGACTCATATTAAGATGCACAATTGCACACTGGCTAGCCGCCATTCGCTAAATACGAACACGCTTTATGAATTAATTCACGATTGTTTCCAAGGCAGTGATCCCATTAAGCTCATTCATCCGGGAAACAGCACGACAACCCGACACCTCTTTGCGTAGCTAGTTCCAAATATCAAAATAGGTTTTTAAACACATCTTGCTTCAACTTCGTTTATATAGTTGAGAAGACTCCGTAAAAAAAGTGAGAGGCACTGATGTTGCTTTCGGTCGAGTGGAGTCACTACGAAAAGTTAAAACTCCCTAATTTAGGGAGTTTGAGATTGTCAGTTAAAATGTGTACCGCTTATACTGACAACTATCGCAATAATTAATATCACTCTAGTACAGTACATTTTACTTGATTGCGTCGCTCTGGAATATCCGCTTATAATCTTTTAAGTTTGCCAACATTCTTAGCCCAAGTTTGCCGTGCGTTGGGTTTCCAGGGATAGGTTTAGAAAAGTATATTTTCTTTCGTACTATTGACTTTGACTTTAACTGACTTTGACAATAAATTATTTTATTCATCTGACTATTCAGCTGTGTTCCCGAAATCTAGTCAGGTATCTGGTCGACCTACCTGCCGTTATATCTTTAGATTTGCTGTCTGACTTCGATTTAGCATTATTTTTTGTGACGTCTAGTTTAGGTAACAGGCAGCCTTGATAACTGATATTGGACTACACATTTTTCATCACATAAAACATACTATACAGTGTAAATGATGTTGAAGAAGTAAATATAAGGAGCTAAGCAAACTACCTGATGGATTGGGCATGTTTGTTATGCATACCTATCAAGTGGAGTTGTATTTGCCCAAGACGGAACTATATCCATTAATTATAGAAGCCAAAATTACTACGGCAACGTCGGCAAAACCAGTAACTTTATTATAGGTCCGGACGTAGCTCCTCCATTTCTTTCGACATCTTTCCTGTTACCTCTTACGGATCCAATTTAGAGACATAACTACACATTACGAATTTAATTTGCGTTACCTCGAGACACTGGTAATAAATTATGACCACCGTAGTGAAACGTGTTAACATTAAGGTAGAACCTGGCCTGCACACGGACTCCCATAACTCACACACCTGGCTGGCTCGTCCTTCAGTCGATCTAACTGCCGTTATCCCTTTAGATTTGCGACAACTAGTTTGACTTCGTGTTAACATTATTTATGTGACGTCTAGTTCAAGTAATAGGCAGCCTTGATAAATGATATTGGACCACACGTTGTTCGTCACATGAAACATACTGCACAGTGGAACATATGTTGAGACCTTTAAACTTTTATTGTGGGAATTATACTCAATTTTGTTGCATTATCGCGAACACGCTTTTGATTTGTGCATACTCTCGTAAACTTCTATTGTGGTAATTATACTCAATTCTGTTGCTCTTTTGCGTGCAAACTTTTGATTTGTACATACACTCGTATATTGTGTATATTTTAAATGAAAAGTGACAGATTGCCAACTTGTTGGGCATGTCAATAAACCTGGTTGATTGATTGAGGCACCGGGCGTAGGGGGAGACTTAGCCGCGTCCAACGCCGACTGTGACAAAAGCTACGACCTCGCTAGCTGTGATACCGCTTGATGTCAGAAGCTGAGGCTGCCGTCCACGATGCGCACAGCCCCCTTCAGATTACGCAAAGATGGACGATTGTCAAAGTTGACTCCAGGAACGCCTTTAACTCTTACCTCGGAGGCCCGACGTTTGCCAGGTTTCTCTGTTTTGAAAGCAGACTCATCACGCCGGCGTCCGGTCGCCAACAGAAGGGATTCAGGTGCACTGTTGCTATTTTCGGCTTGCTCCTCCAGCCGATTTTTCTGCGGCTGGAGATTAGCTTTGTCGTATCATACCTAGACGACCTCATTATGGCCGATCCTGTCCCGGAATGCCAGTAAGTGTGAATTGTTTCACCGGGAAATGACGGACGACAAAATACATGGCGCCATTAAAACCCTCAACGAAACGCTCCCAGACGTCCAGACCTTACGCGAGGTCGTATAGTTTGGAACTCCTCGGCGCCGTTATCCTTCCCCAAGGACCACCTAGGGGTCCGCCGTACGTCGTTTTGCGGATACATGCTAGTTCTTAAATGGCACCGAGTCGGCTTCCTTCTTGCTGCCCCATTCACTTAGTGTGCAGGATCGCGTACTGTGAGAGAACAAGTCCAGCCTTCAAGATATCCGCAAACCTCCAACAAGTCGATTCGGTTATGCTGCGATGTGGGAGATGTGTCTGAACATTCCCTCGATACACACGCCCTCAGCTTCAGCTGTCGGCCAGCCTCGGCCGGTTCGGGCTTATGAGCACCTCCAGCCGAGAATTCAACTCGCCGACGTTTGCCTACCGGAGAATTGTTCAAGCTCTCTTCCGTCAGGTCTCGCCAGTAGCTCACCAAGGCAAAGTAGCAGCTCACTTTTGACGACTCAGGCTCAGCAGAGGGAAATAGGGGCAAACAATCTGTTCCTGTGGGAAAAAGATTCCTGGCGCAAGCCAAGTCTCAACTCGAAGATTATGTTTTTGTTCTATTTTTTAATTTTATATTTCGTCTGGTCTAACATTTTCTTATTCCGGCATCTAAATTTACTGGCTAGGAATACTTTAATATTAAAATAAATAAATAAGAACTGTGATGAAAATAATAATAATAATAATAATAATAATAATAATAATAATAATAATAATAATAATAATTATTATTATTATTATTATTATTATTATTATTACGGAATAAGTCATCGGTCTATATAACCTATTGTGCGTCACCTTGGGACCGGGTGCATCCGAAGCCGCAGTCAGCCAGCTAGCATAAAGCGAGTTTCACAAAGTTGTTTCCGGGTGTGGTCGTTTGCTTCTGTTGTTTTTGTTACGACTGCTGTTGTTGTTATTGTTGTTGAAGCTGTGGTCGCTGCTGTTGTCGCTTTTCTTGCTTTTCGTTTTGGAAAAACTTCAGCAAAAGAAAAATTCCAGACGGTGGAAATAGGCGAACGCAGTGTATACTCGGATTGACCATGGTGATTTTCCCGCCTTCTTTCTCATCCTCCTTTTGACTGGCCTTTCTTCTTGCTATTTCTTTTTGTTTTCCCCTACCACAAACATGTTTCTTTCGTCTTCACTCGCCCTCATGTTGCCCTTTTCCTGCCTATCCAGTGTGCGTGCGGAGTCCATATCGTGATTGAGGTTCATATCGCCGTCTTTCAAATGCCACAATTTGCAAGGAAGCACAGGCAGGTACGCAGTTCTGTTGGTTCGCAGGCGGAACAGGGTTCCGCAAGCCAAGGTTATGGACGTTATGGTGGAGCTCGGCTTGCAGTCACAGGCGCGTTTGCTTCGTGCGAGCACGTTCACAAGAACATACGCATGTACATGCAATCATGTATATACGTAAATGCGAAACGCATATAGGCACACAAATTCGTATATATATATATATATATATATATATATAGAGAGAGAGAGAGAGAGAGAGAGAGCAGATTTACGTACAGACAGATAGCAGATAGCGTTTCATATACAGTCAATAATACACAGTTGAGGCGATAAACCGCATTTATATATATATATATATATATATATATATATATATATATACACGAATTGTAGCTTGATTCTAATGCTCTATCGGATTGAAAACAGTTTTTGAATAAAATGTTTTGCATACGGCGATGGGGGCATTTCTAACGGGCGTATTTGGTCAATGTAGCCGCCGTCTGCTTGAATGCGCTTTGAATTCGAGACCTAAACCGCTTAGGGTCATCTTGTAAAATCTGTCTAACAAGATTTGCAAATGCCAAATGCTAAGTGGAAGCCAAAAGCAACGTATTGAAGAACATGCAACTAAACTTTCTGCTACTCTGCTTAGCCTTTTGGAAGACATGGTGCTATGGCATTTCCCTTGCTAGATTTCACACCTAAAACCTAGACATAAGCTGAAAATTTGCTTCGTCCTAAATTAGGGGGATTTTCCGGACCATGTGGGCAAGCCAACAGTTATTTTGCCGGTTTATGTATGCGTCTGCGGTGAATATCTCCTCGTCAGAGAGAAACCAAACAAGACCCCCTGTTTTGCAATTAAGGGGACCCAGGAGCACCGCACACCGATCAAGTCTATTAGCTGTATTGACCAAGGAGCAAGACTGTTAGCTATATAACCTGTCTGAATTTTATGGTATAAGACTGATGATACCTAAGCTTCTCGTGACCAATTCGACGAATATACTATTGCACTGCCTCCTTAGTTCTGAAGTCCTCACACAGTGCACTCTGTCCCGAACGCTCCGCTGCATAAGAACTCTGTTCTTCTGCAGCCGCGCACTTAGCCGCAATCGTCTAAACTGTCGTTTTTGAAAACCGATGAAACTCCATAATCTCATTAGGGTCCGCCAATTTTCACCACCGATCGCTTTGCTACGTGTCGTTTCTCGACACAAATATCATGAGTAGCTGCGCAAGTATACCGCCAACACCGCCATTTTGTAGATAAATGTGCTAGAATTAGCAATATTTGGACCGGGAAGTATAGGCACGAATAAATTGCATGTCAATTCAACAAGGTCTTAGATAGGGTATAGCTGAATTGCTGTCAGACTTAAGAAACGACAAACTCATATACTCTCGAGTTCGCTACATGAACAAAACAGATTCGGTCAAGGGCACACCGCCCAATAACGGTTACGCCTGTACTGCATTGTACAGTGCATTAAAAGCCCAGCGCTATAGACGTTGTGAGTGGAGAAAAGAAAAAGATTAAACAAAACCTAATCTGGTTTATATTGTGCTACTGCGACAAAGGACTAATGGCCAGTGCGTTCGCCAATTGTACAGTTGCCTTTGAGCAAGTATGTAGAGCCAAAATAAGGCAGATCCTCGAAGATCATGAACTCAACGAAACGTTGATTGAATTGCTAAAGGTGTTCTTGACTAACAAAAACAGAGTAATTCTGACACGTTTTAAATAAACCACAAATCAAGCACCGACAAAGGCGAGTTTCCACTAGGATTGTCTGCTTAGCCCGGTTTCAATTATTCTTTTCAGTTTTTTCTTTGCCCTTCAGAGACGATATTATTTTTTTATGAAGGAGGGTTGTGCTCACTATACAATGTGCTCTTTACACAAGGTCAGAGCAAATTAATAAACGCGCGTAATATAACTTCTTATTGTGGAAAGGAAATCGATTTAACAATTCGCTAAGGAAATGTATAATCGTAGATAGTCTAAATAAACCCTACCACTATCGGACTCTTTGGTGCAATATTACTTCTGCGGGGGTAGGAACATCTAGCTCACTCGAGGGGCAAGAGCCGCTCTTACAGACAGAGCGGGCTCACATACGCAATCGCAGTTACCATGCTTTTGAAGTAAGTAAGCTAACACCAGCTCAAAATGGGCCTATCTGCGAAGTCAACGAAACGAAATGAGCTGACTAAGCTTTGGCGTCAGGAAGCGTCTCCAAGTAAAAGATGTTATTTCGCCAGAGTCAGGTCTATCGGTGGTCGAGGGCCATTAAGTTACAGACTTAATAGGAGAAAAGTTGCGTGCATGTGCGCAGATAGAGCAGTTGGTAAAGGAATAGGCGGGTGAGTATATCATACATAACTGACATTATCGTCCGGAGGGCCCGGGCAACGCACATTCACCTCCAAGCGGTCGAGAAGCGAGTACGCGGGATGCAGAGACAGAATTGGTTGACGTCTATGACCACGAAGCCTAGTCTAATTGGATGCCAAAGTTAAGAAAAAAACCGTGGGGTACAGAATTACCTATGCGATAATACTTGTAGCTCACCTCCGCTGCCTATGCACCGAGCAGCTATACTGCGGATCAGAAATTTCTGAAGTGTATAAGCGATTGTATGATTTGAAAGAATAACCGTAATAAAAAAAGATTCTACAGTCTGAGCTAAACGGCGATTGATATATTGTTTGGCCAGCCACAGTAAATATTCTAAGATGCTGGTTTCTCCTGAGCGGTTGATTTGAGCTTTGATCTCGATACACAGTTCAAATTTACGCGACCATAGGCCACATTGCATGAATAAAATCACTTATAACGCTTTGTAAACAAAAAGTGATAAACAGACAGAGTAAGCCATGGGAGTCACGGCTAAAGCATTCTTGTGATATATTATTATACTCAATTTGAGTGAAATAAACATAACTGAATATATGTTTTGTCTCAGTGGTTATAGCAGTTTTTTGTCAATGATTATATAGTACGAGTAAAATACTGGTGGCTTAAACGCTATGTTCTGAGTGCCTAGTGTCCTTAGCAGGTTCTTGGTTAAACCCGGTGGCGTGGTGCATTCGCGTGCGCCTCGCGACCGGAGGAGACATATAGATGCGCAGGTTCAAGCCCCACCGTTGCACATTTGTATTTATGGGGTCCGTCTTACGAAGTAATGCAAAAGCAGTGCCCTGGGCGTTAAATATTGGCTCCTGAAAGCCCAAAAGAGCTAGCAAGTACTTTTACGTTATATGGAGCGAACCCTCTAAAAGGTATCCTCATTTGCGCGAGGCAAATGTTTATGCGCTTGCCCCTACTGACGGCCTACGAGTTAGGAATATAGGTTTTTCAATTGTGCTACTCTAGAATACTGCCGAACCCGTTTGCTCTAACTTGCGCTGAAACTTAAATATAGAGTATAGATAAAAAGTATTAAATATCTAGGGGGCGGGCCAACTTTAGATAAACCCTATTCTGTAACTGTTAGTATGAGTTAGACGCTATATTTACTAGCATTAAACTTGCTAGTAATGAAGCTGATGAAAAATTACGTCGTAACTTGATCCTGTAAAACATAATTAATAAAATGTGAGTTCTTCCACTGCGATATGCTCAAAGCGAGTATGCTAGTCGATAGCAAATAATACCAATAAATCGTCGACATCGTTGATAAAATGATTGCCGTCAGAGGTGACGCTTCCTCCACACAAACATGAACACTTCTAGTACAATTTTAGACAGTTAGCAAAGTTATATAAATAAACCTGTCATCAATTTGACAGTTACTTATAATTCAAGTGCGATTATGAAGAAACCGGCTTAGCATGACAAAGCGGCTATATTGTGGTGTGGCGGCTTGTAACTTGTCTTCGCAAATAAAGTAACGCAGAAACAACATTGATAGTAACAGCCGTAGCGATGAGTAAACGTGGCAGCAACAACATCAATAACTACTACGACAGCAGTCATCGAGAACTGCAATAACAGATTGAATAACGTGCTATTGGGCAGTGTCAGCTCCGGTCTACGTGGTCTACGAGAAAGCATACACGATCTCACTATCCAGCCTGACAAAATTGGTTCGGGCATGGTTGCTGCTCAACGGGGTAAATTATTGCGTGCTGCAAGCATGTGATATAGGCGCTGGTGGTGTTAGTTATCAAGTCTGGACCGTGTCCTTCAGACTGGTCAGCAGAAATTGTAAGTTTCTGTCTATAGGGCAGAATCAGAGGACTGCCCTGGAGACATCTTTGGCTGCCGCGTCGTCAATGTCGTTAGTGCCATTCCCGGTCGGTGAGTTTCCCTTATTTGGCTATATATATATATATATATATATATATATATACGTATATATATATATATATATATATATATATATATATATATATATATATATATATACGTATATATATATATATATACGTATATATATATATATATATATATATATATTATTATTATTATAGCACAATCTCGGCTTCATCCTCTCAAATCCCCTCCTCGTTTGCCTAGTGCGGTGACGTCCCATGTTGAGTTTTCACTTTTAATACCTCAAGCATTTGCCATTACGCTGAAAAGGCACACACATTCAGAAAGTGCACTTGTGGCGACCAAGAAAATTATTTGATGGGGGTCAGTTGAGCACTCCATCGGTGGTAGCTCTAATTGTAATATGATTGCCGTAAGCTATTTTCCCCGCTCTCGGTGCCGGGTTCTCATAGAGTCAGCGGTTGCGTCGTTATTGCTGACATCGCCGAAGGCGGACAACAGTGTGGGCAATGCGGAATAGAACGAGAAGAGAGGGATCTCGGTCAATTAACTTGTTACTTGGCCAACAAACATATCGTTGGTAACTAACGGAGTATATGAAAACAAAGAGGGGTAGTAATTAGCAGATACAAAGATTTATTGCTAGGTGTAGTGGCAGTGGCCTAGGCGGGTAATGCACCGTTCGAAGCGGGGCGTTACCATGGCAACCACGGTTAGCAAAACATCGCTAGTTCAAGCCCTGGCTGTGTGGTTGAATTTGTTGGACGTGGTTGTCATTGCCTTGCTGCTACAAACCTCTGCTGGAGAAAGCCTGTATAATTCCAGTACGAGAACGCGATGACAATATATGCATTTAGACGCTATCGTGCCACAGGCAACTTAGCCCATTACGAGCGTCTAAAAGGTGGTTGTCAGAGCGTTAAAATAAAAAATACGGACAGATAAAGTATGATTCACATACGACACTGGCAGCATGACTTACTGAGGCATTGATTCGTCAACAACGACCCAGTGTGAGTGACTTGACACAACCGGGTGTTGTTTAAATAATAACAAACCGACTTTAACCGCCCTGTCCGGTAGTAGCAAATTTCAAACATCCAGACGCCTGCCTCTTTAAAAATTTGCAAACCCTCTACTGATGTAAGACCCAAACGAAAATTATGAAGCCACAGCTCCGATAATATCAGAGACAGCGATGGCAAAAAAGACGGCAATAATAAAACAATTATGGCATTAAAAACAATATGATAACATAAGAAGCGACTTCTGTCAGAGCTGGCGAAGATATTACGAAGCCAACGCAGCCGGTCGTTAGTCAGTGCAGTTTAAATATATATATATCACTATTTATTTAGTCAAGTTTGGCAGATATGTAGAAAACAATGTGATTCAAATCATACAACCGTATACAACCCAACTATTCGTGCATCATAATTTAATGAATAACAAGCATAAAATAAAACATTACCGATATGTTTCAGTCTCGTTGGTTTTGTTATTGGTAAATGTTTTTGAATCGAATCGAATAGAAAGCTTATTTATTCAAGGAATGACTGGTTGCAGGCAGGGCTTGTGCAGCCGTCCTGTTGTGAATATTCCTAGCCACGCGTCAGGCAAACATATTATTGATGCGCTCCGTTCTTGCAACGCATCTGGGCACATACATTATTTGGCTTCTGCAATTGTTTGGCCGCACTTCAAAGAAGCGATCAATAAGACTTGCGCCCATAAATTGAGCTAAAATTTGTTTGTCAACTTTCTTAAGTGTGTCCATTAAGAGCGGTAGAACAATGTCGTTCGTTTTAAGGTAACATCTTCTGTGAAGTCTCGTTAAAATCTCCTTTGCACACCTTCGACCATACCTATGTATTCAGACAAACATGAATGCCAAACGGATAAATAGTATACAGTTGCAGATAACACAATCGATTTGTACAAACGAAGATACAGCGTAGGCTTATTGACAATAAAACAGCGGAATAACAATGTTTACAAGTACGGATGCTGCTTTGACTAGTTCCTTGGTAAGTGCGGAGAAGGTGAGGTCCGCCGCGGTTACGACTCCCAGATTCCGCGTCACGTTGCCCGTTGGCATTATTGACCCGTAGAGTAAGTTGTTTAGCTCGGAGGAGCCGCGTTGCATAAAGAGACATTTATGAACGGAGAGCTGCATGCGTCAACGCACCACCGGCTAACACCGTCCACCGATGAGGATGCGTCAAGCGCACTATACATTTTAAGATCATTTGCGTACTAAAGATATTTAACAATTGATGGTATATAGAGTCTCATATCTAGGACAAGTAGTATGCACAAAAGCGGAGAGACGCAGCTCCCCTCTAACACACCAGACGGTGTCGGGCGCAGGCGGCTTAAGGCGTCTCCTTTGATGCTTTGGCTGAAAAACGTAGGGATTTGGATTCGTAATACGAACGCTCAAAATAAGCTTTAAATGTTCCGCTAAAATATGGCCAGCTTTTACAAAAATATAGCCGGAATGCGGTCAGGTGTGTGGCTTTTGGGCTTTGAACGCATCAATTGGAACTAAATGTCACGTTTGTTGAACTCGATCGGTAAGTGGCAGGAAACCTTCAAACTTTGAGCCGTTGTCGTCGAAGATGCGCAGGGAGATGTAGCAGGGTAAAACAAAGACGAGAAATGCGATGCCAGGAGCTCAGCTTAATCCTCGTCCTTTGATGCAGAGTGCGAGTTTGATTCCAGGGTCGTGAGGGCCTCATTGCTGGCGATCGCATGTTATCGTATCGGAAGACAGCTTTGCTGTCTTTTTATAAAACAAAACAAAAATTCACGATCATAAAATAACTCCTAAAAAAAAATAAACATTACGGTTCATGGCAGATTAAATTCCTTGCGTTGTTTGCGCGAAAAAGGGCGCGATGCCTGCCTTGCCCGTATTATTTTCCCATACACATTAGTGCCCCGAACTACTAGCATTAGCTTTGGTGAAGATAGTTTTAGTAATAAAAAACAATTTCCTTTGGTTTAGTATCTGGTCTAACAACTAGTCACTTCATTGCAGTTTTGCATAATTACACGTTTGCAAGTGCGCAGGCTCATCTCGCTTAGATACAAAGATTTGGACATATCCCGTTAGTTTTTAGCATAATGTTTTTAGAACACTTTAGAAAGTGATTCACTAGCCATTTGAATTTGTAATCGATTGCGATGCTCGCAAGATCCTCTCGTCCCAGCTTTTTGCCAACGTTTTCATTAATTAATGTCTGGTCATTCAAACAACCATGTGCCAACCACTGTTTCCCGCCGTTTGCCTGACTGATCTGTTGTTTTCTGTTGGGAACGCTTATCGCGACTAGGCGTTCTGTGATGCGTGTCGACATCTAATCAATAGTTTCTCCCCGGAAGAGCTGTTGAGTAGGACTCTAGCCGGCCGCTTTTCGTACAACAGATTCCTAGTCTCTTGCTTTGTCTAAAGTATACTCGTCTTTGCAGATCGTCTCCTCATGGTCGATCTGCTTTCTCTCGGCTCTCCTGCTTGTTGAGCAGCCGGAGCCACAACAGCAGCAGCAGTTCAGCTGGGCGGGTGTTGTTGACCGACGCATTAGTTGAAAACGGATATCTTGTGCACGTTCCGAGAGAAGGTACACGAACCATCTCGTCCATCTCGACCTCTGACAAGCCGGCTCCCTGTACATTTGGAGGCTGTCGACAAATGACGGTGTCCGTGGCTGCCCAATCGGGGCTCTCGTGGCTCGTTCCAGCAGAGGCAGGGGCCAAACTTCTCCCTACACATACGGCCACATCATGAAAGGAGATAGGGCAGGACTATGGACATACAGGCTCACATAGCCTCTTCTGCTTTTGTATTTTCCTTCTCGTTTCTCACCGCTTCATGGTTTTGACTGGTCTAGACATCTATACCATTGTTTCTGTTTTTCCCTATTGAGCAATTGCTCCATGAAATACTCTCTTAATTCGCTCACGCTCGCACTGTAGACTAGTCGACGAGATTCCGTCCATGAAGCGGGCCCCTTAGACAGAATCTCGATCTGTCGCCTCGTCTTGTTTGAGCCTTCAGCACCAAGGCAAGCGTTCCTCGGCGGAATCTGTAGCAGCTGCACCCGCGGCAGCAGCAGCAATATTTGGTCGTCGACGGGTATCTTGATCGATAGGCAACAGCTCTCTGCCATTGCTCTACTCAGTTGTTCGAGCACTTCCTCGTTTTGGCGATGAGCCGTACGCCACTCCGCCATCGGCATCCTCACTATGATAATCGCGTTGCCATGGTCCTGTTTCAGCTATTTTGAAAGTTTGGTGCGTGGAACGTATTCGCTCTCTTCTAGCAGATGGCCAAAAATAGCCTCCACATGACCGAACCCATTTTCGTCGAGTTTTGACGGGCGTGCCGGCGGCCTTCCTCCTAGGGGGGGATTCATCGCTCCCTGTCGGCTGCATGATCGTTCGTATTAATTGTCGTACAAATTGCGCGACAAAGAATGCGATGTCTGCATTGGCCTGCCTTGCCTAACGAACTTTGGCTGAAGCCCAAAAAGTTTTTGTTTAAGGTCGCGCCACAGCAGTTCTAACAAGCGGCCGCCAACGTCTAGCGCTATGCTCACTCCGCCTGCGGCTGAGTTTCTCGTTGAGATTAAACGCGTTTTAGTTGACGGCTCACTTTTGTCCTTTGGCTCAAGTGTCATATATGTATGTATGCATATATATATATATATATATATATATATATATATATATATATATATATATAAATACATATATATATATATATATATATATATATATATGTATATATATAGATATATATATATATATATAAATACATATATATATATATATATATATATATATATGTATATATATATATATATATATATATATATATAAATACATATATATATGTATATATATGCATATGTATGTATATACATATATATATATATATATATATATATAATACATATATATATACACGGTTGGCGTGTGGCGGAATGCCTAGGTACCCAGTCAGAAGGGCCAGGTCGAACGAGTGGAGGGGTTGCAGTCATATATAATAGTACACTTCCTGGAATTCATCCCTGCTACAGTGAAGACAATTGCGTAATCCTTACGGGAGACACAATAAACGTGATTGCAGCCTACTCTAGTCCATCGGAGGATACGGAAATTCTGCTGGAGAAACTAATAACGTGTCTAGATATGGTAGACTTGCAGAAAATAACTGTACTCTGCGGCGATCTCAACTGTCCACTCAATAAGGCAAAGCACCCAAGAACAGCGTCACTGTTGAACGTACTGGCGTCTCGGAGCATGTGGGTTGTATCTACAGCCGATGACTCGACATTTATCGCGCCGCAAGGACAATCGACAATAGATATATTTGCCACAAATGCTGATCCGCGTAACGTGGAATATAGAGGAATACAACGGGATACCCTGGCGTTTGGAGTGAAGTGGCATTTACCAGTTGCAATGAATATTTCACTTGGGCCGCAAACTTTCAACAGCAAGCGGCCTTCTCTGAGTCGTACCCTCGACATCACACGACTGAAAACCGTTGCTCGAAGTGTTCTTCCTGTTCCAGTCCTGATCGACGTAGAGTCATACGCTTGCAGACTCCGTAACGTCATTACTGGTAGCACCCGGCCAAAACGAGCTCGTAGTAGGTCTGTCCCATGGTACAATCAGCAGTGCCGCTCGTTCAAGCACTACATGGTGCAGGCATACATCCTAGCTCGTACACGCCCTGAGATGATGTCCCTTTACACTCAACTTAGCCGCGCGTACAAGAAAGTGGTAAAGGAAGCTATAAAGGAGCATGAAGAGCGGAGTGAGTACAAGTTACTGGTCGAGGCACACCAATCACCACACAAATGGTTGCGTGCAGATAGACGCGCCACTGCATGTCCAATCCAGCCTGAGAAGCTAAACGAGCACTTCCGTAAAATGTTTGCGGGTGCATTAACGATTCCGAGCGATACTCCTGTAGTATTTTCTGCATGGAGCGAGCGAATCCAGGAAGCTCGCCAGGCCCTATCTCGCCCTTTTGTCGACTCGGAAGTAACTGAAGCAATGGTAAAGGCGCCGCTGGGTAAGGCCCCCGGACCTGACCTAGTGGTAAACGAACATCTTCGGCAGGCCACGTTGTTAGTGCCGTGTTTCACTGCTCTTTTCAATGAAGTGCTTAGAACATCCCAATTACCCTTGGAATGGAGGACCAGTCTTCTAAGTGTCATTGCTAAGGGAAAGGGAGACCCGCTGGCTCCATCATCCTACCGAGGAATAACGAAAAAGAGCGTAATATATAAGCTTCTGTCGGCCCTCTTAACCCGTCGTCTGGAAGTATTTTTAGAAACTACCGGGGCACTTCCTGAGCAGCAACACGGATTCAGAAAAGGTAGATCAACAATGTCTGCGTGCGCCGTGCTTCTAAACGCGGTGAATCGTACACTTCGTGTCAGGGGGAATTATCTATTTGCCGTGTTCGTGGACTTCAAGGCGGCCTTTGATACGGCCTCGCGAACGATCATCCTTGACAAGCTGGCACATAGTGGAGTCCCACTGAGCATGCTAGAGCTTCTAAGAAGCATCTTGCAAGAGGGACTGGTAATAATAGACAATGGGGTTGCTGAGCATGCGCCGATCACTCAGACCACCGGTGTTGCGCAGGGTGATAACCTGAGTCCTCTGTTGTTCTCAATGTTGGTAAGCGATCTCCCGGCGGAAATACATAGTCGGCATTCACAAGTGGAAACGCTTATGTATGCCGATGATTTAGTATTGTTCTCCCGAAGTCGCTTTCACTTGCAGCAGTCGCTTGTAACTCTACAGGGCTATGTAAACCGGAACAAATTGGAGATCAATGCGAGCAAGACAAAAGCGATGAAATTCCGACGAGGAGGAAGACTGGCCAAAAGCGATGAGCTCCGACTGAATTCAGAAATAGTCGAAATCGTTCCATACTTTCCCTACCTGGGGGTCGTGTTTTCTTCACGTGGCACAAGCTTCTCCAGGCATGTTGAAGAAAGAGTCCGAAAAGGCCTACAATCCTTTTACAGTGTCAAGGACCCATGCAGACTGTCGATGGAGGTTGCGGTTAAGCTGTTTAACCTGAAGATTGCACCCACAGCATCTTACGGTGTTCAGGTGATCTGGCCGTATCTCACGAGATCGAACCTAAAGGCGTTTGATCAACTTAAAGCCAGTTTTCTAAAGAAAGCGTTGAACGTCCACCGCACTAGCCTGAATAGGTTAGTGTACTTATTGGCACCGTCGCCGTTATTCGTTGAGGACTTACAGAGGATGTACAACCTGCCGAAGACGACGGTTTTTAGAGAACACATCATAGACTGGGAGAATAAAATGGCCGACATCGACCCGCTGTTTTATGAAACGAGAGCAATGACGTCGGATTTGTGGAGAGCCTGCAGTTATGAGAACCGGCATCTAATCACCAGATTTGCCGTCCACGGCTTCCATCTGAAGATCTGTGCGCGCGAGAAGTTTCATGAAATCTCGGCGGAGTGTATGTGTAAACTTTGTGGCTGCCCGTGTGATCTATATCACCTTCAGCGTTGTGAAAGAGCAATTCCGCTGTCTCAACTCTGGAAATGCGATGTTTATGATGTATATTCGTAAACCAATCATTGGTTAATAAAAACTACTACTATATTTATATACACGGTTTCCACCATACTATATGTGGACAGGTTGATATATCGCGGGTTTCCCCAACACTCCTTGGGGCAGCATGGCAGCTGACTCCTAGCAGAAAATTTAATCGACGGGTATTGAGCCGGCGACATCCCGGTTCATGACAACGAAGACTAGCACACTGCGCTTAACGAAGTTATTTCAAAGGCGCTGCCTTCCGCTAACATGGCTTTCAGAAAAGAGCCAGTCGGACTGGCAACGGACTCAGCCCTACGCCCAGACGGGATGACCCTGGTTTCCTCGCCCTCCGGAAAGGCCCTAGTGTGGGACGCAACCGTGTGAGACACGCTGGCGCCGTCTTACAGGAATCGAGCCTCGAAATCAGCAGGCGCTGTTGCCAATTTAGCGGAGCAGCAAAAAAATCTGAAGTATTGCGAGTTTGAGGCAACTTTTATAGTGCAGCCACTTGCGTTAGAAACAATGGGGGTGAAACTACAGTTTTCTGAGAGAAATTGGAAAAAGAGCGCCAAGTGAGACGACTGAGAATAGAGCAGGAGAATTTCTGCTACAGAGAATATCCATTGAGGTGCAACGTGGAAATGCGGCCGCGGTGCTAGCTGCCCTTAGGCAGTGGTTTACTGGGGTTGACCTGCTTTTGTAATACAAGTGTACTACTTACATCTCGCTGTAACACTTAAATGTAATTTTAATATTTTTTTTTGACAGAGTGTATAACGTATAATATAAATAAATAAAATAAAACTGAAAAAAAATGCTATACTGTCGGCTACCAGTAGGCAACGAGTAATAAAACCTGAGTAAGAAAGTCTGAGTAATAAAGCCTATTAACAAAAAAATAGAAGAAGGCTGAGAAAGGGACGACGGACGACGTGACGTAAATGAGCGGCAATTCTCTCACTGAGAGACGCAAAATCGGTACTGATGGGACACATGCACTTATTAAACTTAACTCTTTAAAAAGTTTCCTCTTTCGGTTCCTCTTGTTGACGATGTAAAGATTGCGGTCGTTTGCGCTTAGATACAACTTATAGTAGAGCCTGGATGGCCATCGGAAAAATGTGTCTAATATTGCCGCTAATAATAACTATTTTTCACTAATCTCGCCACTTGGTAGGACCATGCCACCAATAAACCAATGCCATCGTGCTGAATTATGGTTGTACATATGACCAACTTTTTAAGGGGTACATGATAGAACACGGACAATTTTTTTTAAGTAGAATAAATATTTTGACTTCTTATGCGCTTAGCAGCTTAGTGCTATCGACACGGGAAGGCAACGTTCCTGAAGAGAGTTTTGGGCCTCCATAGAAACGCAAAAAACTGGCTAACTAATAGCCTGTCAAGGACGACGCTTTTCGTCAAGAATTTCGTAAGCCGCTTTAAATTTCCGACAACTGCATCCCTGTGAAAGTTCCGTAAGCGCATTGAAAAGAAGATGATAGAAGAGCCAGAAAATTTCTACAAAACACCGGCAGTGTTGGACAATACATAGATGGAATTGCTCTTCGAGCTGTGTCACGCTCTCACCCGCTTCTCCGTCCATGGGTGCTACCACAATATGTGCCATTGCACTGGGTTCCATAACCCTTCCGATGAGTGTCGCTGCACATTTTGCGGCTTCATTTTCACAAAATTTCATCATGAAAAATGTTGGTCAGCGTCAGGTATCTGGGTGTTAGGTCAGTGACATTTTCAGGATGTGCATATACAACATAGTATAAGTATGTCACAGATTAACGGAAACGAATGCCGTTTTCGAGACATAATGGACGCGTGTTATGTAATGTAATTAACGACACCGGAAGGCAATGTAATAATAAATAATTCATAATAGTTCAAATTCGACTGGTTTACGACTACCCAGTTTTTGTTTTTAAATGGGCGCTCGACCAACGTGACTTAAGGTGCGGCGTGACAAATCCCAGCGTATTTAACCCGCTATTCTGGCGCGTTCTTGTGGTGAAGACATCATCGCCTAAGAGGCGATGTAGAGCTCCCCCCACTAAGCGCAGCGAAAACCTTTGGTAGGTATTTTGCAGTATACCAATCGCTTGTCACTGTACAATTTTTTTCTCGATCGACCACAATCGACCATCGCCGTCATTTTCTAGCTGGAGAAGAAGATGGCGACCATTACCTTCCCAGCACACCGTCGGCGTTTCACTCGTGTGTGCGGAGGCGCTCTAACACTTGACCACTGTGAGCCCTGACTAGACGAGAATCAAAATGCACACGAGACTCATCACCTGTGATGCGCCTTGAGAACAAATAGGACCGGCCCTCATCAAACTGTATGAGAGGTTTTCACTCTAGAAAGGCTTGCATCTCTTTCTCTTATTTCGTAAAATCAAGCAAATTTTGGTAAGTCCGAGGTATTCCACTTTTTGAAAGTTGTTTTAAAGTCGTTAGAAGAGGGTGTGGGTTGCTCCACGGATTTGATAGCAGACCCGGCGGATCCACGGATGACTAAAAACGCACAAGATCATTCGTCGTCTGCTAGCAGCTGGTATGCAGCTGTGCTACACGGAATCGACTTATACCTCTAGGCCAGCATCGGCAGTCACCCTGTAGATCGGAATCTGCAGATGAGATCTCACCGTTATCCCTCTCCGCGATCAACTCGACTCTCGCCGCCATTATTGTGTCGCCGGGTTGGTAGACGAGCGGGCAAAGTCACAACTGTTCCGCTAAATGCTACATCACAAAGAACACTTAAGAGGAGATGCGCCAGTTAGAGAAGACTAGCGCAGATTGCAGCACGACTATAAGGCATCGTGGAAAGGGCATTAGAGAGCGATTTGGTATGTGCAAAGTGATGTTGCGGAATGGAGGAAGGGGAGTCGTCTAAGACGCTCGACGGTTCTTCAGTGAACGCAACTGCAAAGAAGCTAGCTAGAAGAGAACACCTATACGTCAACGCTGTAGCTGTACAGCGTTGCAGGGCAGCTGCTTCTCTGACGGGATTGTCGGAGTTGATTTTCCTATGCCCAGACGACACAGATGCTTGCCTAGACTCGCCTAGTGTTTGGGCAATGTATATAGAGATCCGGACATGCCTTCTAGGAGCAAGCGCGCAGATCTTAGCATAGAACGAAAGATAACTATTAGCTTCCGAATCGAAGCAAAGTAACTACAGCTTTGCTCGGTGTTATTCCCTATTTGCTATGCCATGGCATAGTAAAACAAGTTTGATAAGTGAAGCGTAATGACGAATACGTCCTGCCAAAAGGTTGGAACGATTCTTCTACTATTCAGGTTTGACCAAACGCCGGTTTTTAAGGTCTGTATTGCTGATAAACTCAACGATGCCACAAAGTATAAACACAACGCCACGTACTGTCAGAAGAAGAATAGTTCCTCGAGGAGCAAGACGGATCTATGCCGCAGCGCGCTATAATACGACGTTAGGTGATTTTCAATCCAAGCTGGATTACCATAGTTGGCAATGACTCAACCAACTCTTACGCCAGTCCTGCGTTGAGCGAAGGATGTAGGAGCCATCTTCAACAGAATATTGACAACGCCGTCAAACGCGAACAGACAACCTTCGAGATCATCTGCACACCACTACACCAAATGCTGTGGAAAATATACGCAAATCAATCAAATATCAGTACAGTCAGTCAGCTATGTTGTATTTATGCTTATGTTCGTTCTGCCGCACGTACTGCTTCCTGTTGTCATCGAGCATATCGGTACCTCCGTCTCAATCATACGCCGAGGCTGCTTCGACCTCTCTTGAGAGCTTACTGTTAGTAGCAACGAGAATGTTTCAGCTTCAGTGATCTGGGCAACACTGTATTTATTCCTCTTCACAAGTGTTGGTGGGGGATAGAAAGAACCTATAGCAATGGAAACCCTGGGCCCATCAGTAAGGGACTATGCTTTGTAAGCGCCATGGGCTGAACTAGTGGGAATGAAGGTTAATCAACGTTTACACCTCACAACCGTATTAATAGAATACTAATAATATTATATACAGTTTAATTGTAATTACTAATTATAAAATGTTGTTTAAAGTATATAATATGCTCCGCGAATATTATTATTATTAGTAGTAGTGTAAAATTTGAACGTATGTTTAGCCTTCATTGCAATAATATTTATGCTATCGAGTCTAACAGGGACTGCGTGAATAAATACTGCGGGGCGGGATATATATGTATATATATATATATATATATATATTTTTTTTTTTAATATATATATATTCATATAATCTCCTCGCTTGCAACCCTGGACGCCTCCCACATATGACACACATATATTATATGTGTATATATTATTATTTATAATTGTTATGTGTACATTTTTAATAAGAGCTAAATCGTTGCTAAATGCAATTACGTTTTGCGTTTTTCTGCTAATGACGGATAGTTAGATTTGATTGATCTTGCCTTTTGCAAGTAACAACAGGTCGTTCGATTGCAACCGGAGAGTACACCCGGCTCCATGTGTTAATTGCATACATATATATGTATGTCCTGTATATTCACTGCTCGCGGACCTTATCATACGATTATCATCATCACCATCACCACCACCACCACCATCACCATCTTCGCAACGAAGCAAGAGCTTTCACATTTTCACACTCATTAGTGTCATTAGCTTGCTTTAAAGTTGCCAGCCAAGCTTTTTCGTTGCGGCGTTTTTGTCGTTCATTGCATTTTGGCGCTTTTGTCGTCGTCTTCGTTGAGGCGACGACGAAGACGCTTCGGAGCAACTTTGCCGTCAGAAAATGGAAAAACATGGCGGTGGTATTCGAGAACAACAGCCCCGTTGGGTTATCAGACAATTGAGGCAGGCGAGGGAAAGTGCGCTCCGGCTGTTCGTGGGAAGATTCCTGTGGTTTTCCCTGCAAAAAGAGGTTGTTATTCTTGAGGGAGGGGGGGGGGGGGGGGTGCGCGTGGACGACGATCAAATTGTGGCTGTTGTTGCTGCGTTACTCGTCCGCGTTTCCATCGTTGTTTAGTAGTGTCACCGGTGCTCTCACTCACTCGACGCCGTTGATGGCGTTGCTGCTATTGCAGAAGACGGTTACTGCTTTTGTTGTTGCTGTTGTTATTTTGCAGCTGCTGATGATGATGCTGCAAATGGTAGTAATAGTAAGAGTGGTTTGTGGCTTCGCCCGTGTCTGTGTGTGTGTGTGTGGTTCTTTGAAGTTTTCTACTTGCCGAAGTGCGCATGTTTTACGCGAAACTTTTGTGTAGGGTTTGTTACGTTAGCGGGGCCAGAACGCAACTTATGCAAGACAAACCGGAGCAACCAAGAGATACTATGTTGTATTTATGCTTTATATGTGTTGTCGGCAGAATCGTGCTGCAAAGCTGAAGACGCGCCTGCAGCTTTTATGTTATAAGTTACAGTTCCAGGTCCAATACGAAAAATATGTATATATATATATATATATGTACATAATTTTTTTATATACAGCGGGGTAACGCCGCATAGAGGTGGCATACAATGCGCCAAATGTCCAGCAATAATATTTGATACATGTATTCCACAGCTCTAGTATCCCCTGTCGAACTGCGCTACCGATTCGTTAAATGAGTTTGTAGCTCTTTGGTCCAGGTATTCCAGTGTCTCAAATGCCAGCTGGCGGAAGTTGTAGCGATGGGCAACATCGACATACTTTCTGCATTTATTGGCCTTCGTCAACTTAGACGCAGGCGACTACTCATGCGGTTTCTAGATACTTTCCGTGGAAGCTCAAATGTTCCTACGGCAAGAACATGCACATATTGCTTGAACCCAGTAACGCATAGACGAAATTATTTCGGTACCACAGTGTCCACTGTGTCCACTAGGCTTCAATCATAGCACTACCAGCGCCGCTGTTTCAAATGCGGAGAATAAGGACATGTCGCAAAGAGCTGCATGGCCAACGTTAGGTGTTATGCATTTAACATAAATGGACACCACGCAACTGCGACACAGTGCCCAGCGTATACCTCGCAAGGAAAACGACCAGTGGCATTAAAATACTGCAAATAGACGCCCACGTCAACGGGGCAGAGCCCACACGTCTCTATAATTACCACTTCTAACCTCACGATCTATTTAATGCATATTTCTCTCTACTTTACAGAATTACGAGGACTTCCTCAAAGAATTAGACCTCAGCGTGAACACCCGCTGTCATTGAATAATGATTGTCGAAGAGGACTTAAATGCGGCCTGAAGTCTTTGGAGAGGCAGGCTCAACAACTTGTGGACAACCCAAAGTACACCTTCAATAACGGCGGACACTTATCAACGTTAGATTTGGCGTTTGCGTCAGAAAGGTTAGCTCACCGACTATCTCTATGTAACCTTTTCCGTCACTTTAATTTCCTTGTATCCCCACTCAATGGGAGCGTTGGCTTAGACTAAACTATACCCGCCTATAGAAAGCGCTAAAGAGAAGAGTACCCCATCTCATTCAATGCTCGGCAGTGGAAAGTTGCACTACATAAGGAAGGCACCCGCACCATCCAACTCCCGCACGCATCCTAAGATAGCCAAACGTCCCCCGTTGTATTTTTTTATTGAAGGTTTCGAGAACCTGCAGTTCGATTGGGGGATTCTGCCATTTTGTCTTGTAAGGGTGCGTCGAAACCATGAGGTCCCGGCTGGTTTCCCACTCTCCCTTGCGCTCTTGCCTCGACCACTCCCCCGAGAGACCCGCTCAAGCCTTTTTTGCCTGGCCATTAGCTTGGCTGTCTTGAGTGTCAAAACGGCGTCGAACAAGTTTGTCATCTCCCTCCATGGCTCCGCCGAAGTCATCATAGGGGCAACCAGCTCGGCCTCTGACAACGGTTGGTTTTGCAATCCCTTGCTTCGCTGGGAGCATCACACCGTAAAATAGTATGGTGAACGTTATCCGCCTCTCCAGAGTCACATAGTACGCACGTGTCGCTGATAGCCCTTTTAATACGAAACATGTAGCGCTGGAACTGGTCGTGTCCTGTCAGAATCTGAGTTGTCCAGTAGATAAGTTCCCCGTGTCGGCAGTCGTAGCACACTTTGAGGTCCGGTTTCAGGCTCTTGGTCCACCTTCTTGTAGTCATGCCAGGTCTTACGTATGCCCACTCCTCGTGCCAGGCCCTCGTCCTACTAGATCGTCGAAAAGCGAAGAACCTGCCACCGCTTGCGACTAGTATGCACGCCCCGCAGCGCAAGACACCAGCCGAAACTTTCCTATATACGCTAAAAGTACAAAGAAACACATAAGGTAATTAATCACAATGAAACAGACCACAGGAACTCATTGTGCGAAAAAGATCAACGGACACACTTGGGGGGATTGGCACACAAAATGCGTCTCAAACATGCGGGCGTACGTGCACTAGCAGTGTAAGTAGCCCAACTAACTATGACTGTGCTCTTCCCGCAAAGACCCCGGCCGCAGCCGGTGCTCATCCAATCTCAATCCAATATATCAGAATCGTGGCCGAACGCATAAGCACCAGGCCCAGATGCGGTCCCTCCGCAAGCAACACGTATACTTTTAAGGAACCACTCAAAGGCACTCAAACGCCTGATGAATAAAATGTTCACCAGCGGGGGCTATTCTGAGCCTTGGAAAACGGCTTAACGTTTAACCGTTATATCGGAACCCGGTAACCCACACGGAGACCCTCGGCATGCTGCCCTACAAGTATGCATGTCTATTCGAAGCAGCTGAACATATTATCAACAAATGACTAGTAACAGAAATAGAAGACAAGGCGTGGGCAGAAAAACAGTACGGTTTCCGAGCCCGGCACTCCTTCCATTGGGCTATCAGCAAACTTTTTCACATAGCTGAAACAAAGAGAAATTCGCCTAGAATAAACTCGTCGCATTAACTGGCCATCATTTTGGATGTCAAAAACGCGTTTGATACGAACTATAGACAAGCCCGACTTGCAACGTATCCTAGCGTCGTACTTAAAAGACAGAGCATCTATTTTCAAAGGCGTAGATTACGCAGTCACAGCCGAGGTTCCCCAAGGGTCCGTACTGGGGCTTTTTTTTTGTTCTGGGAGGTTTCGGGAATGCATGATGCACATGCGCCACTAGCAGCCTGCGTGACTAGTGTGAGACTCGCAAACCCACTAAACCCGGATTCCTCCCCACCCCCCAGGCTCGGTATTACTTTGGCATTACATCGAAGCCGTGGGGAGAGGTGTCTCTGCCGTTCTCCTTCAATCAGCTCTATCCCTGACTATCATCCCGCATGTCTACCTGCGGTTGGATAGGGGGATGCCATTTACTCCCCCCGTACTGCCCGTACTGGGGCTAACTCTGCGGAATATAACCTACGCTAAACCACTTAGATTCCCACATCACCCGGGCGTTTATTCCGTCGCACCTACGCGGACGATCTGGCACTGATCATTGCCGCCAAAGACGAGACTCCGTTCAAAGGAACAGCCAACAGAGCCAGAGTGTGAACAATGCATCAGACCTGCTGGTGCATGAACGACGGAGCGGCATGTAGTCTTCCAACATGTTTGCCAAGCTATGCCTGTCAGACTGTGCACACTTTAATTATACCACTTCCTTCCCAATGCTGCTCACTTGAAAAAAATCGCGTTTAAATGAGTTGGACGCCCAATAATGGTCTAATTAAACGCGATGTACGTTATCGGCAAACGGTCAACAGCCAAGCAAACATTTTCCATCCCAACAAAGGATGGAGAGTCTTTGATTTTTAGTAGGTCCGTGGTAAACCCCGTTATGAATCTACTAGCTGTTCACGCGTTAAGCATTTTAGCCTGTCTGACGGGTTAGAGTAAATCAATGTCGTGAACCTACCTGTTAGACCCTTTGCTTGTCGTGCAATCTGTCACAAGTATCGTACCACAGCACCTAAATGCACTCACAAAGCAAAACTACAATCCATTACTTATTTTTATTTTTTTAATAGTATCGTTTTTAAAGCCGTCTAATTTCTCATGTAGAATACAATGTGGGTATGTCACATATATGTTATATGTCGGCGATAAATGGCTCTTCCACCCAAGTTTTACAGCCAGCTGGAATTTTTAATTCCGTTTCCTCCTTAGTGGTGGACAAGCCGAGTTCAAGCGAGAATCATTTTTACGGCTTTTATAGGTGTGCGACCATTATTCTGGCGACGATTCTGGTCACCATCACAGAATGAACAAATGTTATCGCTTGAATGCTTTTTACTGCTTCTGCTGCGGTTGCCGTTGCTGTTGTTGTTGTTGCCGTTGTTGTTATGGGGCTCTTGGCTGTCTGCAATTGCCCTGGTTATCGCTCGATCATCCGCCGCACCACGCCGCATCTCTTCACAAGCGGACGACGCAATGAGTCCCTGCAGTAGCAGCAGCAGCAACGTAAACAATGGCACCCCGTACAACCAGTTAGACGTCGGCGTCGCCGTCGTCGCCGTCGTCTTCGCCATGATCGTTGACCACCATAGCGCGGTCAGGGCGTAGCCTAGACGCGATCATCTGCGGGTCACGTAGTCAAATCAGTCAAACTACTCCATTTGTAATGTATACTATCCACTCCCCTTCGGGTCGGCCCACATTTCCCCTGGCGGCCGGGCGGGAGGTGACTGGAAGACGGGCGCAGCTGGCTCTGTAGTCCATACGGGCAAGCAGACGACGACGAAGCGTACGAGTAGACAGAACGGAGCGTCGTTTTGCATTGCAGTCGCATGCTTTGCGCGAGGCGGTGGTCGATTGGCGTGTCGTCTTTTCCCACCTCCGTGTTCGGCGCGTTAGCATTTCGCGTGGTGGTAATTAGACTAGGGCTAACACAAACACCACACTACACCCCACACACAAGTAGGTCAAGTACCTGGGTCATCTGGTCATCCATGCGATGACGGTCTTGGTCGGAGAACGTAAGGAAGACAACAAGGAACAAAGCAAGCCAAAGAGAGATAGGGAGAGAGCAAGCGAGAACGTGGGGGAAGGACGGAAAGGTATAGCCCCCTAGAGCACGCTCTTATATATTTATATATACATATATATATATATATATATATATATATAAATATATATATATATATATATATATATATATATATATATAAGGAAGTGTTAAGCGGCGGGCGGGTAGCGTACGTATAGAGCCATCGGCAGTAACGGCAGTGGTGTGGATTGCTGTATCCAGAGTGGCTCTCGATTGATAGCATGCAATAGCAGCTGCAACGCCTAGGGGTAACATTCATTTGTAGTTGTCGTAGCATTGCGTAGTGCCAATAAGAGCACTAGCGGTTGGGTTGTCGGTAGGCACGACCTTGTTCGACCTCTATTACTCTGCTCACTATACTCTGATTTTGTCGACGTGTCGACAATATATTTGTTTTCGACTTCATTCAGACCTTCGCGTGAGGTATATATATATATATATATATATAAACGTGGGATGTATCTAGCGGCGGAGTGAATGTAAAGTGAGTGAAGCGACCGGTTAGCCGCGGTGCCAGCCTTACCTACTACAGAGTGACCTCTAGCGTTCACATAATTCCCAGTTTGTAGGTAAGTTACCATAGATGATTCTAATGCAGCGCCGGTAGCAGTGGTACCGTCAATTGAGGTTGTTAAGGACTTGCCTCACAAGATTGAATGGCCGAGCTAAAAATCTATAGATTCACGGAGTAGCATCTTAATCTAAGGGCTAATACCTACCCATGGTTTTTATCTACCGGCGTATCATCGCTGGTTCGAACCCCGTGGGTGATCGAATTTTGTTTGAGCAGTGCTCATTAAGAGTATATTATAAACCATACCGCTGAGAGCGAGCGGCCATGCTGCCATAAGGACAATTGTTAGGGAAACCCGGAATATTTCAACATATGCCCTGTGTGCACTGGAGATATGCCACACGGCAATTCCAAATTCCTAGAATTCTAACCAATTAAAATGTTTTTAATTTTAAATCTACCCGCTACGTGGAACACCCGCTACGCACGACGGAAGGGCATTAAAGTAGTACATCAGTTGATTCCATAAAAACAAATTGCTTGATTTCATTATATTCTCTGATTCTCATACAAGTCTAAGTCTAGCGACAAAAAGGCCCTCCGCCCGTCCGTAGGTAGACGAGGACACGACGTCTGCGCCGTAAATCGGCCGTGGCTTAAAACGACAAGACCTTTCGAAAAAAACCCTAGTTTCATCAAATGCAGAACAAACCTAGTTTGAAAAGACACTCAATATCGACTAGTAGAATAGTAATAAGAAATAGAAGAACGACTGGTACGGAGGGAGGGGGGCTGTTCACTTGAACAGAAATAACTGAACGCGTCCTGTTTCCAGGCACGGTGCTGAACCACCGTGCTAATGTGTCCTTCTTTCACTTCTCAAATACAATATAGTACATCTTTGCTTAAAAAGCAATAGACAACCAAGGTCGCCAAATTATGCCGCCGCATTAAAGCTTTATAAAATCAATATGGTCGAATTAGGTAGGAGACTGCCAACAATCCTGTTCCAACGAAGGCTTATGCAAAGCGCGCCTTCGTACATGGTAAAATAAAGAGCTACTCTAGCTCTACCTCACTACCGAAGCGAGTATTTTGTAGGACAGAAATCTCCATACTTTTAAGTCTGCTGTATGCACTTGCACGTAAGGCTATCGTATCCATTGTCATAATATAAACTAAATGAGCGTTCGATTTGTGCTGTGTACACGAGTAGTTAATAGTAACAAAAACATACAAAATGCACAATACCGCGCATTGTTATTGTGTCTACTGCACTTAACTTTTAAAGTCAGTTGGCACCAAATAGGTTTACAGTTAGGTACCGCTCGATCCAGAGATTGTACTACAGTTTACAGGTGATCGGATTCTGTAGTCGATCCACATGTCTAGATGGCTTTTTTGTTGTTTTTTGAGGGGACTAACTGGAAAATGCGGTTTGTATAGACGGGCGTCACGGCAGGAAAGCTCAGCTGCAAATGTGGGCCGGTAGCGTGGGGCTCCAACCCACTAAAAACCAGTCATGTTCCCATCCCCACAATCAATTGGGAACTGTGCAAACAATACTTCAAACAATTATACGATATGTCCGGATGTCTGGCTAACGGATTTGCGAAACGTCCGGTGATTTGAACGATGGCGATAGATGGACCAGGCGTAGCTAACGATACAGTTTATCGACCAAAGTGGCTTAGTAGCAAAGCCGTTGCCATACACTCGGTAGGTCGTGGGTTCAAGCTTTTTACTTCACTTTAAAATTCGCGGAGCACACATTCCCAATAAAAGACTAGTGCATAACTATTCACTCCCATATATATATACAGGGTGTTCCTATTTGTGTGTCCAAAACGCTAAGGTATGGTCAAACTCGGTGAGAAAATCATTTTTGCCAATGGGTGGAAGCCGGGAAAACGTTTTGTTTAGGAGTGAGGATGAAATTTATAAAAGCAGTTCTTCTGTCTTTTTTCTCCTACATAGTTGTGCAAAATCTACGTTTGCGGGAGAACCAGTCAGCGCACAAAGGAACCGATCATACCGGCGTGTTTGGCGGAAAAAAAAAAGAAAGTATACATTACTAGCTTGCGTAGCAAAAAGCGAATAGCCAGATTAAGGAAAGTCATAAAAAGTCAAAATGTTACGTTAACGCTTTTTTGTGCAACATCGTAATTTTTTCCATTACGACCAAAAATGCACGTCCAAAAGACTACTCTCAGGCAATAGCAGATTTAATGCCCACTACATTCGTACCAAAGTGATGGTGCTGCGTCACGTAGTTGCCAAGTAACTAAGCTTTTTCGACAGTCATATCGAAAGCAAAGGCATGCATACTTGCATAGGGTGTATGAGAAAGTTAGGTACATATTTTGAGGTTTGGTAGAACTCAGCAAGAGAATATTTTTTTCTAATGGAAAGAGGGGGCGGAAACGTCTTGGCAAAATGCTACGGTTCTGGACGTGAAAACTCAACGTGAAACATAACAACTATGACTGTCGAAAAAGCTTAGTCTATTGGCAACTACGTAACGCAGCACCATTACTTTGGTACAAATGTAGTGGGCATTAAATCTGCTATTGCCTGAGAGTTGTCTTTTGGACGTGCATTTTTGGCCGTAATGGAAAAAAATACGATGTTGCACAAAAAAGCGTTAACGTAACTTTTTGACTTTTTATGACTTTCCTTAATCTGGCTATTCGCTTTTTGCTACGCAAGCTAGTTATGTATACTTTGTTGTGCAGAATTTTCCGCCAAACACGCCGGTATGATCGGTTCCTTTGTGCGCTGACTGGTTCTCCCGCAAACGTAGATTTTGCACAACTATGTAGGAGAAAAAAGACAGAATAACTGCTTTTATAAATTTCATCCTCACTCCTAAACAAAATGTTTTCCCGGCTTCCACTTATTGGCAAAAATGATTTTCTCACCGAGTTTGACCATACCCTAGCGTTTTGGACACACAAATAGGAATACCCTGTATATTGGGCTGTTCTATAAGTCCGTTCTTATTTTTCACACATTTTTAGAGACACATGTCGTTACAACGGAAAGCTTTTATTGAATGCTGTATTGCGCCTTTCAACTACCCTAGCCGAACGTTCAAGTAAGCTCATAATTCCATCCCACCAGAAGGTGACATCCTGGCTTCCGAAGTAATGGTCTGTACACGTTTTAACACCTTTCAAAGCATTGGATTATTTGCCATTAAAGGAATTGTTAAGGGACCGAAACAGATGATAATTCGATAGAACAAAGGCAGAATTATATGCAGAATGTGGCAAAATATCCTCTCCAAATTCTATTATCTTCTTGGTAGTGAGCAAAATGTGTGTGCGGTCTTGCGTTAGTGAAAAGTCGCTTCTCGTCTGTTCTATAATTCCGGCCGCTTCTGAGCATTTGCCCTCTTCAAATTGTCCAGTTTTTGTGACAGTATTATATCGTATTGATCGTTTCGTTTGGTTGCAACAGCTCATAAAATATCACCGCTTAGCATCCCACCAAACACTCAGCACCACTTTTCTTCTATGGGGCCAGAACTTAGCAGTTGCTTGGGGCGCGCCTCTTTTTTCAGACCACGCCCTTCTGCAGACAACGTTCCAGTACTCTATTTTCTTATGAAGTATCCACACTTCTGATCTTCTGTCACTATAGTGCGGAGAAAGGGCGATCCTCGTTCTTTTTTAGAAGCTGATCGCAAACTAGCACACGCTTCTCCAGTTGGCTGGAATGCTGAGCCCGTGCGGAACACATACATCCAACTTGCGGACGAATCCTTCGGCATGGAGATGCCTTTGAACGGATGTCTGTGGTACGTTGTCACTGGCCATGATCTCGCGCAGGGACAGGTGTGTGTGTGTTCGTTCGATCACTATTGCTATGCGGCCATGTCCACTGTCACATGGCGTCCGAGCCGGTCTCGAGTGATAAAGTCGAAGTCGCCGTTCTTAAATCCAACAAACCACCCTCGAACTGTCTTGTCTGTTACTGCCTCTCCGCCATATACTTTACATATATTGGTTCCGACTTGGGTTGCGTCCTTTCAGTTCCAGAAATAAAATAGCATAAAATGTCGAAAATGCACACTTAGCTCTGCCATGAGTTAGAAATTCGAATGAATTCCACGGTAAAATACAGCGCAGGTTTGCTCTTACTGCCATGTAAACAAGCAACGCTCTCCCAACAGTTTTCGTCTTCACCCGGGTCTGCGCAGCGCGGCGCACGCAATTTTCGGAACGAGTTTATGGAACAACAATATATATATATATATTTCCTGCCAAAATTTTAACTCATAACGGGGTGTAAACAATTATCGCCCCTCATATATATATATATATATATATATGTATATGAGGTTCTTCCATAACAATATATGCATATTTTGAGGTTTGGTAGAACTGAGTAAGAAAGTTCGGCAGAAAGTCGGCAGCTACGTAACGCAACAAATGATGGGCATTAAATTTGCTATTGCCTGAGGATATTCGCTTTTTGTGCGTTTTTTGGGCACGCCGAACTCGCCGGTATGGTCGGTTCTTTCGTGCGTTGACTGGTTCTCCCGGAGACGTAAATTTTGCAAAGTATGTAGGAGAGAAAGAGGCAGAATAGCTACTTTTATAAATTTCACCCGCACTCCTAAGCAAGACGTTTCCCTTCCCTTATGTTATTGGCAAAAATTATTATCTTGCCGAGTTCTACCAATACTTAAAATATGTACATAAGTCTATGAAAGACCCTGTATATATATATATATATATATATATATATATATATATATATATATATGAACAATGCTGCCCGCCAACAAAACGCGAAATCAAAATCGTTTTATCCCTTCAAACACGACATATTTAGTTGGGTGTATCTGGTGGAATACAGAATGACGATGACCTCGACGGGCCAGAGAAGATTTCAGCTTCGCGATCTTACACAGGTCGCGACTTCATATAGTTTGCGACCTCACCTAGCTCGCTGTCTCTCACTGTCTACGTTGTCAGTGTTTCTCATTTGCATAGTTAATAAGTGACCGCGTTAAACGTGGTATACAGCGACACCTGTCAGCCAGAGTTTGTCGTCATCGGAGAAGTGAGTGGGGAATGAACCCTTTGGTCTTCATATTCTTCATCTGATATCTGTTCTCGTCATTATTGAGTCGTGGAGCAGTTTGAAAAATGCCTCAGGTTACTGCACAAGAGTCCATAAATCTGAAAACAGATCGAAGTATCGGAGAAAATGCTTCTGCTGCGTAGCACTCTTCCTTTAGTAGCTACACCGCTGGTGCTCAGCACAGACACAGTGGAGCTTCGAATAAAAGGGCTGGTTACCATTCTTGATTTGGCTCTCATGCTTTAAATCGTGCGCCGATGAAATGCCGAGGGTAGTCGATGGGCCATTCTAAGCTCGAGCAAAAATGTAGGAGAATACAGATATATATTCGCACACGGGGATGATCAGAGGCGAGGTTTTTCCTTCCTTCTATGTTACGACGAGTTCGTTAGCTCCTAAAAAAGAGTGTCATCGTCGAAAAAGCGCGTCGCAAAAAACGTTTTTGCAGTAGAACACAACAGAAGCATATACAAAAACACGGTTGCTTTTTTTAAATAAATTACTTTAGGATAAGCACATTAGGGTACCTATCGGCAACAGTGAGATGTGTGTCGATTGTGCGTTGAACACGGTATTACTAAAATGCATCGTGTACAACAAAACAAAATATACTTTTACTAGTAAAAGTATTTGTCTATACATATAAATATATGGCCAGCGACTTAAAAACTTAGAGCCGTGGGCCCAATGTCGGCGTGGCACATAGCATTCACAGCGGCTTTTTCTAAAATCCTGTAAATCCTCCGGATTGAATCAAAATTATAACAAATAAATATATGTGCAAATATAGCGTTATTTGTTCTTTTTAAATCATTATTACGTGAAAAATATTTTTATTTTTTTTATTTTTTTTTAATGTTCTTATTATGCGTGTATGCTACTGTTTCGGTAAAACTTTAATTAGTGTGTGAATATAAAATTAGTTAGATTAAACAAAAAAATAATTTTATTATTATTATTATTATTATTATTATTATTAATATTATTATTATTATTATTATTATTATTATTATTATTATTATTATTATTATTATTATTATTATTATTATTATTATTATTATTATTATTATTATCACCGTCATCATTTATTATTATTATTTACTTAATACAATTGTGAGGTATGAACGTTAAAATCATGTTTATCCTGCTCTGTTCGCTTTCTGTCAGTTCATGGCGCCTATAATGGAAGCCACGTTCTCTCTACACACGGCCAAAGACATCATCTGTCTCAAAAACATGGCCTCGCGTCGATCGCCCGTAACGTCTTCGATTCGTTTTCCGATGTCTTGCAGGAGTTTTGCTGTACCTGTGCTGATGGGGCCGAGTGTCTTTATTATTATTATTATTATTATTATTATTATTATTATTATTATTATTATTATTATTATTATTATTATTATTATTTTATGTCTCCCCACCCATTATTTAGTAGCGGCAGTGGCTTAGGCGGCTAACGCACCGTTCAAAACGGGGCGTTGCCATGGCAACCATGGTTAGCAAAACAATCGCAAGTTCGAGTCCCGACCTTGCTGGTTGTATTTGTTGGACATTGTTGTCATTGTCCTGCTGCTACATACCTCTGCTGAAGGAAGCCTATATAAAATCCAGTACGAGAACGCGATGACGATAGATGCATTTAGACGATACCGTGCCACAGGCAACTTAGCCCATTACGAGCGTGTAAAATATGGTTGTCAGAGCGTAAAAAAACACGAAAACATGCAAATATCAACGACAACTACCGTTGCCGATAACTTTGGAGGCACTGGGACCAATTAGCAGAAAAGTCTATTTTAGACTTGGAAACTGAGAAAGATGAATAACAGCAGTAACGGAAGACAAGCGCAAAAAGGGTCAGCGATTGTGCTAGCGTACGCCGTCTATAGAAAAGGCACGTAATATACGTCTGATAAATTTAATAACTGGAATCAGTGCGCAGACACTTATTCGTTATACAGCAAGCCTTACCAGTCCTCCAGTGGACGACGACAATGTAACAATATGAATTCGTTGCTATATAGTCTATATCATATGCTTTGCCTACCACAGCCAAGAGGACCTACGGAATGTTACTACTGGGAGCTGAAACATCTCACGCGCCACGGGCTAATTACGCGGAAATAGTGCCATAGGTACTCCCATGAGCATAAAATACTCAATCAGATTGCTATATTGTTTAGTACGTAAGTCAGTACAGGAATACATTGCCAATTGTTCCTTGTTACAGTTGTGAGGGCTGAACGTATTATCGCAATTCGTTTAACGAATTACGTTACTCCATGGCACCTAAAAAATATTGTTTTTCTGGTTGCTTTTGCATGGGAGCTATCTGCGTAGTTCGAATACATGCAGATTTGACGAAATTTTTACTTTGAAGCAGTGATACCTTAGGTTCGGTCTTGACGAAAACGATGGTCTTTAGAGAACACGTTTTAGATTGGGCTAAATAAAATGGCCGACATCGACCTGTTGTTCTATGAAACAAAAGCAATTACGTCGGCCTTGTGGTGAGCCTGCAGGTATGAGAACCGGCATCTAGTCACCAGATTTGGCGTCTACGGCTTCCACCTGAAGATCTGTGTGCGCGAGAAGTTTCATGAGTCTCGTCGGAGTGCATATGTGTATGTGCAAACTTTATGGCCGCCCGTGTGTTCTATATGACCTTCAGCGTTGCGAAAGAGCAATTTCGTTGTCTCGACTCTGGAAATGTGATGCCTATGATGTATATGTGTAAACCAATTATTGGTTAGCAAAACTAAAACTATAAAAACATTTACCTTAGGGTAGGGACGTGCTATGGGACGCCCGGCCGCGTACCACACGCGGCTCATCTACAGCAGCGGCAGCAGTCCAAGTTAGTTGTTGTTAATCAACGAACGTGTTTGCAATTGATAATTCACTGAGCAGGCCAAGCGGCAACTTAGACATTAATCAAGCTGAACAGATTCTTGTCCTGTCGGAGCCTGATTTGTCCCGAGTAGCCGGACGCGGACTACTCTCGCTAAATGCTACTACTGGAGACTACGCTGTTTGCACGTACTGGTAAAAGCTCCTAAATACAGCAGATAATGATGGTGATGGCACGATGCTGATTCCATCATACGTGCATGCACAGAGGGAGCGTAGAATAAATGGTCCGAGAAGAGCGATTCGTGATCAGGCATAGTTCAAAGAAGGAAGGGGTCGCTACAAAGCTATGAAAAACATTTAGGCAAGACTTCCGCAGTTCAGCGCAGTTACAGTTTAACAGAAAGACAAAACACTTTGCTCCTTTTTCATAACGAGCGCAGTCCGTCCTTAAAACTCTACCGGAGTGACCGCAGAACAAGAAATTAAAAACAAATCCACGTGTGATATACGTCATGACATGGCAAATGTATTATCAGAATGGAAGACCACACACAACGACAACAGCAGTAATGACGACGACGACGACGACAACAACAACAACAACGCAGCAAACATGGGCTAGAGGGCGCCAGGCGGGGACCCGCGGTCGGCAATGTGAGCGAGTGGACGAGGCCCTTTCATTCCCTGCGGTGGTGCAGGAAAATGCGGTGGCGCCAGCCAGGCCATCGCACAGTGTGGCCTCTTTGCATGGCAAACATCGGCCAAGCTACAAAGCCCAGAACAACTTATGGACGTGCTCGAATCCCGAGCCGGAGGCCTTGGACATTTCATCGACGCACGGACGAACGGACCTTCCTGGTAGATAGTCAAGAACGGCAGGAACACAAGAACAGTGGCAAGCAGGTGGGCAAGTTCTTGCCATAAGGAAACCTCGCCCTAGAGCCCACGCCGATGCGGAACAAACCTTTGCCAAATAAATCTGCTGATAGATCAGCAGGATCGACCGCCACTTCGACTGCTACAACCATTGCCGTGTTTTCATTTTTTTTTTGGAAATGAGTTACCGGAAAGTATTGATATATTCATTAGCATCACCCGTGCAGGGTCAGTTTTGTTTGTCTCTCAACCATGAGTTTCTGAACACTCGAGTTCTACCGATATCTCGTTTTGCTATATCCGCTCTCGACAGAACTGTCGCACCAACAGCGAGATTATGTGTATCACATATGATCCAACGAGTCACACATCTACCTCCACCTTGTGATTCGTAAAAGTTCTCTTCGCTGCACAAGACTTAATGTAAGCCGTAGCCTGCAAAAGCCCTCGTTAAATGTCTATCTTTTCTTGACTTTAAAACTTTAAAAGGATTAGGTAAAAGACCTAATCCGGTATACCAAACGTAACTCTTCTACTTTGATCAAAATTCAGATTAGTAGGAATCCGTACGAATCAATTGACACTATTTTAAGCCCAGAAATGGCGACTGTCGTCTGTACTGATAACATATGCAGACTTGTAATCGTCGCAGCTACCCCGGTGGTCTTTCTCATTTGTGTATTGGACGTGGGTCCAAAAACTGCTGTTGTTTATTGATAGAGCGATTCCTCGGTAGATTAGTTTGTCTGTCTCTGATTCGAAGCATATCGCTCTTGGCCAAGCGACCGCGCCTTCAAACTGCGACTGTCGCAGTTTTCTTCCAGGTAATCTTTGAGCTCTTTTTGTGACCTACCAGTCCATGGCTTTATTTACCCATAAAAGATTTTAGCTAAAAATGACCACGCATAGTATAATTTTGACCCCTTAACCGCAAGTTGGTTTTTTTAAGTACAAACATTTATATCATCGCCAATTACTGAGGAAAGACAAGTGCGCCCAGTGAATGTGTGCACTCATGCGCATCAGCTCCCAAATGGGCGGTGATCATGCGGCTAGCCGATGAGCGTATCTCCGTCTCTTGCTTGAGCTTTGGTAAGCCTTACTGAATAATCTGCTTGGGTGGTGCCGCAATCGACCAAAGAGAAGCGCCAGAAGTCGGTCACAGTCGCATCCCAAATAATAATAATTCTACTCCTGTCGAATGGTGTGAGGGTCACCCTGTATGATCTTCTGTTTTCATTCTCGAACAGCTCCGGAGGCTCGAAAATGTAGGGAAACCCGGTAGACCTAAGGGTCAAATCAGGGCATCCTACAGGGCGCTTTGCATGCACAAGAGACCGTGCTGATCTACTGAACCGATCTGCCTTCAGCAAGCACACCTGTGTGCGTCACCTTAGGGCTCTGCGAGACGCAGTAGAGTAAGGTGCCTAGCACGGCGCTCGGTAGGGCCTTCAACCAGGGCCGCCTTCGCCCTGTCCGCGTGCGTGGCTCGATCAATAAGCCCGTTAAAGCGTGTTGAGACCCACTCCGTCCGTGAGGTAAGATTGTTGGGGGGGAGGCGATTGTCTCACTGAGAAGTCTTTTTTGTGGTGACATTTTGGAATGTCGAGTCGTACTTACTTTGAAAGCTCGCCTCTTTTTGTTATTGGGGCAGAGGCTCAAGTATTGACCTGCACACGCTGAACAGATCTCTCCTTAGCTTTTCCGTTTTGTTGTTCTGGTTCTGCTCCACCCACGTTGGGCAATTGAGATTTGTATGTTCTGGGGTTGTCTTCGAGCCCATCACCGCGGTGGACCTACGTAGGGTTAGAAGCCTTTCCAATTCTGAACAGCAAAGACTAAAAGTCACCCACTGTCAGCGCATCGCACTGAAAGTTCTATTATCAATGACTCACTTTCTTCCGCTTGCTCGCTTGCAGGCGGATGTATCTATCCGTCGTTCCGTTACATTATGTCAGGCATATACCTGCAACTGTTTTAAGGCTAATGTGACGTCTTAGCTATGGCATCAAAAATAGAGACGAAGAATATTTACGTATGTATTCTTTATCGACGGTCTGCTGTGGCTGTCGCCCCTATCGACGGTCTGCTGTGGCTGTCGCCCCTATCGACGGTCTGCTGCTGGTGCCGCCCCTATCGACGGTGGGCTGCTGCTGGTGCCGCCCCTATCGACGGCCTGCTGCTGCTGGTGCCGCCCCTATCGACGGTCTGCTGCTGCTGGTGCCGCCCCTATCAACGGTCTGCTGCTGCTGGTGCCGCCCCTATCGACGGTCTGCTGCTGCTGGTGCCGCCCCTATCGACGGTTTGCTGCTGCTGCTGCCCTTATCGACGGTCTGCTGCTGCCGCCCCTATTGACAGTCTGCTGCTGATGCCGCCCCTATTGACAGTCTGCTGCTGATGCCGCCTCTATCGACAATCCGCTGCTGCCGCCCCTATCGATGGTCTGCTGCTGCTGGTGCCGCCCCTATCGACGGTTTGCTGCTGCTGCTGCCACTATCGACGGTTTGCTGCTGCTGCCACTATCGACGGTCTGCTGCTGCTGCCGCCCCTATTGACAGTCTGCTGCTGATGCCGCCTCTATTGACGGTCCGCTGCTGCCGCCCCCATTGACGGTCTGCTGCTGCTGCCGCCCCCATCGACGGTCTGCTGCTGCCGCCCCTCCCCCCCTCATCGACAATCTGTTGCCGCCCCTATTGACAATCTGTTGCCGCCCCCATCGACGATCTGTTGCCGCCTCCATCGACGATATGTTGCCGCCACTATCGACGGTCTGCTGCTGGCCCTATCGACGGTCTGCTGCTGTGGCTCCTATCAACGGTCTGCTGCTGTGGGTCCTATCAACGGTCTGCTGGTGCCGCCTCTATTGACGTTCTGCTGCTGCCACCTATGTCGACGGACTGCTTCCACTTCTATATCGACGGCCTGCGCCGCCTTTATTGACAGTCTGTTGCTCTATATTCCCCCTTCCCCCCCCCCCCCCCCCTGGCTATGGCGGGGACGCAGGGGCGGCAACAGCAAGGGCAGTAGCGGACATCAGCGGGAGTAGCCTGCTTCATGTGGTAATTGTGTAACGCGGGCCGTCCGCAACGGCGGCAGCGGTGGCAGCAGCAGCAGCAGAAGCTGCATGATACTCGAGCTAGTTACGCTGCAGCCGCCGCCACACCGCGCATCCAGCGCGTATTCATTCACATATGCACGCCTGATCAATACGTGGCACGTAGTCCATAAGTCCTGGTTGTACCACGCAGCCATACCACACGGCCTTCTACCAGCTTGTTTGCTATCGCTCTTACTATTACTACTACTACTACCTCTACTACTATTACTACTACGAGGACTGTTTACTATTACTACTACTACTACTACTGCGAGGACTGTTTACTATTACTACTACTACGAGGACTGCTTACTATTACTACTACTACAACAACAACCACGACCATCATCACTACGGCTACTTCCGGCACCGCTTTCGCCTCGCTGCTGATATAGCTTGATATATGGAGAAATCCATTAGGTGATAGCCGGACGTGCCGACGAGACGAGAAGAGAGCACAGGCAGCGGCACCACTACTACTTCTACTAGTACTACCACTACCGCAACGACCACCAAGCGCAGTTCATAAACTCAGAGTGCGCAATTTATGGTCTTCCGACATAGTCGTCCAAAGGCGAGAAGAGACTTTTGAAGAACAGGATGGTCGTCGCCGGTCCCGCCGCCCCTGCACCTCCTGGCTGCCGATCCTCTGCCTAAATGGACGCTCACGCGGAAGACGCAAATGTCGTTTGCATTAAAGCTATATTTATATATATATATATATATATATATATATATATATATATGTATATATATGTATATATATATATATATATATATATATATATATATATATATATATATATATATATATATATACATATATATATATATATATATATATATATATATATGCTTGTTGACCACATCGAACGCCGCTCGTACAGACAATGTACAGATCGTAGACCAGCCGCTACCCGCTCCGTGTTAGCATGAGATTCTAAAACGGCTTACAGTAATTATATTAGAAATTGAACTATAATACTATCGCGTTGACGAAAAATAAACCCTCATAAAAAAAAAACGCGCATTTTTCTGAATATTTGTTTTAAGAACGCAATGACAACACTTTAGGGCAGAGAGCGTGAGAGCGCCTACATGATCCGTTATAGAAAATCAATGTTTGCGAGTTTGCCGTTCGCGATTCGAGTACTTCGCTTACACTCCGGCAATGCCCCTAGCTCCACTAAGCGCTAAACGCACACTCTTCTAATTCTATCCTATACGAAATTAGGCCGCTGGGTTTAAGATTTTAAAGGCTTAAGGAGAAATGCCGCGCTTGTGCGTTATTTGGCTGGCATGCGCACTTTTTTGACAACCGTGCAAGCCAGGAAGCTATTTGTGTTCCTAGCCCCAGAAAGGTACAAAGAGACAGGCAAGGCAGCATTGCTACACGCCATGGTTTGCCGACAAACAGATAGTTAATTGCTATTATACTTTTGCTACCCACTCGCATGCATGGCAAAGTCGCCCCTCGGTAGATAATTAGGCTGGGATGGTGGACAACTACCTCATAATTTGCTATTATCTGCCTCCGAAAAGGTTAACTGAAGAAGAATTGTACAATACATCTCTGAGCTGGACCACCAGAACTAATTGACTTTCCAAAAAGTATTTGTCGAGTGCATGGTTCCAACATAATGCAGCGAGGACACTCAACGAGAGCAAAGTACAGGCTGACCTAGACTTTACTTTCGAAGATTGGACGACTGATTGGCCGAGAGATTAAACAAGACATTATGCTAGCGCCATGCAGTAACGTTAAAAAATTTTAGACCAAGCTGAAGTTGCCTCTAAATACACTGGTTTCTTCAATTTGACCAGCGAACAAAGAATTTCCACATTTTGTAAAGTGACAAAAAATCGCATTTGACAAGTTTCACGACTCCTCAAAGAAGGCGAACCGAATTTAGGGACACTTTGTGTGTACTTTATGTGCGCGTCGAAATAATACTAGCCACGAGCCAAAAACTACTATCTTTACAGCATTTTATTGCTAGGATATGTGGATAACATGAAACCGTTATCGATAAGTGTTTTCGTTTGTGCAACGGCTTAATCCAAAATATTATTACGGGTTGTATACGCAAAGACGTGCCAGTAACGTGCATCCTAGAAACGACTGGTCTAAACAACGTCTAGATCTTGACATACAACATGGAAACGCCGTCTCCGTTTGCGACATACTTCGATGTAGCCTTGCTTAAACTAGGCACATTGGCTCAGATATTTTTTATAAATTTATATTTATGTATATATATACTGTACGGCCCAGACGGGATATGGCGGCCGTATAAGAAGATATCTTACAAAAAATAAATTTGACGATGTCTATAGGCAAGGTGTCGACTAAAAACATGCCAGAAAATGTATGTTCGAATTTCAGACAGTCGAAAGAGATAGATGCTCAGCTCAGATGTGGTTTCTTGTTGAAAAGCTACCTCCTCTTGGCTTGAACCGCGTAGGCGGTCGTTTGTGAAGCAGCCAATATGATTACCGCGATGTCGGATAAAAGCCTTGCTGGTCGCCAGTTGCTCGAAACGCAACTTTTCAGCACAAAGGCAACACATCAAAGAAACTAGCGATCAGCTGATCGAAGCACCTATAATTTAAGCGTAACTGGATTTTGTCTGATTTCAAATCAGTATGAGTTTCAAGACTTCGATGTAAAGACTGCAGAGAGCGCAAGTTCGTTCATTCAGGAGTGTTGCCACTAAGCGATTAGCGCACCCGGCTTATCTGGGGTCTTCATAAATAGTTGATGTTTTTTGCCATATAGGCACTTGACCTTAACGAGCACGCCGCTAGTGTTTCTCCTGTGCCCTGGCTTCGCTAATTTCTTGACAAAATACGGCGTAGTAAAGACTGTATATATTGAACGAAACAGTACTTATACTTGTATGATGTACGAACGATCGAGTGTGCATAAAATGCACATTTCCAAAGACACAACATTACTTAAGAAGCAAACTTTTGGAACGCGGCAAAAGTCACACGTATTGAGAGTTGGAGTTTAAGTTGTAGAAGAGCATATATACACATTTGATAGACAAGGAGGTGTTACATTTGTGTAAAATTTTCCGGTTCGTTTGAACATTTGTTTGAAAAGATTTTCATTACCGCGCGCCACTCAGAGTGTGTATAAGATATTCTGCAACAGGGCAGGTATTCTGTATACCCACAAAACTAACGGCGGTCCAATATGATTTAAAGAGTCGCAAAACAGCCGCTGGAGGCGATAGAAAGAAAACAAACTCACAGGAAACACGTGGCAACTTTGGCAAAGGACATTTACGTCGAAGGACTGCAGTAGAGAACAAAATTGGCGATTTGTTCATTGTCTATTTGCGGAAACTTGTTTAAAGCTGTCGGGTTAATATCGTGTCGAAACATGATTGGCTAGCTAATGTCAAGGCCAAATTGATCCGCAAGGGAGGACAGCTCATCGTCACTGTCACCGCTGGACCCAACATTCTTGGGCCGAAATAGAAGCAACAGCATCTACAGGGCTGCCGCACCTGCTTGTGGGCGTGTGGGAGGAACGACGGCTGTCACAACTCGGCGCCGAACAAATGTTACAATTATAGCCTCTAAAGACTTTCCTCCCCTTCCCACCTCGAAGTATAAACATGAAGAAAATACGTCTAATGGATTATTTTCTTCTAACCACGACTTAGGAAGAAAAGTATCTGAAAATAATTAATAGACTGCAAAGTGAAAGCAAACGCGTCATCCTTTCTTAAAATATTTAAACACACACTTAGTTTTATTTGCGCCTTTAGGAAAACAAATTGCTAAACAAAACGTTTTTGTAGGCGGCAAACTAGGAAATGGCTAATATATGAAACATCGCACATTGCTTGCTCCCGTGTGACGGCGGCGCGATCTTATGGTCACAAGCAGAAGCATCGTGGGCTCCGTTAAGACGGTCACATTGCACAGTATATAAAAACGAGAGCAGTCAGCGAATGACAAAGCTTTTACTAGACGTCGTGTGAGCTTCTAAAGCTTCTTGTGGGCTTACGGTACGCATCGTGTTTAATGAGTGGCCGAAGATAGGTACATCCGAGCTGTTTCGTCATAACGTATTAGGGATAGACTAAGATCCAAAGCTGCACAGCTAGGGAGGATCCACTGGGGTGCGAATTAGTAGTAATTTGTATCAGTTGGCTTGAATCTTGAGAGCGAGTACACTTCAGAACTGCCGTTCTGAGTACACTTTAAAACTGCAGTTCAAGATGTGGTGTGCACTCGAAGCGCCTTTTCTTAGAGAGCTCCACTTTAACTTAGTAAGACTACGCCATATCTGTAAAGTCTTCAACAGTTTTGAAAGGAAACTGTTATTCATCCAGTGTTCGCTGGCCTTGTTTTGTGAACATGTTATCAATAGACATATCCCAGAGTTCGCAGTGAAGACATTTTTCGGAGCTACTCTTACGCCACTTAAGAAGCCATTGGGGAGAGGGGCTTAGACAAATAGCATGTAGTCTGACACTCCAAAGATTACCTACAAAGATGTTACGATCTGCACAAGAGAGCATCAGGGCTGCCCTTTTTGGTCCTAATTAGGACGCACGGATAGAGGTGGTGCTGAGGCAATATTCTACTTTGACTGCAGATATTTAAACTTCGCGCACGCTGATCACAGATCAATGGTTAAACTTGATCTTAAGAATGTTTGAAATTACATTTGACGTGATTTAGTATTATACATGATATCAGCTATACGCCTCACCTCGATCACCTCGCGTACCAAACGTATAGTTGTAAAGGCATAAAGACAAGTCTCTTCTCAAGTACAAAGATGATAGCATTAGACGGTTTCGCGGACACCCGACACGGCTTCGGAGTTGGTTCACCCTTGACGCCATCGAGCGGGTCCTCCGTCTTGCAGGCCGCGAGCTTAGAGTTCCATTTGTATCTCGCAAGTTCATATTTATTGTACTGGATGTAAAGAATGCCTTTAATACGGCCAATTGGAGGGCCATAATGAAGGCAATGGACAAACGACAGATCTCTATGTACATAAAGCGAATTTTGTTTTTCTATCTAGCGGTTACTGACCTATGGCGACGTCGAGTCACATCACGTCACGGCAGGGGTCCCACAGGGCGTTGTTCTGGGCACGGTACTGTGACCCCTGGCTTATGAGGGGGTTCTGCAGACCTCGCGACTATAGCCTACGCCAATGATCTTGCGGTACTGGCCTCGGCCCGCCGAGAGGATTCCCTGGAGGCTGCAGCAAATCTTGCTCTGAAAAATATTAATGAGCGGATGGAAGCTAACCGAGGCATTGTATTTGACAGGCCGTAAGCGAGGGGGTCCGGCTGGAGGTTAACGGCGACTAGATCACGGTGCAGAAAATCACGGTGTCAGGTATCTGAATTGAAGATATACCTCATGTTAAGTTCCAAGCCTGTAGGGGGCGGAAAATAGTCTAGAATTAAATTATTCTAGGTATCTAGGAGTTCACTTTGATACTAAGCTTTCAAAAGAGGGCACATCCAGCACATAACTAGGAAAGTCGCCCGTCTCGTATACACCCAAATTTTGACGCCGCCTTCTGGCGTCAGTCGCCGAATCGACAGCACTGTATGCAGTGTCGGTGTAGGCGGATATGGCGTTGCGTACAAGTCGCCATTGCAGTGTCCTGCGGGCCGCCGGGCGCGTCAGCAGGGGATACAGAAAGGTTAGTAGAGACATTCTATTGGTGCTCGCACATTAGCTACCATGTGATCTACTGCCAACTAAGCGCTGCGAAGGACGAAGATGTTGCCCGGACACAAGCGAGAGAGAAGACTCTACATGACTGGGCTATCGCCGTGGCCTACCTCCCATGCAGAGACAGTCGCAGTCGGTGGACCCGGTCGCTAATCCTTGGTTTCAACACCTGGTATAAACGCTACCCTCTAACCTACTATGTTAAGTACCCCTGTACCTAGTATGTTAAATCCTAAGACTCTAGCCTACTATGTGACATAGATCCTGCCTGAGGACGGCCAGTTTCAGGTGTATATGTGCAGAATCGGTAAATCCTTAACGATACTTGTGTGATCTTCACTTTAGGAGAGCCGGAAGACGTGGATTACACAGTGGCCAATTGTTTGGCGCTGGACCACTTTTGCACTGGCTCCAACGACGCAGGGCTGGTGAGAAGATACCCACTATTGTCACCATGATGATGTAAAGCCAGCCTGAGTGGAATGAGGGACGTAAGTACTTAATGATTTGAAGAATGATTTGATACTTTTTGGCTCACCAAAATTTCATGAAGGTCTGGTGCAACTGGTACAGAAATAGAGAGGTAATATTGAATATATGCAAGGAAGCACAAGTTATGCAACTCCAGCAACATTATGACATTATATAATCAACTCTGGCTATTAGGGAAGTTCCAACAATTTCCTTACATACAAGCATGTGGTACCGCCCAATATCGGACTGTCCACAAAAACTACATACGCATTCTTCAATGGTAAAACAATTTGGCTTCATGCACATAAAATGGTGGTATCCGTGCCATGTCGTTCGGCACACAATTGTGCGATTCCGTTGGCGGCTTCCTTTCCATTTATCAGAACAAAATGCTGGGCCATCAGTGTAGTTTTCAATGGCAAACTGTATGTTTCTTGATTCTCTGAATGTTCGGTAGGAGTCCAATGCTTCTGTGTTGAACGGGACCTTGTTGAGAACCAAGTCTTCCGTGAGTGTTCTTTCTCCGCACAGTTATAAGGCTAGTGTGGCAGATGCGTTTTCAGGCAGTCCCAATATGCGTTTGACAAAGCAAGACTTCACTCTATCTAGGACTTTTAAATCACTCATTGTCAAATGCGGTGCTATGGCGGGTAGACGATATGTTATGGTCGGGAGAAGTTTGATTTTGAAACAGTTCATTGCTGTTTTTTAGGTCTACGTCGCGTAGATCTCCTAGTAAGGTGATTGTGGCCGCCGCTTTTGCCCGTACTCCGTCAACATGTGTACTACATGAGAGCCTTGGGGTTAGGATAACCCCTAGGTAAGTGAAGCTGTTGACCATTTCAAGCACTCTCTCGTTTATTTTCAAGCGATGATCTCTAGCAGCATATGATCCTCCTCTGCTGAAACGCATTACCTTTGTTTTATCTGTGTTGATCGAGAGTTTGTTCTGTTCACACCATTGTGCAGTCTCGTTGAGATAAAACTGAAGATGATTTCGGGATTTTGCTAGGGTAACCAAGTCATCTGCATAGAAAGCGTGTGGGGCTTTGAGACCACGGAGCAGATCCGAGAGTCCAGTCACGTACAGAATGAAAAGGAAAGGGCTAGCTGAGTCTCCTTGGGCCACTCCGATTGTTTGTGTTACGGGTTCTTGTACGTAGTAATCGCCGTTTTTAATCGTTATGACGTTATATGCTAGAATGTTATGTAAAATTTTAAAAGTTGCTTCCTTTATGTCAGAACTTGATCGCAGAGTGTTCAGCAGACAGTCCCTCGGAAGACAATCAAATGCAGCTTTAAAACCAATAAAAGCAGCGTATGTCAATTCGTTCACTGAGCGGCGATATGATACACGTTTCACTACAAATGAGACCGCATATGACGTAGACCGTCCCCATAGAAAGTCATATTGCTCCGGCGGGACCTTCTCCTCGGTGGCCGAGTACAGCCTGTTAACGATTAGCAATGTTAGAATCTTATAGAGCACGCTTGTGAGTGCGATGCCTCTATAGTTTCTCGGGTCAGTTGGAAGCCTTTTATCTCATAAGAATCTTCTATGTTGCCACCCAATGTTATCTAGGTCCTCCAAGGAGAAAGTGCACAAATATGCCGATCTGCTAGGGCGGCTAAACAGTGATATTAAAGCAACATGCGAGAAAGTTATTAATAAAACGTTGTGCAAAAGAACGTGGGAAAAGCTTACACAACAGTTAAATAAGGGTGGACAAGGAATAAGTACACCTGACATCGATTTGCTATATAGCATTGCCATTTGCCTGCGATCCTTTTGTAGAGTTACTCCTGCCCAAACAATGCTCACGGAACTGCATGAACAAGGCCAAGAGAATTCGAGAAGGGTTGTTTCAGAAGAAACTTATGACTCTATCCTTAATTTCATGGGCGTGGATGAAACGATCGATTCCAGGCAGCTTCTCTGGGTAAATGACGTGCGTACTTCTTAGCGGCCAAACACATATTCGATTAGGCTCAGCTGGAGGCTACATTCTGCAAAATATTGTTTCTCCTTGGATGCTATACATTTCCAGATTAGCGTTGGCCTTCATTTCGGCGACAAAAATGATGCTCAGGAGCAAAAGTCTCACATTAGGGCTTGCCTGGTCTGGCTTGCAACAAAAAATGCGGTACGTATCTATGCGGCGCAAACAGTTGAATTAAACTATAGCAAAAGACTTTCAACAGAAACTAAACTGCAACCAATCCGCCTTACTTTCTGAACAGACAGAAAGCGGCTTAGTGGGTGACTGTTCTATCGTTTAATAGCAGAAAACATGTTGTTTGGGTTGCGACGACATCGCGTGCACTTTTGCTCACTTATACACAAGGTATGATAGACATGCTTGAGCGCATGACCATGAGGGAGCGTAAAATAAATTATAAATCACTGTGATATATATATATATATATATATATATATATATGTATACGAACATAGAGCTATATATAATAGCGTTGCCTTGTTGTTGTCTGGTTGGCGGCTTAATGGCTACTTCCAGCCACCGCTTTTGTTGTTCAGTTGCCGGGTGTCAAAGAGGAAAAAGAAGACGACGACAACAACAACAACGCCAACTACTGCAAAAACGGCGACGATAGACGGGTATATCGTATCATGTATTAATCCTCCTGTAGTCAGCCGTGCTTCATCCCACTCAAGAGGCTGATCCGAGACGACGAGCGAACTGCAGCGAATGGGCGCGCGCCTTGGGGCTCGAAGCGAAGCCCCCGGGCGGCCAGTCGCTAATCGACTTTAGCTGACTCAGCTTTCATCTATAGGGCGGCTGACGACGAATAGATGAGAGCGGAGCAGCAGCAGCAACAATGAGGAGAGTTGACGGACGCGGGGGAAGCGGCAGGGGGGGGGGGGTGGAGACAGCTGACGCTCCGAGACGGCCATATTCGGCGCCTCGAGTCTTTTGCTTGCTAATCCCAACACGCATTGGTCTATCTTCCTTAGCAAGCGTTATTTGGAAATCTCCATGTGAGACAGCAACGCAGCAATCCATGGCCGCGACTTATGTTGTCGTTGTTGCTGTTGTTGTCGTTGTTGTTTTTGCTGTTGCTGTTGTTGTTACTGTTGTCCTTGTTGTTGTTGCCGTTGGCGCGACGTCTGCCAGGACCCGGGATCTTCATCACATCAACCAGGAGTCGGCCGTCGAGCTTATGCAGCGGCGACAGAGATATTAACGCCAAATTAACGCTAAGAGACTAGTGACGGGTATTGTACGGCTGGCCAGCCTGCTACTACTACTACTGCTGCTACTTTAACGACTTCCAGCACCAGCATATGTAGAGTGTATGTATGCACGAACGCCCGGGAAGGACTAGACGAAAAAAGACGCCTGCCCAGAATTTAGGGATATAGAGTTTGAGCCCTAAAGCTAGCTAAAAATAAGCCTAAGAAAAACTGGCTCCAAATGTCGTGGCGTTCAGGAGAACTTGACGTCTATGTTGGCAGCGTCGCTCGCGGCTGGAATGCTGACGAGCGGTGCGAAGCGGCGCGGACATCCCCCGACAAGATGGCCATCCGTATTTTTTGTAATCTATCTGGGTTCATCAAAGATCAACTCATACGCTATCATCGCAAACATTCGTTCTGACGCGCGCTATCTTCTGGCTATCGTTACGGAGCGCGTATCGAGTTAGCAAAAGGGTCGTATCCTCAATAATGCCATGTCCGACCTGAACAGAGAGTCGCGTGAACATTGTCGGCGTTCATATATTGTGTTACTAATACTAATACGTATGCGAGAATGACTGCATGCACGCAGATTTTAAACCACTAAACTTAACGACTAAAGCAAAAAAAAATATTTGCTGCAAGCGCCAACAAACCTTACTCGACGGCATTTTTTTGCAATACAAAGCTTTCTGTGTTTAAAAGAGCAAGTAATATTTTTTTACTATGACATTTGTTTTCATTATTATCAACTCGAGTCGCAGAAATGAAAACTGCATTGATTAGAAGCACAGCGCCGAACAGACCGAGCGCGCAAATATAAGCAAATACTCTGATTTGGAGAGGAGATATCACTTTGTACCCGTCGCCATGGAAACGATGGACCCGATCAGCAAGAGTACAGGTATCCTCCTTAAAAACCTAGGTATCAATTTTACTGCTAACACGGGTGGCCAGCGCGAGGGAGAGTTTCTGCGTTAACAACTCTCACTCGCAGTGTGTAGGGGAAACGCAGCCGCTATCATAAGCTGTATAAATTGAGAAGGGGAGTGAGTGTACGCGGGTACATGTTTAGATCCCCGAATTGTAGGGAAAAACTGAATAATAATAATAATAATAATAATAATAATAATAATAATAATAATAATAATAATAATAATAATAATAATAATAATAATTATTATTATTATTATTATTATTATTATTATTATTATTATTATGAATAATGTTACAATTGTGAGGTCTGAACGTATTATTGCAAATTCTTTAAATAATTATTTCACTCCATGGCGCCTAAAATAGATGCCGCGTTTCCTCTGCAAACGGCCAAAGACAACGCTTGCCTCAAGAATTGACCCTCTCTTTGGTCGCCTGTGACCTCCTGAATTCGCTTACTCAAATCTTTGAGAAATGCTTCGGTTCCCTTGCTGATTGGTCCTAGCGTCTCCATGGCAATAGGCACGAAAGTATATCTTGTTTCCAGTCCAGTGTATTTAACGCGTTTTCTGGCTTCCGCATGCTTTGCCACCCACCCCGGCTCAACTGAGCTGTGCTGTAAATAGGAAGCCGCGGTGGTGCACGAAACCGTTGCATCCCAAGCAAGGGACTTCCCATGAGACCATAATGCAATGGTCACCCCATCAGGTCTTTCTTCGCCAGCGGGCACTAAACCTCTCGGTTCAAGTGTAGATGGTATACCGGCTTTCCTAAGAGACCTTATAATGACCTTGTTTAATTCAGCATGTCTGGAGGATCTACCGGCACTCTTCGGGCAACTCAATGGGTGTAGGCCACTGGAATCTATCGTCTCTCCACACAGTTTGCACTGAAACGGCTCGCAGACGGGGGCGCCGATTCTAAGTGCTGACATCATGCGGAAATGGTTGGGATCCAGCATGGTGCCGAGCTGAGGTGAGGGTAAGGCTTTAAGCCAACCCCCACTGAAGTTATCTTGTGCCGCTAAGAATACGGCGCGGTCTCTCTGGGTAACAAGCCCCTCTAAGATCTCCCTGCTCTTTTTTTTGCTTTTGAGCTCATCGAGGTTATATTGGCTGGGATATTCTTCCAAAGGCCCCGGGTCCAACATGGTTCTAATGGTATCCCGCGCTTTACTAGTTTCATTTTTTATTTGTGGTCGAACTGCCTCCTCCACTAACGAGGCTGCGACCGGACCAAATCGGATCAGTGAAGCAGCGTAGCAGACAGGAGCTAGGTCAATAGCACTTCGTATTCCCAGACCACCTTCACGTATTGGGAGGCTTGCTCTCTGCCAGGTGTTGTCTTCCAAATTGACGTTTAGGACTTCACTAAGTATATCTCTACTAACGTCATTATACGCGGTTAATTCTTTAGAGCACACTATAGCAGGGCATGAACGCAGTGTGTAGTTAAACTTTGAAGACCCCAGACTATATCTCCAAATGCACAGCGCGGCCTGAGGATGCAAGCGTGTCAGTCGTGGACGAATTTTAGTAAGGGCTTCTTTCTTCCTAGAGAGTGTATGCGAAATTCCATCTTGCTTTACGGGGGCCCCCAGAACTTCTAAGTTGTTTACCTCTACTCGCGTGATGTCAGGAAGTATTTCTGTGATCTCCTGGATTGCTTCCTCTCTCTCCTGAAGCGAGCCCCCGACAGCGGTAATCTCACATTTTGAAGCATTCAGTGCCAGTCCCCCGTCTTCTTCAAACTGCAGCACTCTTCTCAGATCTGTCGCAATGATTCTCGCGGGGCCGGCAAGCGTGGCGTCATCTAGATACCACACGTTGAAAGGGCTCTGTAGTTGCGATACTAGATCTGATATACCGAGACTAAATAGAGCAGGCCCTAGCGGGTCACCCTGTTGAATGCCTGCCTCCGAATGCAATGTTGAAGTTGTGCCCCAGGTTAAGAGTGAAGGATCTCTGTAACTTTGCCAGACCATAGGCAAAAGCTCTGGGCTTTTCTTCATCACTGCATCCAGTATCTTGTCTCTTCTTAGCGTATTAAATGCATTGCAGAAGTCTAGTTTAACCAGAACCTTCACTTGGTCCTCAGTCTTCAAAAGGGCGCGTGTAGCATGCACCAGTGCTTCTGCGCCGCCTCTAACAGCCACTCCAACTTGATGTGGTAGGATCGCTGTCAAAATTGCCTTTTTATTTCTCGCCATTGCTATCTTTGCAGCAATCCTACGCAAAGTCAATCCACAAGCTATGGGCCTTATAGAGTTGTCTTTTTTCTTAAGAGCTGTAAGATTTGCACCATAAAATAGTGGTAGACAAAACTTAGGTAATGTGCCATTTAACACTCTGCCAAGGAATATGCTTAGATCATTTAGCAGGCATTCTGACGAGGGAACAGTTTGATCCAACATATCGCGCAGATGACGTGGTCGCAATCCATCCAGTCCGGCTCCGCTTGCAACAGGGAATGAGCGAATTGCCTCTAAGATCGCCGAATTTTCGACGCTCTCGCAGATTCCAACTGTAGGTTGCTCGAAGGTTTCTAAGCGCTCCTGACAGGCGGCCGGTGGTGGCGGGTGTTTGTTTCTTAATTCGCGCTCTGTGCAAGAATTACGTGGTGCAAATGTATCTGATGACATTATTATTATTATTATTATTATTATTATTATTATTATTATTATTATTATTATTATTATTATCATTATTATTATTATTATTATTATTATTATTATTATTATTTTTTTTTTTTTTTTATTATTATTATTATTATTTATTTTCATTAATATGTGTTAGGACAATACAATTGTGAGGTGTGAATGTGTATCCTCGTTATTTCATGGTTACCATCTATCTGTTCTCAGCCCATCGCACCTAATATCGACGCGGCATTTCCTCTGCACACTGCCAGTGAAAGCAGCTGCCTCAGAAATTCGTCTTCGCGTATATCCCCGGTGTTTGCTCGTATTCGATCACCTAAGTCTTATTATTATTGTTATTTTTCTTATTATTTCTCTTATTATTATTATTATTATTATTATTATTATTATTATTATTATTATTATTATTATTATTATTATTATTATTATTATTATTATTATTATTATCATTATTATTATTATCACCAATATTATTTATTACATGTTAAACAAAGTTACAATTGTGAGGTCTGAACGTATTATTGCAATTTCTTTAAATAATCATTTCGCTCCATGGCTCCTAAAATAGATGGCGCGTTCCCTCTGCAAACGGCCAAAGACAACGCTTGCCTCAAGAATTGACCCTCTCTTCGGTCGCTTGTGACCTCCTGAATTCGCTTACTCAAATCTTTGAGAAATGCTTCAGTTCCCTTGCTGATTGGTCCTAGCGTCTCCATGGCAATAGGCATAAAAGTATACCTTGTTTCCAGTCCAGCATATTTAACGCGTTTTCTGGCTGCTTTGCCACACACCCCGGATCAACTGAGCTGTGGTGTAAATAGGAAGCCGCGGTGGTGCACGAAACCGTTGCATCCCCAGCAAGGGACTTCCCATGAGACCATAATGCATTGGTCACTCCATCAGGTCTTTCTTCGCCAGCAAACACTAAACCTCTCGGTTTAAGTGTAGATGGTATACCGGCTTTCCTAAGAGACCTTATAATCACACTGTTTAGTTCAGCATGTCTGGATGATCTTCCGGCGCTCTTCGGGCAACTCAGTAGGTGTAGGCCACTGGAATCTACCATTTCTCCACACAGTTTGCACTGAAACGGCTCGCAGACGGGAGCGCTGACTCTAAGTGCTGACATCATGCGGAAATGGTTGGGATCCAGCATGGTGCCGAGCTGAGGCGAGGGTAAGGCTTTAAGCCAACCCCCCACTGAAGGTATCTTGTGAAGCTAAAAGCGCGGTCTCTCCGGGAAACAAGCCCCTCTAAGATCTCCCTGCTCTTTTTTTGCTTTTGAGCTCATCGAGGTTATATTGGCTGGGATATTCTTCCAAAGGCCCCGGGTATTATTATTATTATTATTATTATTATTATTATTATTATTATTATTATTATTATTATTATTATTATTATTATTATTATTATTATTATTTAAAGTACTTTATTAGCTTTTATGCCAACTACCTCTTAAGCATAACCCTACGACCTCTCACAGCGCTTAAAACTAACAAATTCAACGCACATTTCATGACGATCATTTTGGTACCAAACGTATGGCAATGGGAGCTGTGGTTGCGGAGTAATTACGATTTTTCAGTAGGATGTACAGATTAAGTGCATGTAAAATTACTGTGTGGCGACGTACACTACCGTCGACGTGTCGCGCGACAGCCGCAGCGCGTCGCCACACAGTCATTTTACATGCACTTAATATGGACATCCCGCCGAAAAATCTTAATGACTCCGCAACCACAGCGCCCATTGCCATAAGTATGGTACTGAAATGATCGTCATAAAATGTGCGTTTGCCTGAATATGTTAGTTTTGAGCGCTGTGAGTGGTCGTAGGGTTATGATTTTGAGGTGTTTGGCATGAAAGCTCTCTTCTAAGCAAGCATGTCGCATCTTCTGACCGGCCTGGTTGTCTCGCAACAGCACATTTATGCTCCTATGTCAGGAAAAAACCACTAGTGCCCCAAATTGTAGTAATTTCACTTTCACTCCAAAACTTTTCAGAGGTCATGTTCAATGGAAAAAAAATTTGCCTTAACGAGCTCTACAATTCCTTGTATCGATTATCAAAATGTTTTGCCACACCCTATATATATAATATATACTCATACACATTTACATATATATATATATATATATATATATATATACGTGGAACAACCTCGGTGGGGTGTGGGATGTGTCCCACAATGTTTTGCAAACTAGAGGATACACGTTAGGCACAAAATCGTCCCACCGTCGAGTTGTAATCAAGGCCTCTAGTGAGATTGACGAGCTGTTTAGCAACGGCCCCGGTCTCGGAAACCGACGGCCACGAAGCTATCACGAACACATCAAGGCGCCGGAAGTCATCACCATATAACAGCGTCGCGGTGTTCCTGGTGGTGTTCGTTGTCGCGTGACACGGGCTCCATCAGCTTCGATGAGCGTGGCGATTTGGCCCGCTTTTCATTTTTCAAAATCCGTTCCGTCGACCTGCCACCGCACTGTTGTTGTGCTCATCCAGGTTCGCTGGTGGCAGTCTACAACGTATTTCATCACCGGATAGTGTTGGCTCGTTCTTTGCAATAGGCCCGAACGAAAACCGGTGCGCGATGTGCGGTTATAATATGCTGAAACTGCATTGTGTTGTCATTTTGTTAAATATTCTTCAAGGTTTGTCATTTGGCTATGTGGTAGGCCCTTGTCAGAATCCCGTTGCCTGTTTCCGTCCACTAATGAGTAAGCAACACCAAACAAGGATGCCGCAAAAAAGAGATGCCGCTAGCATAAAAAGTAGGAGACTCTGTTCTAAATTTATTTGTGATAGCGAGAAAATTCGATTTCATAGGCGCATGATCGCATTGATTCACCGATTCACCGTCATCAGTGAAATTTGGATGGCTGATTAACTAAGTCTTCACTATTTCTGTTTTCTAATGTTTGCAGAAAATGTCTATCTAACAAGGCATAGGAGACTAACGCTCTAGGATTTAGAACACTTCAATGCAAACACTGCAAGTGGAAGTACGTAGATATTTTCGAACTCATGAGTTTCGTTCATGAAAATCTTTTGTCTTGTGTCTTAATACCCTTAAGCTGCCTACACAATTCCTTCTCTAGCTAGAGGGGTCTTTTTGGTTGTGCCAACACGTTCTTAGTCTTGTAGTTGCTTTTATTCAAGTTGGCCTCCCGTGCAGAAAGTTAACACAATACAATACAGAGTACACTACTACAATTTTAGGCCAGAGCTTTGCTGCTCTGCTTCGAGTTTGAGTAAATATCCTTGCGGAGCGCGTTAGAGCTTACCGACCAATGCAAATAGCACGTGACACAAAGCCTTACTATGTATACATAGAGATACGTATGCATAGAGATATGACAACAGGCTGGGCTTTTGCTGATCGCCCGTCTGTTTGAAGTTTGACTCCAAAGTATAAGTAGGCATGGGCAGGCAAAAACATGTTGACGTTGACATCTCACGCAGAATAAGAAACAAACATTCGCTTGGCTTTTGCAAAATAGACTACCTTTATTGTTGTTGCTCGCGATTATCGCAATTCTCGCTTTTTAGATCGCTCTAATCAACCACTAACTAACGCTCCTCACATGTACCTCAGGTTCTCTGTCAGTTGAAGTGTATTTTCGTGTTCGTATTGTCTATGCGTAGAAGGATCTATTATGAGTTGGCCGAGCTTGGCAGCTAGCAGCACGTGCTCTGGTAGCTTGGCAAACTCTGCCAAGCCGATACTATTCCATCTGTGCGTCACACACTTTTTTTTTAATATGCTGAAACCTCTCAGCATTAATATGGGGGATTACGGGAATCGTGATACATGCGCCACCACAGCCAGTGACTAGTGTGGGACTCACAAACCCACTAACACTCGCCTCCCCCCCACCCCCAGGGAACGGTAACTGCTAGGCATCGCTTCGTATCCATGGGAGTGGCCAGTTTGCCTCTCCTCCCTACTCCAGCCTTCTTACAGTCGCCCTAGCCCGCTTTGGTGCAGGGCGGCGACTTCAAGAAGACCGTTGATACCTTCCGCAGCCCGCCCGCCTGTGGGTGCGTCGAGAGTCATCATCCTTTGCTGTATTTGCCTAGCCTGGCCCGCCTGCCTATCACCCACCCGCCTCCCGTCTACAGATTCCTCCTCTCGACCGGAGCCTGAGTAGACGCTAAGACGAGCTCTCCTGGCAGTCTCTTTGACCACCTTCGTGGACATGATCGCATCAAAGTGGGCAATACCTTCTTTCCAGGCCGCCGCTGAAGTCATCATATGGGTGACGACCTCGTTGACTGGTCGGCCTCGCACAGCGGCCGCCCCCGCGTCCCGCGCTTCCCGAAGGGCCCCACAATGCAGAACAGTGTGCTCTACATCATCCAATTCCCCCGAGTCGCATAGTACGCAGAAGTCGCCTTGAACTTTGTTAATCTTAACCATATACGTCTGGAGCTGACCGTGGCCGGTCAGCACCTGGGACGCATAATAAGAGAGCTCGCCGTGTCTGCAGTCGTACCATTGCCGTAGGTCCGGGATCAGACTTTTGGTCCAGCGACCCTTGGTGACCCCCCAGGAGCTGCTGCCCTCACCCATTCTTTCTGCCAAGAGTCCAAAGTAGCTAATCTGGCCCGTGTGGGGTCTAGATCACCGTCCGGCGCTCGTTCTGCTCGCTCCCCGGCCAGCAAATCCCATGGCAGCATCTTGGACACGACAAGTAGTGCTTCAGTCGACACGGTACGGAATGCGCGGCAGACCCTTTTGGCCACCGGCCGTTGCGCCGACCTCAGCTTTCTCCTGTTGCATGCCGTCCTAAGTGCCCTGTCTGCCCATACCGGTGCTCCGTAAAGAGCGACAGATTCTGCAGCAGTTGCCAAAAGGCGGCGCTTTTCTTCTCCAACTCCTCCGACTCTTGGCATCAGGCGCACCAGATTGCTGGCCACCTTTCGGGCCTTTGCTGACACGTGCTGTATATGCGCTGCGCCAGTCAGTCCCTTGTCGAGTATCACCCCGAGGTACTTTGCCTTTTTTCCCAAAACAATTGGGTGACCTGCTACTTTGACCTGTATGTTTTTGGTCATTTTTCTGCCTGTTAGGTACAGCGCCTCAGTCTTGTGCGGTGCCAGTTTTAATGAATGGTCTTCCATCCAGTCTGTCACCATCAGCAAGGCCTCATTGGCGGCTGACTCTAGTGCTCCCGTACTACGGGCCGTGACCAGAAGGGCCAAGTCGTCGGCATAACCGACCAGCTTGACACCCCTAGGCAGACCCTGCAGCTCGAGAACCCCGTCATAGGCGAGGTTCCACAGGACCGGTCCCAGAACCGATCCTTGCGGGACCCCTGCAGTAACTGCGTAGCTCTGATCGCCGGCCAGCAGGCCTCTCTCCGACAGGTACGATGCTATGATTCGACGAAGGTAGGGCGAGATAACCTTGCGCTCCATCGCTTGCATTGCCACTTTCCAGCTCATCGAGTTTAAGGCGTTCTTGACGTCTAGGAGAATGAGCAGCACAAAGTCCCGTGTTTTGGGGGTCTTCGTTAGCTGCTCACCTGCCCGTCTCAGTATTCTTGCCAGGGCGTCGAACGTGGACCGTCCCTTCCAAAAGCCATACTGTGCTTCTGATAGAGCCCCTTTGGCTTCGATCTCGGCGTTGAGCCGGTCAACCAGTACGTTCTCGAAGATCTTACCCATAGTGTCGAGAATACATATGGGACGGTAGGCAGGCTCTCCTGCAGGGGCATTCCCTCCCCCTTTCGGGGTCAGGACCAGGTTAGCCTTCTTCCACAGCCTTGGAAAACGGCCCTCTCTGAGAAGTCTGTTGGCCAGGGTCTGAAAGACTTTTGGCCAGCGCTTCACTAGCAGCCTCGCCGCTCCAGGGGGAACTCCGTCCGGGCCGGGTGCCTTTCCGGGTGTCAACCTTTTCTTTGCTCGCTCGACCTGATCTAACGTTATCTCCGGAATGTCTTCCGGGGCAACCAGAAACTCCTCCTCTTCTCTCCACGGATGGTCCGGGAAGAGATGGCGAACCGTCTTCTCCAGCACATCCGGTAGTAGTCTAGGAGGTGGTTTCCGGAACTTGGCCGAGACGATCCGGTAGGGCCGACCGCAAACGTCCCTTGCCACCTCTTCTATCAAAAGCTTCCAAGATTTCGTCTACCCTTGCTCCCCTCGGGCGACCCTTTCACTCAGCCATGAGCGCTGTCTAGTGTAAGCCCTATTTAGTCTAGTACATTTACGACGTGTTTCGCCAATTTCTTGGTTCCACCAGTGCACCGGCCGCCGGCCCAGAGTTGGTCCGGGGGCCTGCCTTCTCACAAGCCGTTGTGAGAACAGCTGCAATCCGGGTCTCATCCGTGGTTTCTTCTGACATCTGTCGAGAGCCCTCGTTAATCTTCTCCGCCAGAACCTGCTGGTTTAGCTTGCGCATCTGCCAGCATCTGCGCGGAGTGGCAGCTGGCTCGGGAGGGGTAGCGACCTCAAATAGGATGTATCTGTGGTCACTTCCGTTTTCCTCCTTATTAACCTGCCAACCCGATATCTTTGGGAAGCCTATGTCATTCGCCATCATGAGGTCAACGAAATACTTCTGGTTTCCCCGCGAGAATGTGGGTACTTTCCCGTCGTTTACTAAAAGCAACTCATTTTCTGCCATCCATTCTTCTAGTACCTGGCCCCTATCATTTGTGGTTTTGCTGCCCCACCCGACGCTGGCTAAGTTGAAGTCCCCGGTGAGGACGATTCCTTTTCCCGTATGAACGCGTAGGCTCTGCCCCAGACTATCGAGAAACACATTGAACTCCCTAAGTTCCCTATTTGGTAAAAAATAGCAAGAATATAAAACCCCTAGCCCTTCTATTTCTACCCATGCGAACCCTGAACCGGAACCCCGACTTCTAGCCGATAAATGCCTACTATTCCCCGTCCACCAGGTGCCTGAGTCATGTCCCGTATCAAGGCTGATAACACCCTTCCGGAGTGCAATGCCTTTGTTCGGTTCCGATACTAGAGCAAGCTCAATACCCCTGTGCTGAATTGTTTGGTCCAGCAGGGCGTGGGCTGCTCCTCATCGGTTCAGGTTGACCTGTATGACTCTAATCATTGTGATTGTTACCTGTCCCTCCCTCGATCCCCTCGGAACTAGCCTGTTGCCTCCTGGCTGTCGTCCTAGGCGCCTTGAAACCGTCCTCGTCGACTGTTGGCACCCTGGCCTTCAGTTTCCGCTCCTTCTTAGCCAGCTTGCTCTCCCTTTCTTCTAGCCTCTTTCTTTCCTCTTCTGTCCGCTGTATGGCCCTCTGCTTTACAGCCTCGCGTCGCTCCTGCAGAGCTTTAGCAAACGCCGGGCAGGCCGTTGAGGCCGCCGAGTGCCCCTCTTTATCACAGACGTGACAGCGAGAATTGGGATTGTCGCATGCCCTCGCGAGATGACCTTCGTTTCCGCACCGATAGCATCGCTTGGCGTCCACCTTTGGCTCTTTGCAGTCCTTCGCCATGTGTCCCGCACCCCGGCAATTGTAGCACATGGGCACGGAGACCCATTCCTTAGGTCTGCAAACGGAGCCTCCAATGGTGATGCTCCGTCTGGACAAAAGCCTGGCAGCTGCAGCTGATGGCAGCGTTGCCAGACACTGCCAATAGCCATTTTTCCCCATGCGGGGGTCTTTAGTGCGAAGGAGGGTGTCCTCGGACAGCCCTAACGCCTGCCGTAGCGTTGCTTTTATCTGCTTTTTGTAGGCGAAGGGGTCAATGTTCCGCAGAACACTGGTCTTGGAGACCCCGCCTACCCTCCGATCAACCTCCAGGTTGGAGCTGTTCCGGAGAATGTCGGCGAAAGAGCTCCCAGCGCCGGCCTTGCTCTGCCAAACCTTTATAACCAGGTCCGCTTCTTTGGTTCTGGAGACCCCGCCAACCTTCAGGCCCGTCACCACCGGCTGAACGAAAGGCCGGACGCTCTATAGGGTCTCTTCAAAGGTCTTCCCCTCAGCGGTCTTTATCCTGATCGTGCTTTGAACCAGAGGGGGCCCAGCACTACCATGCTTTATCGACCCACCTGTGGAAGTTTTCGGAGTGACTAACTCGGCGTCACAGCCCACCCGGCGGCAGAGGGCCTCAAGGGCCCTTCGTGTGCCGTCAGTTTGGTACTCTTCCAGCACCTGAAGGGTAAACCTCTCCTCATTTAGCTCCGCCTTTGCTTTCAGTACCACCTTAGTGAGTAGCCTGAGAAACCCGCCTGCTGGCGCCCCTTCAGGGATTACTCCAACGACTAAAGTGCGTGACGTGCACTTGACACTCATGGGAGTATCCTTGGCTTCATCACATTCCAGCTCCAAGGCATCCCTGCTCCGGAGAACCGCGAGCCTGTCTACCGGGACTTTGGCTGCCTCTGCGGCCGAGGGGAACTGCATCGCTAGTTGGGCCAGCAACGCTGAGTCCCTCTTTGAGCCTTCCCGTATGATAAGAGCCCGGGTCTCCCTTGCTGACAAGATGCCTTGCTGGGTTAGCGAGGCCCTCTGGAACATCTTCTCGGGCCAGTCTTTCTGGAGAACCGTGAGTAGCTCTTCATCCGACTGAGCCGCCTGAAGGGCTGTGTCAAGCTCAGCGATAACCTGGGCTACCCTAAGCTCCTCGGCCCTTTCTTCATTCATCTCCTTACCGCATCTGGAGCACATAAGAGCACTATCCGCGGCTGTTTTTGCCGTCTCTCCTGACCCTTCTCCCTCCCGGAGCTTTCCCTCAGATAGTTTTTGCTGAAGCCCCTCTATTCTAGCCTTCATCTCTTCAGCCTCCCGCTAAAATCCCTCTATTTTGGTCCTCATCTCAGAGTTTTCCCCCTCAAGCCGGGTAATCATTCTTATGTGTTCCGCCCTTTTATCCTCCTCCCTTATATCCCTTTTTTTGCCCTGCCTCTTAATCCTTCTAGCCGCCTTTCCCAATTCCTCAACCGCAATCTTGATTTCTCCCTTGGTGGTAGGGTGTTTTCCGCATAGCTGGTCTAGCACCCCCGTCCAGGTGAGTAGGCTGGCTAAAGCCGAGTCGTAGTCCTCGACTACTCAGCCGGCCACAGCGAAACAGGCAGCTTCCCAGAAGTATATCCCTTCAACCTGTTGGCCAGGATATTAAGCCACTTTTTGCCCCCTGTTTTTGCGGCGTCCTTGTCCGTTTCTTTAGGAGGTGTGCTGAGACGCGCCCTTTTTTGACCCGCCTTGCTATTTCCCCCCTTATTGCGTCACACACTGACTTCACTAGAGATGTCACACTCAGAAAGGTACACCTTTTTACTTATATATATATATATATATATATATATATATATATACAGGGTGTTCCTATTTGTGTGTCCAAAACGCTAGGGTATGGTCAAACTCGGTGAGAAAATCATTTTTGCCAATGGGTGGAAGCCGGGAAAACGTTTTGTTTAGGAGTGAGGATGAAATTTATAAAAACAGTTATTCTGTCTTTTTCCTCCTACATAGTTGTGCAAAATCTACCTAACACACAAATAGGAACACCCTGTATATATATAAATGTATATATATATATATATATATATATATATATATATATATATTTATATATATTTGCGTCCTATAAAACAGCTCCCGCCCGCTGCAATACACGGGTGCCATTGAGTGCTATGCATTCTTAGCCTTCGAAACATTTTCCGCAATGAAGTCTAGTCGAGAAAAACTGTCAAAAGGACCTTGGTATTAGATCTGTTCTGTCTGAACTTCTCTGATCAATTGTCTCCTTGGAAGCACAACTTAGAGGACTGGGCCTTAGTCTCGATGTCGTAATCATGTACACATGACCCGTGTTCTGTAATCACTCTCTGAAGTAATCCCGGGTCGTTTGCTACCACCTGAAAGGTCAATTCGGATATTTCCTGACGGGCGATCATTTGCTGACTTAGCTGCCAGACCCCTGACGCAAAGAAATATTTATCCAGATTGTTACAATTGTCGAGCCCGGCGGCGTAGTGGCTTAAGTCTGCGCCTTGCAACCGGAGGAGACACATAGGTGCGCGGGTTCGAGCCCCACCGTTGCACATTTGTATTTATGGGGGTCCGTCTATGAAGCAATGTGAAAAACAGTTCCGTGGACGTTAAATCTTGGCTGAGGGTCAGCCCGAAAACTTTACTTTAGATCGTTACAACTAATCAATACCCCTCATTCTTTAGCTCTGATAGGAATTCGGCCATGGTTGAGTATAATATCACACTATTTTTCCACGTTTTCCTCTGTTATTTACGTCAAAGGTCTTCCCAAACAAGGTCATCGTTGGGGTCGCAAAATCGACGGTAGCACGTATACTTGGTGTTTCGAAACACTGCTTTATTACCATAAGCAGTTTATAATATATTTAGCACTTTAAAACAGTTAATTGGGTTTTTCGAACTTCGCAGTCAGTCTTCTGACGCATAAAATATATTTCCAGAGTATTACAGCTAGCCCATAGATATCTCCAGTTCCTCAGCGATCTCTCTGAGAGTAATTCGGTGACTGTTGAGTACGGCACGAACTCTTTCTTCTTTTACTGATGTCGAAGGCCTTTCTAAAAGGGGGTATTTTTGGTATCTTACGTCTGTCGCGAAACCGACGGTAGCATGCAACGCAGTGACTCGAAACACTGCTTGATCACTATAAGCAGTTTGTAACATTTACATCACTTTAGAACATATGATTTTTTTCATAGGGGGCTCGCAATCCTCGACTGGTTAGCGGCTAAAGACCTCGTAGTTCTTAACAAAGGTACGCCCACCTTTCACAGGGCCGGGCGCACCTCATGTATCGATCTTACTATCACGCGCAGGGCCGATGCCAACAAGATTTTAGACTGGAAGGTGCTACAGGAAGAGGAATCCCTCAGCGACCATTTTATCATCGAATTTCACGAGACTACTGCCGCGACGACAAATCCAACGCAGCGTCCGCTCATCATACGCCAGGGAGCCGAACAACTTCGGAGATCCCTCAGGGCCCTTATAGCAGCAGAGGGACCTCCAACTACGGCGGAGGGTCTCCAGCTGCTCCTAGAAAAGGTGTGCGCGGTCTCCCCAGGCCGTCCCGCACGTCGAGGATACCGAGGAAAGCCAAAACACTGGTGGACCGCGGCACTGGGACAACTACGGCGGAAATGCCTAAAAACGCGACGGTGGCTCACCCGCGCCAGACGATCGTCACACGACGGGGAGGCCGCCAGACGCTTTAGAGCCGTATACAAGAACTTGCGGGCCCTCCTGCGCAGGGAAATCTTCAGGAGCAAGGAACGCTCCTGGAGGGCCTTCCTGGAGGAGCTGGAGGACGTACAAAATGATCAGGGGGCTCCCCCCTTACAAGCGCAGGGTAGAAACATCTCCGGAAGATGCGCGGGTGGCGATCGAGGCACTCTTTCCTCAACACCCACCCTTCGACCGCGCCCCTTACCTAGAGGCTTCAGGGGAGGAGAAAGAGGATACCCCGGAGGTCACGCTCCAAGAGGTGCTGGACGCTGCGGCACGCCTCAAACAGGGAAAGGCACCGGGCCCAGATGGCGTCCCGGTCTCCGCGGTCACAACACTGATGAAAGAATTTCCAGAAGCGGTGGCGTCAGCGGCGACCGGGATGCTCCGGTCGGGCTCGTTTCCCAGCGCATGGAGGGCCGCAAGCTTGGTCCTCATACCCAAAGGCCCCAGCTCTTACCGCCCTATTTGCCTACTCGGCTCCCTGGCCAAAGCTTTTGAGTCTATCGTGGAGGCACGCCTGCGGGACTTCGCGGAGGAGAAAGACCTGCTGTCAGAGGCCCAGCATGGGTTCCGCAAAGGCCACTCGACAATCGGCGCCATAAAGCAGATCCAGATGCAGGCCGAACTCCTCCACAAATCCCCGCCAAGAAGACGGGACCTCTACCTCGCTATTTTACTAGACGTACGAAACGCTTTTAACAGCCTACCCTGGAGAGTCATCCTGGAGACTCTTCACAGGAAGAACGTTCCCTTTTACCTACGGCGCATTATATCAAACTACCTAAAGGACCGGACAGTACAGTCTCACGGAATCGTTTTTAACATGACTGCAGGGGTGCCACAGGGCTCCATACTTGGCCCCCTGCTATGGAACATAACGTACGACGACGTGCTGCGACTAAGGGACCTGCCCCCCGGGGTCAGCCTCCTAGCCTATGCCGACGACCTCGTCCTTACCGTCCAGGCCCGGACACCGGACCTGCTGCAAAGCCGTGCGAACGAAGCACTTGAAGACGTCGCCCGCTGGATGAAAACGGCGGGACTCGCCCTCGCCCCCGCCAAGAGCGAGGCAATACTCTTGGTAGGACGGAGAAACTGTCCTGCCATTCACCTTCGCCTAGAAGACCAAGAGATTACGCTTGTTGACAAGGTCAGGTACCTCGGGGTCACCCTAGACAGGGGTCTCCGCGGCACTGAACACGTGCGGCGGGCGACGAAGAGGGCAACCAAGACAGCAAACAACGTCGCACGGCTTATGCCTAATAATCATGGACCACGACAAACCCAGCGGCGAATAATGATGTCCGTGGCCGAGTCAGTCGCCCTATACGGAGCTCCGGCCTGGCCGACCGACACTTTAAAGCTTGCCGTCAACAGGACGCGCCTGCGTCGGGCCCAGAGGGTCGGAGCCCTCAGGGTGATCGCGGCGTACCGGACGGTAAGCGCAGCGGCAGCTTTCGTCCTTGCTGGAACGATTCCCTGGGATCTGAAAGCTGCCGAGCGCCGCCGCTTATGGGGTAACCCCCAGCGCAAGAAGGACGAGGAGCGTCGGCATACTATCGACCTCTGGCAGGAAGAATGGGCCGGCCTACAAGAGGGTGCCCCTGGCACCAGTCTCCGCGCCGTTATACCCGACATCAAGGAATGGCTAAACCGCCCGGGGGGTGAACTCACCTTCTACACGACTCAGATCCTGACAGGGCATAGCGATTTCCAGTCCTACCTGTTCAGGATCGGGAAGGCTCCCAGTCCTAAATGCATCCACTGCGGCGACGGACGGGAAGACACTTCAGACCACACGGCACTGAAGTGTCCAGCATGGGCGGAGCAGCGCGTACCTCTACTGCTCCTAATGAACACACCGGATTTTAACCTACGCGACGTCTGCGAAAAAATGACGGAAACGCTTTTAAACTGGAACACCACAGCCGGAGTCTTCAGAGCCATTCTACAGAAGAAAACGAGCGCCAACCACCTACGGCGCCCCCCCCTCCCCGTGGCTCCCGGGGAACACACCCGCCAGGAGTAGAAGACTCGCCCCCCCTGACTGTTTGATGATATGCGCAACGCAGTTCCCAGTCAGTGTGGGGGACGGGGACATGACTGGTTTTTAGTGGGTTGGAGCCCCACACTACCGGCCCGCATCTGCAGGGAGCTCCCCTGCCGCGGTGCCCGCGTGTGCAACCGCATTTCCCAGTTAGTCCTCTATAAAAAAAAAAAAAAACATATGATTTAGTCATTAACACAAAACTTGATGCAAATTAATTGCTTACCTCTTGAGGTATTTAAACAGATAATAGTCGGACGAAACAAGGTCGAGCGTTGTCAATAATAACAATGCTTGACAATTTCGAATTTTAGTTTGCATAATTGGGCCATGGCCAAAAAGGGACGTGTAGACGGGCGAATTCATGGTAAAACAGCGCTTGCTGGCGAATTCCTGCTACTCTACATCGCGCGACGCAGTACTATGGTAGGTTCTTTTGGCTGGCCCTAAAAAATGCGATATATATATATATATATATATATATATATATATATATATATTATAAAATTGCGACAATTAATTATATCTATATTAATAGTACTTTTTGCAAAATCTTGTACGCCAAACCTTTACGGTCGTTCTTTGTCTGTTTCACTTCACCCCGTTCTGAAGTGAAGTGGCAGATTCAGATTTCATCAACGGTTACAAGTTGATTAAAAAGAAATAGCGGATTTCATCTCAAAAGTTCCAAGTTGTTCTCCAAAATTAAGACACGTGTTAGTTTTTGCTAAATTTTTTGCTCGATGCTGACACAATATTTGATGTACTGCGACACAGCTCATGTCCACTAATTTCGCTATTTTGTGCAGCTTCAATCGGCAGTTGTCACGTGTTTGTAGAGATCTAGCACGGTTTTCCATCCGTTTAGTATTGGTATATATACACTTTATACCGGTGCGTTACCTCCGTAAACTAAGTTGGCTTGGAGAAGTTGGACTTCTAGGTTGGCTATAATTTCCGTTGCAGTGAAGCCTTTGACAAAAATTGTCGAAGAACGTCTTTCTTCGGCGTTGTCATTAGTATAAGCTGTATAAGATTGTATACAGACGATGCTACGATTTTTAAGGACCTAGTAAACATATAAATAGTATGATCTAAATACACACACATACACATATATGTACTTCCAAATACATGTTTTCCATTCAGATGGAATATAATAAACGCGTAAAGTGGGAATATGCATTTATTGAATTTAAAGTACGCAATATTGAAATAAACATATATATACACGTATTTAAACTTTCAAGGGCAAATTCTCTACAAATTTGTTTTGTTATTTGAACAAGGTAACTTATTTATTATATACACATTTACAACGGTTTGTTATTTCATATATTTATCAATATTATAAGGTATAACTCTCACATAGAGAACCACAGAATACATTATATAATAAATATATGCTGTGGTTCTCTATGTGAGAGTCAATTTGAGCATACTAGTGTACCCATTTTGACGGAATAATAGACGTAACTTCAAATTCCCCTCGAAGTTGATTAAGGACTTTAAACAACGCAAGCTGACCAGAAGAATGTTTCACTCTCTGACAGCTCCAACGCCAAATGCTTAACTGCTCTATTATATTGTTATGAATAGGTGGTAATAAAAAAATAAATAAAATATAACGTGCTGTTTTGGTAATACGGATCTTCAGTGTGACCGTATTAAGTGCTTTGGTCTCTTTCGCCCATCCAGGGCGATCAAGTTCTAGTATCCTCGGCCCAATCCCATGGATGTTCTTAATGATCAGTATCAGGTCTAAGTAGCGCGTGGTATCCTTTATATCCAATATATTGTGTTTTTTTCGCTCGATTGGCCGATCATTGAAACATACGAAAAAAAACCACACACAGTCACTCCGCTCAACCCTTACTGCAGACAGTCCAAAATTCTTATCTATGCTTATGGGGACTAAACAAATGCGTTGTAGGCAGCTTATAGGACGATGCTTGATGTATCCAGTGTTACATCCAGAACTTTGACACAGTCGCTAGGCTTTATCAGGTGGCCATTTATGATTACAGGTGGCATTCGAGGGATCGTTTTACCTTTTCTGAAGACCACCACTTGAGTTTTATTTGCATTGATAGCAATACGGTTTGCTGCAAACACCAAGCATTAAGGGCAGTGACATCTTGCAACACGGCGTACTTCCTCACCAGTTTGCCCAACGTATTTAAAAGTGCAGTCATCAGCAAAAATGATAGCTGCTCCCCGCGCGATATTTTTAACATTATTTATAAAATAGAGGTAGACTATTGGCCAATTACACAAGCCCTGGGGTATACCGAGCGAGACCGGGAGCAGATCCGCCCGGGTTTCCCCCGCATCCACAAGCTGGCGACGCAGGAGGAAGTACGCCGATAGCAGTTTAATGGCGTGCTCGTCAAAGCCCAGGTGATTGAATTTGAGTAAGAGAATATCTAAACAAACACTGTCAAAGGCGCGTCTAAGATCTATAAAGAGTGCTGCAAAAAGAACAAGTTTTTTTTGTTTCACTGCTTTCAGTCGCATCCTCACTATAAGCTCCTCTAACCGTCGAACATGGTTCCTAGATTCGTCATATTGCGATTGGTATTATTACTTTGTTGGGGTGTAAATACCTCGTTAAGAAAGTGTATATAATCGGCAAATATATTATACATCTCCTCAATGTCAACACATATTGCAAATAATTGTCGAATTTAAGAAGCACGACTGCTGGCTCGGTGACGGGCTCCCTCTCAGATGTAATAAGCAAGTTTAAAATATTGTTTCTCCTTGTGAGTTGCATAACAAGTTAATCTAAATTACTATTAATGATGCAAAATTTGATAAACGCCTTTTTTGGGTTGGTAGCGTCACTTAATCACAGATTTAACCAGCCAGACATGTTAAAATCGCCAACCACACAAACACGATAATCGACATTAAGACAAAATTCTAGAACTTTTATCACCTTTTTTATATGAGCCTTTCTTTGGACGCCCGAACCCGCATTAGTGACATAGCAGCATATAATTCCAAAGATAATGTGAGTATAATGCAAGTCTACCGCTACGGTTTCCGAATCTGCGGGTATGTCATCTCGGCGACAGTTTAGCTCTTTGTGTGTTAAAATACACACTTCCCCACCCTTGGATTCGCGATCCATTCGGTGCACCGAGTATCGGTCACTAAGGAAACATCTCTGTCACTAATTGCGCTAGTAACCCAGGTCTCTGAAATAAAAATGACATCGATGTTGTTTAATAAACAATAATCCGCAAATGCATCTGTAGGACCTGGAGAGGCTTAAGACCGGACATTCAGATAAAAACCCATCGACTACCATCGACTAATCTTGGATCGTTTCTTACACCCGGGGTTGGTGGTACACCATAGCATTCCTGAGTGCTTCGACCGCAAGCGTCAGCTGCTCTAAGTGAGGCAGAAAATTGGTGGATGAGTTCTGTACTCTGTTGCCTTTTGTGACCTGGTGGCATCCACAGTGGAGGATATTTGTTGCAAAATGCTTTGGCATTATACTACACGAATTATGAAGTGGGGCAGTCAAGCGTAAGGGAAGTGTTTCGCAGTGGGGGCTTTACTTGTGCATTTAAGAAAAGCTAAGGCTCCGCTGAATCTCCTGGTACATTACTAGCGCAAATCGTATCTAACAGAATTACTCTACGTGGAATCACGTGCTCAACGACAAATCTAAACAAACTCAAGGTCGTTTAAAATGACGCGATTGGTCGCATAATCTTTCTGGTCGCACGATTATCATTTCATGGTAAACCAGGCTCGGACATCTCAAGCCTAATCAGCTAATACGTATAAATTAGGCGATGCTAGCTTATACACATAATAAAGATATCGCTTCAGATTGTGCGTTCGGCCCTAACCCCAGTACTATCGCGGCTCTACGAGAGAAAGCTCGGGGTCCCCGGATACAGATTCACCCGTCTTCGGCACTTTCTGACCTATATGCTGTCCCCCATTTGGCGCTTCGAGACGCAAGCTGAGTATTGCTTCTGATCAGCACACAGTTAGGTACTGCTAGAGCAGATGCTACGAAAGACTGCGTCCCAACACGCTTCACATACGAAAGACCCAGGCCACCTCAAACCCTAAAATGATCCAGAGCACGCAATATAGCATGTAAACGAGTACAGAGGCATCTTTGGAAACAAACCAAAAAGGGCAGAAAGCGCTGCTAGAAGGTGTGTGAGGACAGTAAGTAAGGCTATTGGCAACCGCCTTGCGACAATGAAGTTACAAACGGGCCCACACTACGAAAACAGCGAAGGCCCGCCGCTCTGTATCAAGCAGTCGCAACAGCGCCCTTTGGCGAAAGGGGCAGCAGAAACATAGCTTGCAGTACAAACCAAAAACATAAAAGCTATATGACCAGAAGGTATCCCACCCAGAACGATCGAAGAGTTTCGACGAGGCCATTGTCCTTTAGCTGTAACTCGATGCTGTAGGTCAAGCCACAGAATATTCGACAGCCTGATTGGTTAGGTGGGCATATATTAACTTCCTTCCTTTCCTAAAAAATGCCTAAATATTAATTAGTTATAAATTTTTTTTATATCGCATAAAGAGAGTTTCCTTCCGGGGTTGAACATAATGCTACTGGAAGCAATATATATTATCCTTAGTGCAGCATTCGCCCTTCTAAACTCAATGCTGTGCTATTATAAGATCAAGTTTCAGTCTTCATGCTGTTTCAACATATATATATATATATATATATATATATATATAAGAGCGAACTTTCCCGCGCGTAACTATGCCAGATTCCAAGTCGGGGCGCCTGCGGCAACGAACAGAGTTGAATAAAGTGGTACATCGCCGTTGCGCTGCAAACTGGAGCGACTGTCGCCACTTCATGCGTCTGCCGAAGGGAGAGTCGGATTTGCGAGTTCACGAGCGGTTTGAATAGGGAAGGGGATGGGCGTTTGCAGCAACCAGGCCGAGAATCATCTTCTCGCAGCGCAGGGCTATAGGGCAGCTGTACGGGCAGACGCACAAGAATCATACGAAATCGGAAACTGAACGAAGGCCTGCGATAGGAACCGATTTTCTCAGAGGTTCGGCACGCTGAATACGGACGTGGGCAACATGCAACGGGCAACGAACGCGCGCGTATGTACATGGAGTACGCCAGTTCAGCCAGTTAGTTACTCAGTAGTACTGCCACTATTTCCCCCCAAATGTTTCTCTCTCTCTCTCTCTCGCTCTTCTAGCCCCTGTCCTCTACCTCTCTCAACCCCACCTTTAGACAGTTGCTCATCCAGCCGCTCAGAGGCGCAAGCATAGACGACAGGCTTGTGACTGCCGCAACGGTGGTAGTAACGCCGGTAGCGGGGTGCAGAGACGCAGCAGCTACAACAGGAGCAACGGCAACGTCGGCTCAGATGTAGCAGTACCGATGCTCAATGACGACTGTACGCCGGAAAGCGGACAGGCAGACTGCTCTTTGAGTGTGTCAGTAAGTGGGTAACTGAGTGGGTGGGCGAGAGCGATCGAGGGCATTTTCGGGTCAGAGGGCGAATTCAAAGGGGTAAAGGCCGGATGGCAGACAGCGGAGGCGGAGCCTTCGTCCAGGGGGTCAGGGGGCACCAGTGGAGGATCCGTAAGGCTGCATCGCTGCAGCCGTCGATCGCAATGCGCCGAATGAGTCAGAGAGGCTGAGTAAAGCTGAGATGAAAGCTGATCACTCAAGCGGACAACGATTTTCAGAGGGACGGCGATGAACGACGACGATGATGAAGGCGAAGTGAGGGAACAAAGAGTTGAGCGAAGGAACAAGGAGAAGTAACAAGGCAGACCGACATAAAGCTCGAGTAGGAGCAAACGAATGAACGCCGAATGATGAACGTGTGGCTTAATAGATAGAAGAGGTAGGCGGGAGAGAAAGGAGAGGTGGGAGTGAGAGAGGGCTCTTTCGAATGCACGCGACAACAACGACAACAGTCATAGCGATAACAACATAGTCAATGACAATAACACACGGTGGCATCGGCAAAGTGGCAAGCGTGCCGAAGTGGGAAGCAGATTGGAATGAACTCAATGAACGAAAAGACGGAGCTTCGAATTTCGATCCGCTATAAATGCCATTGAATGGCTTGGGTATCTATATATATATATATATATATATATATATATATATATATATAGTAATTCATCAGAGGGCGGATGAAAACGATGATAATATTACGAATCGAACCACCATTGGTATGGTGCCCAAATGATCCTTGTTAAGTGCATTGTTGGTTTGCTTAACCTTCCTGTAGTACTAAACCTTCAAGTTACTGAACGTCTAGAATTAGAAAATGTTTTTAAGAAGGTTGTTTTTAATTCTAGACTATCATCCGTCTCCTACTTATTGAACGTCAATAATAGAAATGTGGATATCCAAGACCTAATTGTAGCCAGCCTAAAGCCAGCGCAAGCATATTTTAGACGAAGCAGAATCTTCCCGCGTCCTGCAGATTGTCTAACCGAACTGTCAAAGTTTAACTTGTGCAACTGATACGTGTGTTTAAGCAGCAAACAGGAATACACTATATCAGTACGGCGATCGCGGTGGGAATGATGATGGTAAATATGCACGCTTCTCTGCTACCAGTTGGTGCTAGCTAAATGTTTGTATCGAGCCTTTTATCAAAATTAAAATTACGTCGTTGTTGGTCACGTATCCATCGAATTATGACGCACACGACGAGGATGATAGTAATCCGTATAAAAAAAATAAATACAAAGTCAGCATTCTCGTGCAATATCGATTATGGCGCTCTTGTCGTGTCGGTCCGACCATCGTCTGACCATCCGAAGGCCCCATGTAGTTCGATTTTTTAACGTTCTTCAAGCGAACGCGTTTAGCTGTTGATTTGGTGCCTACGGCTCCGCAGTATTGAGAGTTGGTGGGCGGCTTGTAGCACGGCAGTCGGCGACTGCACCTTGTCGCTTGCGCAGCCAGTCGAATCGCGCAAACGTTGAGCTTCAACGTTGAGAACGTTGAGCACCGCAAAGTTCCAGCAGGTGGTGAGGCACCTGTTGAAACTTTAGTAACAGCGACGGTAACAGCAGGGCGCAAGCACGTGTACACGCGTGTACACAAAAACACAAGCATACGGCAAAGGTACGCTCAGAGCTAAATCAACGTTGTTCTTCGCTTCAATCTAGAGAAGAAAAAAACAACGGAAAAGACGAAATGAGTTGCTGTTGTTGTTAGCGTTGTTGGCGTTAGAGGGACGCCCTCCATCCTTGCTCGAGTCGCTCGGCAATTTGTTGCTCTTCCTTCCGCCAAAAAAAACTTTGAGCAGCAGGAACAAAACCAACCGAACAAAACCAGCCAGCCAATGGTTGTCGCTGGTCATGACCAGGTTAAACTGAGGTCATAGACACGTCTCGGATGAAGACCGGCTAAGAGCAGCGGCACAACGATTTGCAACGAATTCGTGACCTCGACACAAAGCCAGACGTTTAACTAGCTATACAAAACTTAATGTAGACACGCCTAACCCGTACTTCTGCATATATATATATATATATATATATATATATATAAACATTACACCCTCAGCTTCGTGTGTAGTTACGATTTATGCACTCATGTATAGGACAATTTATTTAAACTTGCCTCACAGCCCGCGTGGAAACTAAGTATTTAGGCAAGGTTTTGAGGGGAATATTAATACATTAGATTATAATTATAATATTATTTAGAGATTACACCTTGCGACAAACAATCAAAACAAATCTAAAGGATCATATTATTTTTTTCACGATAAGCGTTCTACTTCCGACGCTATTAAAGTTGTGCAACATCTGGGCTTCTCGGTTTTCGATGGGGCGTACTGCTATATATATATATATATATATATATATATATATATATATATATATATATATATATATATTCATGTATAAAGTAAGTGTATTGTGTTTTCTGGGGGCCGCTCAGAAAGCTGGTGCCGGCAATTTCCCGTTTACGTATTCCGAAAACGCCCGCATTTCGTTGCAAACGCACATGCACTGTTTTTTTTTTTATATACGGAGGCAAAGCATACACATACAAATATGCAAATCGTGTCCCTCAGGGCTTTTCGCTTCCTGGCGGCATTAGGACGCCACTCAGCGTTAAAGCCGTGTAAGCACTCCCACTGAAAACTCAACTTTCAGAAACGGCTTATATAATTTGCGCGGTTTACGGAGCTAACGTCCTAAAACAACGTGCATGTTACATATTGTTTTTCCGCACTTTTATTTAAAAAATATGGCCGTAAACATGCAAGACTAGGTCGGACTACGCTTCAGCAACAGTTCACATACGTAGAATTACGACTTTGACAAGCGCAGACCTCAGATGCACGAGATCTGACAAGTCAAAAAGCTAAACTAATAGTTGCTGAGTCACAGGAAGACGTTGTAGCATATTTCGCAACCAGGTATTAGTTAGCACAGCTAATGTGTGTTCGCTGTACGAACGGGTGCGACAAACCCGCTGCGGTCGCTGAAAGCGCGTCCCTCTTTTCACAAAAGTACAAGCAGACGCGCTTTTTCAAAGTTTGGCGGCGTGGTCTAAGGGGCTAGTGCGCTAGTAATGGTTGTCAGCTACCTAGGGTGCCACCGGTTCGATGTCAATGTTTTTGATTTGACAAATTCTCTTTGAGCGATGCTTATCGAGATAATCGACGATACACTATACCGTTAAAGCCACACGTAGAGCGATGCTTATTGAGATAATTGATGATAAACCATACCGTAGCGGCCATATTACCGCAGGGACTCTTGCGGAAACCTTGGATATCTCAATATGTCCGGCCCTCGGCGTTAAAGATCCGTACACAGATAGTTTCTGTGATATAAGTCGGTGAAAACACCAGTAAAAAGTCGCTTCAATACGACACAGAGCAGAAAGCAAGTGGATGATGTCCTGATTCCATAGATTATGTCTAACTAATCAAGCGACTCTGGTCGAAAACGCCCAACAGGCTGTGTCGAGCAGTAGCTTAAATCTGGAAAAAAAAGTCTGACACATCGTGCGCCAGCGTCGCAGTCTTCGGCATTTTTTTCGAGCCAGAAAAATCCGATGCACAATTACGAGTGCAGCTGTATCACGGTTGGAAATAATCGCGGTTTAGCTTGGCTCGTACTCGCTTCATGAAAACGAGTGCTGTTCGAAATACGGTAGGTCACTTTAGACAATCTGTCAAAGGAAGCACGGAGCCGGTCCTACGACCAAATCAGCTTCTAAACGACTATACAGGATGTGCAAGGTGCTCACAGCTGACTATTAGGTGACTAATCATTTTCTTCAAATGCATCTGCACTTTAACACGCAGCGCTAAGCTGCCAAAAGTGGCCGGCACAACTAAAAAAAAATACTTTCTCGGCTGAGTCTCAGCCAAGATTAACGTCTATGGGACTGCTTTCCGCATTGCTTCATAGACGGACCCCCATAAATGCAAATGCACAACGTTAGGGCTCGAACCCGCGCACCTATATGTCTCTTCCGGTCGCGAGGCGCAGACGAATGCACCACGCCACCAGGTTCAACAAGGCCGGCACAGCTAGATACAATATAAAGACACGTCTCCGTAGATAGCTAGTCAGCTGTAGGTATCTTGCACATCCTGTTAAGTCGTATAGAGGCTGGTTCGGTCGTCGGACCGGCTACTTGCTTACTTTTACAGATCGCCTATATTAATCTACCATATTTGAGACGGCATTCGTTTTCCAAGCCAAGCAACACCGCGATTATTTCAAACGTGGATTTAACTGTACTCGTAAATGTGTGTGCCGGATCTTCTTGGCTCGAAAAACTATTTAACGAGAAACAGCGGCATTGGCATATCGGCTCACAAAATCGACCCCCACATTCACACCGACGGTCGATCCGTGTTATTAAAGGTAAAATCTCACAATTACTGGAGGAGCAAGACAAGGGGGGATGATGGGCAATAGGATCAAGAAAAAAAATCATAGACAGAAGTAGAAGAAGCAACAGCGGAAAAAAATAAAAATAAAAAGGAGAACAACGGAAGAAGAAGACGAAAAACAGGTGAAGAATGGAGAGCCGGAGAGATATAGGGCCAGGGATAACATTACCGCGTGCTTAGAGGTAGGTTGACGCTGTCATTGCGTTGTGCTACCCGGGCCCGGACCAAGATAGCGAAAAACACGGTCCAAAGGGTACGAGCGGTCGGTAAACGGGCAGGTCAGTTGTCACCTGGCCGCCGGGCATTACAACACCCTGTCGTTGTAGGAGCCGTGGTCGGTGTAGTTGTTGTTGCTGTTGTTGCTGCTGATGCTGCTGTTAACAACAATAGACCGTATCAGGTCTATTGTTGTTGCCGGCAAAGTGGCGCCGACGGCGACTGCTGCTACTGCCGCTGTTGTTGTTGTTGCTGTTGTCGTTGTTGTTGTTGTTGTTGTTGTTTTTGTTGTTGTTGTTGTTGTTGTTGTTGTTGTTGTTGTTGTTGTCGTTGTTGTTGTTGTTGTTGTTGTTGTTGTTGTTGTTGTTGTTGCTGCTGTTATTGTTGTTGTGTCTGCCGTTAGCTGCAGTGCTGATAGTACCAACAACGACAACAACAGCAATAGCAATAACGACAACAACAGCAGCAATAACAATAACGACAACACTATCAGATATCGGTGGACGTGGCTGTCGTTGTTCTAATCTAGTCGGCCGTAGTCGTCGAAAGGAACAATGTTAGAAGCTGTCTCAGTAGCAGGAACTACTGTAATAGCAATGGCACTGTTGGAAAGAGACAAGCCTAAGCTATTGCTGCGCTCCAGCACCCCAAGCCCCTCTCCCGCCCGTCCGCGCCTCAATAGACAGGCGTTCTACTACGCTGCTGCTGGTGATGACTGCACATGCTGCATCTCTAGCAGCTCCATCCTCTGTCGCGTCACTTTCGCCGCTTTTTACCGCCATTTCCTGCCACAGTGTCTATTAGATGGGTATGTAGGTATGTATGTGTGTATGGATGTTTGGATTCAGGTGGAGGCAAAGCTTGTCTCTTCTAAGGCGTGTGTACAGGTCGGAAGTATACCGGAATGGTCTCCCCTCATCATCTACGCTTATTGTTTAGTAACTCGACAGAAATTAATTACGTTTGTACATCCCAGCTTTGTATCAAACGACTGACTGCCAGGTTGCTCAGCCAAAAAGAAAACTGCGCTTGGCTGGCTTACGAACAAATGTAGAAAAAAAAACGTTCAGTTCTGGCCATCAGTATACGGTGCATGGCCAGACAGTCTGTGAAATGCCAAGCCAAACGTGTGCTCCGTGTGGGCCCATACGCAGAAAGTTAATAACTATTTAGAGTCACTCTTAGTGTCAGTTGGTTGTGTTAAAAAATGTGAGATTACACACAAAAACAACTTTACATTTACAAATTTTATTCTAAGAAGAAGCGACAGGCACGTGCCACAGCTGGAGGGCAAATCCGACCTCGGAGAATGCCTTCTAGACTATCGCCGCGTTTGCTCTTTTGGATACTTCAAAAAAATTGCATCGAACGGGTTATTCGGAAGACGTACATACTCTCGCTTAATCTAATGCAATTTATGCTGTCAACTAGGTTGTCGCAAAGTGCAAGTTAAGACCGTGCTTTCAAGAGAACTTCTAAAAGCCTAGTTATGGCAATAAGTTTTATCCCTGCTTTGTTATTCCTAGATGGCAACATGCTCTTGGTACAAAGCTACAGCAACTTGAAGAAACCGCTACAAATTACATATCCTTTTGGAAAGACAGACATCTAAAATTATATCCCAAAAACGTGTGCGATAGTAATCAGCTAAGGATACCGGCCCCACGTTAGGCACAAATACCTCGGCGACAAGTTGTCAGACCCGAAAGTGGTCTAGATCTGCAGGATTCTGTGTGGAAGCAAAAAGCGGATGCTCTCGACGGACATCAGCAGCATGCACAGGAAGATTTTAGAGATTTAAAACTTTAATGTTCTTCAGAAATGAAGAAAACTATATTGCAACCGTTTTTGTGTCAATGTTTATGGTCAGTGAACTAATAATAGCCCACGGCGTTGCGGGTAAATGGGCGCTTAGTAGCATTGTTGCCTGCTATTTTTTCGAAGGCAAAATGGGCTGGCGTTAGAGCCAGAGAGGCTTAAAGCATGAGCGTAATTTTGCTAGAGATTCATGGACGAGCATCACTGGCCAATGAGCGTCATGATTTCACGGCCATGACTGAGGCAAAGTCTCGTGTATGTACAAGGAGACGCAGGCAACATATATAGTACATTCACCTCGACGGTCGCGATAGGAGTACGCGGGGCGCACATACAGAACTCTCTATCATCCGTAAACTCGAGGCCTAACCTCACCCGACACTAAAACCACAAAGAACAGCGTACAGTACAGTGACCATACTTGGTGTTGGGTTTCGCTAGGTCTAAGCCGAGCAGAGTATGCTGCAAACCAGAAGCCACAGGCTCTGTTCTGGGCCGAGAATAGACCCCGTATGCATGAGGTGTGGAGTTTATCTGGAAACAATGACACACGTTATTCAAAAATGACATGACAGTACTTCACATGTATAGTCTTGGAAGAAAAAACAGCGTATACACTTTCAGCTTGTTTAACTGCTTACGCTAGAGGAGGTAACGCAAGTTTTAAATGTCAAAGTGCCGAGCACCTAATTACTAATAAAGGTGCATAGCTGGCGGCAAAAAATATATGTAATGCATTGCACAGAAAATAAATAACGAACATATCAGGTTGATCTATAAGTTCGTTTGAATTTTTCGCCCTTTTTCAAGACACTGTCGTTACAACGGAAAGCGTTTATTGAGTATTATCTTAGCCATTTCTTTCAACTACCTTAGCCCAACGTTCAGGCAGGGTCATGATTTCATCCCATCAGAAGGTGGCGTCCTGGCTTCTGAAGTAATGGTCTATATACGTTTTAACACCATCCAAAATATCGTAATCTTTGACATCAAGAGAATTTCGAAGGCACCGAAACAGATGGTAATCCGATAAAACAAGGTCGAGACTATACGCAGGATGTGGCAAAATATCTAAATTTTATCAACCTTTTTGGTGAGCAAATATATGTGCAGAGTTGCGTTTTCGTGGTGAAAAGTCACTTCTAGTCTGTTGGCCAATTTCGGCCGCTTCTGGTCAATTCCTCTTTTCACATTGTTTAGTTGTGGACAGTATTTTATCGTATTGACCGTTTCTTTTGGTTGTAATAACTCACAAAAGATCATCTCTTTTGAAAGATCACCACCATTCTACTGAACACTTAACATCACTATCGTTGTATAGGGTCCAGGCTTTACAGGTGATTGGGGCTCGTTCATTTTTTAAGCCACGCCTGTGGCTAGCACACGCTTCTCCAGTTGGCGATTGCTGATCGTGTGCTGCACCCATACATACAACTTGCTGACGAATTCCTCGGCATGAACGTGCCTTTGAACGGGTATGTATGGTACGTCGACAATGGCCACGATCTCACCCAGCGGCAGATGTGGGTTTCATTCGACCACTGTTGTTAATGCGGCCGTGTCCACTGTCAAGGACGTCCGGGCCCTTCTCTGCCGTTTACGTCGATGTCCTATTTGTTAATGCCTCTCCGCCATACATACCTTAGTTACGACTGAGGTTGCATTCATTCTTCGCGGGCTTGCTCTTACCGCCATGTAAACAAACAATCCTCTCCCAACAGTTTTCATCCTCCCTCGGGGCTGCGCAGTACGGCGCATGCAACTTTCCGTACGGACTTATGGATCAACCCAACATATACGCTTCGGCCACGCCAGCTATAAAAGTCTCTTCCGAACATGCTGGTCCCCAACAGCGGTATAACAGAAACTAGGAATTTTACTGCCTCTCCCAAACAAGACAAGATTTCCCCTCTCCCATTCTATTGGAAGATGCTTATTTTACGAGCATAACGAAAAGCCGTTTCGATATTACCGGCTACATGATGGGCTCACAGGTTGGGCATATCATTCACACGTTGCGTAAGTTTACCTTACAATATCATCCCCACGTTATGTCCCTCTTACTCTTATGAATATAGTTGCTGTAGTTCTTGTCAGGTGCCGAATCGACAATAGAAACGTCTAGATATTGCTAATGGCTTACCTATGGCTCTATCGGAATAGATGTATGAAACTCCATATAAATAGTTATGACGATATGCACGATGTTATTAACGATTCTTTATTTAAAGCTTCAAAGCTAGCTTTGCTTAGTTTCTGTGATATATTTGAGAAGCGTTTTCAAAGACATATCACTGTGAGAAACATTTTCCTGATATTTATTAAAATATGTACACAACTTCAAGAAAATAGCTAAAGGTTGTCGTTTCTTTAACTTGGTGATCGCGCCCGTTACCGTATCCAGGTGAAATTGTTTTATCTTTCAAATGTTCCTCTTTGCTTTTTTTACAAATTGTTTTTAAAATAATCAATAGAGGCCTGAGCACAACTATCCAACCAGCCGAGGGATTTCCTGTTCCCAGAATTGCTGCAGGTAAGACAAGAGCCAGTCATCCACTGTGTCTACCAGCTTGTCTTCCAAGTCGAAGCGTATCCCTTTACGATGTTTTCAGCCGACCAACTGATGGAAATCGCAAGGCAATATGTCTGGGCCGTAGCACGAGGTGTACTTCTCACTTGTACTTCGCCAGTACACTTTGTGTACTGGCCCGCGCGTTATCCTGGAGTAGATTCATTAGCTCTGTTGGTATGCCAGGCCATTTGCTCTTGATGAAGTTGTGTAAGCTACGGCGTGTTTTAAAGTACATGTCACTGTTAATAGTTTATTCTTCCGTACTTGAGAAACACCGAATATCGTACGTCGAAAAAGACGGTGAACATCACTCTGCCTGTTGAGGGCACAGCTTTGACTTTTTAGGGGGAGGTAACTACGCATAACAATTCAGCTGCATGCTGCCCCAAAATTCAAAATGGCGGTGCCCAGCGGCGCACAGTGCTTCGTATTGGGCTCGTCTGATCGTGATCCATTGCTCGTCTTGCGTGGTGGGCACTGCCCGTTTCTCATGCGTATCACCTAGCCCTTCTGAAGGCGCGGGATGCTCAACCTGCCCCAGCAGAAGCAGTTCGAGGCTCGAACGCGCCGGCACCGGCAAAAAACGTTGTTTACAAGAGGTCAAGTGCAAGGGAGTTCCGTAGCAACCATCAACTCACAGCAGTGCCGCTTCTACTAAACCGTAGCCGATGGTGTGTGATGATGGCTTCGTCTTCAGCCTACTGAGCAGGCCGCCGCCGCCGCCACAAAAAGCGGAAGTTTGCCGACAGTCCGGAAATGGAGGCAGAGGCCAGGTGCCAAGGCATGCCGTTCCTCTGGGCAGGCAACTGCCGCAGGAAGTAAAAGGCAGCGCGCCTGTCGAGGAAAGGAAGCAACAGCCACTATAAACGGGAAATGCAAATATAGATCTGGTTGAGCTTACACTGTGTAAAAGCGGTGTGTTACCCATGAAGGACAAAATTAATATGACAATGTTTTTAAAAGACTCTTCTCGCCAACTGGCCTGAGTTGTCGATGATGGTTAGGAACTCCGCCATCTCAGACTAGAGTTAGCAAAGTTAGCATCTCAGACTAGGGTTAGCAACGTTAGCATCTCAGACTAGAGGTAGACCGATGGGCAACGTTTGGCGGCTCTGCAATGACGCCTTCAATCGCTAGGGGAACTCCATGGCGCTAATAGCGTTAGCAAAGAACTGCTGTATAATTGCAAAGGAGTTTATTTGAGGTACTAGAACTAGCGCCATAACGTTGAGTTAAAGATATGGAAAATGTACTTTTGACGGAAACCTTTGGGGACTATATGTCGACAAGATAGAGGGTTTTCATCTGTAAAGAAGTAGACCGGTATCTAGCTAGGAGCAAGGTTGCCCCACATGGAGTGTGTGTCGAGACGAGAGTTGCTTAACGACCACCTCAGGTAAATTCCTGCGATCTTGTATTGTTTGATCGGTCACCTCTGTACGACAATATTGAGGTAGTGGATGCTGTTGATGTGGGTTTGGCAGGCCTCGTTGACACGGGACGAATTCAAATGTCGACCGATGCCCTAAGTAGCAGAGGTCTACGCACCTTGGACCTTATATTACATAATCAGCAACGTCCGACGAAATCTTAAGAATGCAAGGTCTTTAATATTCTGGGTCGGAAGCATATTCTGGTTCGTTCAACCGGGCCTGCTACCAAAAACGTCGGAAAGTATTGGAGCTTCTGCGACGAGCAAGGACTCCACACCCTTATCCCCATATAACTGCTGAACGCAGCATGGTCTTCTATAGACAACTTCTCTACGTTGAGAGAATCCTACAGTAATCTCTCTTCGTGGATAGTAATCGCCGGTACGAAGAAGTGGACGAGGCTTACCTGTTTGAGAGAGCAGAGGCTGCGCTAAATCTCATTTGCCGCCAGCAGAAGAGCATGCACAGCCTGCACATGACGGAGCATCACGTTCAGGGGGAGACTAGAAACGTAGTTTCCATAATGTATGCGGGTGACGCTGCGCTTGCACACCGCGACCTCGGGGCCACCCGACACATTATCAGCGGCACTAAAATTTATCTACACGGTAGGGAAGTTCAAGTACTTTCACGAAAGACAAAAGTGATCAAGTTTCGTCAAGGAGGCCGATTGGGTGCAACAGATAAACTTATCGGTAATGGCCAAGCGCTGAAGTTAATTAATTCTTTTCCATGTTTGGGTTTCAGGGTCCACTATATGGGAACGACCTTTCTACAGCAAATCACGGACAGGTACCGGGCAGCAATTAAATACGTGTACGGAGGTGTACGAATATGTTTAAAATCTGTCCCCGGATGTTAGAGTTAAGCTAAAAATAAAATCAATATTGACTTACAGTCGTAGTGACTGTAAGTCAATATTGATTGTCGTCTGAGGACATCTCTTACTGTGAAACTTTGCACAATTAGAGACAAGCTATTTCGTTTCTATTTATATGCACGAAGCGAATTCTATGTCTGCCGCGTTTGAAACGGAGCCGATGCACGTACCTACTAGCAGACTGCAGGCCAGCAGTGGAAACAATTAGAATTAGGCTGAAATTGCCAGTCATTAGGCCTTTATGGCCGTTTTTGCGAGAATGCACAGGTAAGGTGGCGGAAGCCATAGAAAACCCGTGCAAATGCGCGCCTCACCACAAACCTATGGGACGGAACAGCCCGCTTTTGTCGTCAAGTGTACACAAGGTGGACTGTGCACGGCTACCACCACCTGGTATGTTCCATTTGTGCATTGAATCAGGTGGGTGACGGATGCCGCTGCATGTTCTGCTCACAGAAATGCACTAGGTACCGCACGACGCACGCTTCAGCCGTCGCGTTCTCTCGCCCAGCTAGACGTACGCTGAGGAGCCTCGAGAGTCGAGCTCGCGACCGGAGGAGACACATTAGAGGTGCGCGGGTTCGAGCCCCACCGTTGCACACTTGTATTTTTGAGCGTCTGTTTATGAAGCAATGCAAAACGCAGTCCCGTGGACGTTAAATCTTGGCTAAGGGTCAGCCCGAAAAGATAATTAAAGAGCGACGAGAAAAGCGATTGTTGCAATGAGTATATATATATATATATATATATATATATATATATATATATATATATATATATATATATATATATATATATATATATTTATATTTATATTTATATTTATATTTATATTTATATTTATATTTATATTTATATTTATATATTTGTTTGTAATCTAAACATTTTGTAAATGCAAATATCGACTAGCATGAATCTGACGTTAACATGTAGACGCAATCGCAGCTTTGCTTTCACTGTATGCCTTCTTACCACACATCTACTAAGGCATCTGCAGTGCAAATAGAATTGTAGAAGAACGTGAACACCTCGAAAGTACGCCGTGCTGGGTTTCCTGTAGTAGGTCGCTAACACGTCGAGGCCATTAGGATTGAAGGACCATCCTCTCTAATTAAGCCTTTGAGCAGCACCGGCTAGCCCGCGCGAATCCAAGGTAATACGTTAAAAAAAGACCTCGCTTTATACGTTAGATTTGATTTAGGCACTGGTGCAGAGCATAAATACAGTAGCTTGTTTAGTAACCGGCTTGCTCACGTGCAGATGTCATGACTGTGCTTAGACGAGTATTTATGAGCAGTGGTGCGAAACGCCAAAGTTTCGACCAATAGCTGGTCTATTAGTCGATATGCCCGACCGATAAAACAGGATTTCTTCTAAAAAATAATGCAGTCATATACGCATACATGTGTGCACAGCTGCTGAGTTTTATGTACATCTACCGCTCAGGCGACATTCGCGGAAATACCAACGCATATCGAAATTTCTGCACTTTTAATGTTTGTAAGCGCGTGGCCTATAAGTTGACTTTGAAATCTCACATGTTTAGAGCAATAATGATAACATGAAACGTTGTTACCAGTGGTCCTAATCGTCGAAGCTATATTGTTCAAGTATTCTCTGAACATTATTCTAGTTAACATTTACGTAGGGTTAGTTGACGTTATTCAATTCGATCCTTGACGTGCTCTCTAGACCCAGTGCACGTTCTACGGATGACCTGCGGTGTTCTCTTCCTTTTTGCAAACAATTTTTGTTGTTATTAAAGGGGTGTTCGCAGTCAGTTCAGTATGGATTTTTTTTTATTAAATAGAGCAGCACTACTTCAGACACGAGCGATAGACTTTTCTGCTAAATTACCTGAATATTTATAATTGTTTGAATGTATGTAATAATGGAAATTTCAAGCTCAATGAAGAATTATTGAACTTACATATATTTGCCGTCCGGAGAAGACGGTCACATAAAAAAAATTCATGCCGCTCTAGCGCTATTGTATAGCTCATATTGGCCTCCGGCTAGCCCAAACGTTTCTCCATAGTCCTTTCCTACTGTTTCGGCAACGCGACGGGCCGCCGGTCCTTCAGTGCTCTTGCAAATTGTCGACCGCGGTTAAAATCAGTTTTTTCTTTCCGTTAGTGTTCTTTCTCATGTCTTTTCACCTCAGCGCACTCTCCTAAAGGTGCCAGACAGTATGTGTGTGGGTTGGTGTGCTACCATATTTTCTTCAGACGAGCTACAAGAGATGAATGTAGAACAAGTATCTTAATAAAAATGTAACGATTGTGACATGTCACGGATGCTTTTAAGCATCTAAAAAGCACTATCCGTGTCTCGTCAGGACCGCGTGGGTGAAGTGGAAGCTGATCTCATAAGTTCGTCCTTTTATAGACTTTTTAGATTATTTATCCGGCAGTTTTTGGTTTTGGCCGTCAAGTTTGATTTGTGTAAAGAACAAATGTGCCGGCAAGATATATAGATACCTAAATTACTATTTTGTACGTTTACTTGAATTTCTTTTGTACGCTGACGTCTGTGTTTTTGCTTTTCGTTTTCTTTTTATGTCAGATGCTATTTGTTTTTCCAAAAACCCTAAACAAGATATTTGGTCAAATTGATTTGGTTAGCCTCTGGCCTACGCGCATATATCGTTCTTGGCAATGGATGCGAGGTCTAGTAATACCTCTCTAGACTCTAGCTGCGCTGTTTCTCGTCAGTGCATCAGTGTAAATCCGCTAAAAAATATAAATTGCCATTAAGAATTAGAACGGCGTTACGGCGTAATAAACGCTGTTTCGCAACTATTCCAAAGCAATGTCTGAGAACGACGCGGATTAGCTAATTTGGCGGCGCAGATTGGTTTGTCTCTCTCTGGAAGGTTTAGACGGCAGCTGCTGAGGTTTCTGTCCGCTCAGACTACGGCTGCTTTACAAGCTTCTCTGCTGGCAATTTATACAGGAAGTTCAGCACCACCTAGCCGCTGTCTGCTTGCTCTTCCCTCACTTCTTGCAGAGGAATATCGCCAAAGCTCAGGTGTTTTTCTTTCCACGCAAGCTTTTACGCTTATGACGCAATTGCAACTAATGTGCAATTCCAAGGTTTGGTATGTTTAACGCTATTTCGCTGATTTATGAGAAGTGTCTTTTCCTCCGTTTAGCGACTACATACGCAGCTCTCAAGCATGGCAGATTTTCGACTGATGTGCAATTCCAAAGTTTAGTCTATTTAGCGCCATTTCGCTGGCTTACGAGAAGTGTCTTTTCCTCCGTTTAGTAACCACGTTGGCAGTTTCCTTTGAGCTTTTCTCGTCCTGTCTAAGACTTTGGCGCTGTATATGTTTACTTGTATATTTAGCCCTGAACAAAAATGATATTTCAGTGCTTGTGCGCGACATATCGTACATTGATCGTACTTTATGCCGCTTCGTGCAGTGAATGGCTACGCTGTTCAATTAAATGTTGTATCCATTGCGCAGAAAACTGGTCAATGTACTAGCCTTGGTGCTGTTTCGGTAGGTTATGACCCTGGTCACAACAACAACAACACTAAAAACAACAATAACACAAAAAACAAGAACAACACACAAAAAGCTGTCACACTGCGAATCTATCACTAGCGTCTATTGACCGCTGCTGTAAACTTGCCTTCAACTGGTCAAAAAAAAATCAATAATGAAGTAGTGTCTCATTGTCTTTGAGTTTTTTGTCACGTGTGTCGTGTTTATTGGTGACAGGCACCGGTGGGACCTTAAACGAGGCAGGCATATTCTCTTTGCAGCGCCTGCAGCGCCATGGTTGGCATTCTAGACGAAAGAACAAGAAGTCGCTTAAGAAGCGGCGAAGAGATACAAAAACACAACAACAGCAACTAAGAAGCCCTTCCTCCCATGGGAAAGTTGCCGGAGCGTTGCGTCTACGGCAGCGTCTGTTTAGAAACAGCGTCTGTTTCTGCGCTAAATGAGCAGCTAAACACCGCTGTTGTGAGCGCGCTCTGAATCCGAAAGAGAGATTGCCTATGACGGTAGGTTGGTTATTGCGGGTTCGTTCATCGAGCAATTCGTAGAGCAACAAGTAGTTTGATCATGCGATTCTTGTGGTTCGATTGTAGCCTTCCCTCTGACGGAACTAACTCACGGCCTCAATGACCAATAGCATTCGTCATCGCTGATTGACCCCTCAAGGACCGACAAGTAGTTCCTGGCCGCCAACAAACTTTCGACTGGCAAAACAAGCCTCAGTATACAGTACATACATCCGAGAGACCTCGAACTCGTTGGTGGCCCGCAAAGACGTCGACATGTAGACACACACGCAAATCGAGTTGATGCCCAAACGCACAAAGAGAAGTTTAGCTGCTGTCTACAAGACTTGCACGGCGATGAAAACACTTTGGAGACGGATGGACCGTTTATCGCCGTTTGTTGGGTCGCTCGATCAGTCAAGTTGTTGTCACCGGCTCTCGCTCCAATGACGTGATAACGGTACCAATGCGCAGGCTAGGAGATGACTTGGCGAGCGTCGTTGCAACAACACTATGTTGTTATATATATATATATATATATATATATATATATATATATATATATATATATATATATATATATATATATATATATATATATATATATATATATATATATATATATACAGTTGTTAGGTTTTATTTCATTTTAAAGTTACAGTGGAATATGAATATCTAACTACTCTTGGGCTTGTGAGGGATGCTACCAATCGAGCTTATCCTCGAGGCAGCCCCTCATTGTGCCCATAATTGCTGCCGCATTGCCGCGCTGAACCGCCAGAGATAGCCGCTGGAGTAGAAAGTCGAAAGCTCTTTTGTCCCCCGTCGTGAGTTCAATTCGTTTGCCAATCTTCTGTAATAGTGACCATGTCTCAGGGCCAGGTCCCCCTAGTGTCTCCAATACTAGTGGCACAAAAATGAACTCGTCGGTGAGCTGGGCGTATTTGTTGGTCTTTAGACGTTCCGCCTTGCGTGCTGCGGAGTCAGCGGCTGATGCGCTGGCCTCCATGTTCGAGGGAGCGAGCGTGTCGGTGACTGTAGCATCCCAAATAAGCGCCTTTCCCCTTTCAAAAGGGATAAGGGTGAGACCGTCAGGCCTCTTTCCGTCGCTTCTCAGGAGGCCGGTTGGCTCTCGAATACATGGCAGTAGAGCTGACCTTAAGGCCCGGGCGGTAATCTCGTTAATCTCGCTGTGGCGGCTTTGACGTCCTTCGCTTCTGTTGCAGGATAGCCCGTGGGTTCCCCAAATGTCCACTTGTGCTCCGCACGGACACCGGTGTTCCTCCGTTAGTCTTGTTCCCAACCTCAAGCCGATGCACAGACGAAAACTTTCGTGATCAAGTAAAGTGCCAAGTTTTGAGGAAGGGATGGCTTGGAGCCATTTGCTAGCCCCTTTTTGGACAACCGCCTGTAGTCGGGCTTTGTCTGCCGTGGACAGTGCATCGGCCAGTAAACGCTGATATTTCTTGGATACTATGAGATCGTCATAGGACCTCTGCAGGTGTTTGTTTGCCTCTGGGAGTAGGCCTGCGAGGTTCTCGAATCTTGTATCCGCAGCTTTTTTGGCATCCTGGAAAGCCTGCAGGGCTATGGCCGGGCTGATGTGCTGGACTGTAGCTTCTGAGGCGTGTAATGAAGCAACGTGACAGCTGGCTGCCAGATCTGCTGCAGAGCGGATTTCCAAACCTCCGAGTCTAAGAGGAAGGGTGGCTTGAGCCCAGTTGTTGTCGGCCAAGTTTAGATTGAGGAGGTCGCTAAGGCTAGTCCTAAGGCTATTGTCTAACTCCCTCAGCAAGTCCTGGTTTGCTCCGACGTCCGTGCTGCGGAGGAAGTGGATAATTCTCGATGAGCCCAACGATGATTTTAATAGGTGATATGCGCTATGGGGATTAAGCAGGTTTAGCCGGTTTAGGCGAGAGCAAAGACTCTTTATCTTACCTGCGAGTTCTGGGTGAGTGGCGGCTGACCCCACAGGGGACCCTAAGAGCGTCATATCTGCTGCCTCGACTTGTTTGCACCCCGGAAGAAGTGCCTCAAAGGCGGATATGTTCGGGTGGCCTTTGTAAATAATTTCGCACTTTTGGGGGTTGAGCTCAAGACCACTCTTCTGACCGAAGTCAAGAACTCTCTTGATATCTGCCTGTACCACAGAAGCTTCTCCCCCAATAGTGCCATCGTCTAGGTACCAGAGATTTAAGGGGGACTGGATAGAATTGACCAGTTCTTTGATTGCTAGGCAGAATAGCGGCGGACCAAGGGGGTCGCCCTGCTGCACGCCGCTGCGCGAGAAAATTGTTCTTTCACCGAATGAGAGCTCTGAACTGGATCTGTAGGTTTGGTCAACTAAGGGGGCTGCCTCTGGCCAATCCGTTTGTACAGTTTTTAGTATGTGGTCGCGACGGACCTGGTTAAAAGCATTCTTAAAATCGAGTTTGGCGGCGACGAAATTGTAGGGTGCGCTAGACATAAAAGCTCTTGTTGTGTGGACCACTGCTTCGATGCCATTAGGCGTATTGAAGCCAAGCTGGTGGGCCCCAAGCTTTTCGCACACGATATTTGTTCCTAGCTTGACAGTGATTTTTGCCGCAATCCTCCGAAAGACCGAGGAAATGACGATTGGACGAAATGACCCACTCGGCTTTTTAATTGCGATGAGGCGTCCACCAAAAATAATAGGGCGGATGGCCTCAGGCACTGTGCCATTTCTGATAATGTCAATCACTTTTGCTAAGTCACGCAGTAGACGACTGGCGATATTTGTGTTGGTCGTGGCAATGAGGTCTCTGAGGTGGCGCGGCCGCAGGCCGTCCATACCGGCGGTAGACCCTGCCGGAAAAGTTCGTACGGCCTCGCGAATCTCTTCTGAACTGGTGACTAGCGGCTCAGCATGGGATAGTCTTGGTGGCAAGTCAAGGTCGGCCGGTTCACTAGGGTGTTTGGAAGTCATTTCCACGAACGCTTCGGCTGCGCAAACAGGACTTCCCACAGAAAGCAGAGCTCTCGCAGCGCCTCCAATGTCGCCTTCGCCTAGTAGCCTGGTTGCTCGTCTAGCGGCAGCTTTGTCCTCGTTAGGTCGCTTGTTCCAGTGCTTCCTTGGGACCAATTCGGGTGAAGGCCCACTACCTGATCTATGTTCCTCGATTCTGTCTCTGAGGTATGTGGTCCAACTAAGATTGTTCTGTTTTCGTGATGGAGCTCTGAGAACTGTATGCGCGAAAACCAGTAGGTTGGCCCAGCTATGCGCGTCATTGTTTTGATGTACGAGTGAAAGTGTGTCGGCCAGCGCTACCGCAACTGCAGGACGAGCACTTTTAGGGATGGTGTCGAGCCGTTTGTATGTCTTTGTGTACTCGGCGAGTTTTTCGCGCAAATGGGTACCATCAGTGTTGTCGACCGGATTGCTGACGGGGGGTAAAAATGGGTGTTCAATGTTCGAGTGTGCTGCCGTCATGTGCCGTTTGATTCCTCTTCTCGTAAAGTTCCTTTGGCAATGCGTGCAAGTCACCCTGTTGTAGTGAGGAGCTGGGCTTAGGTTCCCTGTACCCGACCCGAAACTGGATAAATGGTCCGTCTGCGGGAGGTTGTCCGAGTGGCTCGGACCGGCTTTATTTTCGGAGGCGTCTTGAGGCATTATGTTTCGGCCCGACAGATTTCTTCACTTCGAAAGCTGATAACAGCCTGATGACTGGTCCGAGAAGGTTTGCAAGGTTACGAAGTGCGCTGGCAGCTTGAGGGTCAAGGCCACTTAGCATTTTTGCAGCGCTGGTGAGCCCTGCAAGAGGGTCTGCCTTGCGAGTGGAACGCGCCCTTGATGACGACAAGTCCACCCAGGTAGTGCCGGGAGCTCGACGATATTCCGCCTGGCGCGGGCGCATTCTGCGTCGGCGATGTATCGGTTTCAAGGCCTTAAGAGGGGCAAGCGTAAGAGTCTTATCGGACGTTCCATCCGAACTAGGAGCAACGATCTCACGGACCACTGAGGCGTAGGAACGAGGAGCGTTCTCATCTGTCTCGCATGGTGCCGGATTCGTCCGAGTCGCCGGTTTTTCTACAATAGTGGCCGCCGGATAGTCGGACTGGACCTGACGAAGGACTCGTGCTCCGGTAATAATCTTGCTCCTTTCCCAAGCAATGGCGTAGATCGGACACGAAAGAGACGCTGACCTGTGTGCACCTCCACAGCTTGCGCATTTTGGAGCACTTTTACAGTCCTTAACTAGATGTCGGCTACTGCCGCAGTTCACACATGCTACTTGACCGCTGCAAGAGGATGCGTGATGACCTAAGCGCTGACATTTGAAGCATCTTGAAGGACGTGGCGGCTCGACTGTCACTGCGTGGGTCTGAAAGCCAAGATACACGGTGGCCGGCGGGGCTCCCTTGAACTTGAGCAGCACCTTTCGTGTAGGGATGGCCGCCTGTTGTGCGCCGAGACCTGCTCGTCTGCAAATGCGTTTTACTTCTATGACACCGGCGGAGCTAAGTTCCTGCAGTATCTCTCCTTCCTGAAAGTCTGGGCTAACATGGTTGATGGCACCCCAGATGTTGTCGATATTTTTTGATGCTGCTTTGACTCGCAGCCCAGCTAGTTCGGTGATGCACATCAGTTTACGTGCGTCCTCAAGCTTATCGACGGTAGCCGAGATTTGTCCATTCTGTGCCGAGATGTTAGCGTCTGCCACTTTTAGGTGTAGGTCCTTGCACATCCCTAATACATTCCCTCCTGGCAATGAGCTGCCGTCTTCAGCTGCGCTGAAGGTTACACGGAAAACCTTGTGTGCACCTGATTCCACATTTTGCTTGAGTTTTGCTAACGCTTCTTCCTTTTTCCGAATATTGCGCCGTCTGCTTTTATTCATAACTTCCTTAAAACCCTCTTCTTCTGGCAGTTCTTGAGGTGCTGCCTCGGTGTTAATAGCCTGTACTGAGGCTTGGGTTTCGCTACTCGGTCTCGCGCGTTTCACCCCAAGTTGTCGGCCTTCCTTATTGTCAGTAGCTACTGTTTCGTTATCACTTTCGCATATGGGCGATGCGGTCGTCTTCGCACTAGCACGATCTGCCTCCATGTTGCTTTCTACTGAGGTGGTAACGTCCCTCAATCGTGATATATCGAGCGAGTCTGGTGGTTTATCCTGGCCCGATATCACAACCTTCGGCATGCCTGTGCCGTAACAAGCTTCGGGATACAAAGCAAGCAACTGCTCCAAAATAAATAAAATTATTAAATTAAAAATAAATAAATAATATTAAGTTAAAAATAAATAAATAATATTAAGTTAAAAATAAATAAATAATATTAAGTTAAAAATAAATAAATAATATTAAATTAAAAAATATATTTATAAAAAAAAAAAAAAGGAGCGTGCAGGCTTAGGTATTGAACCCGGTGCTGTTAGGTTGTAGACGATAGCGCTGCCACTACGCCACGACAACCTGATGCTTCGAGTCTTCTCCGAGCTCCAAGTGGCTTAGCCAGTAACTACGAGTGTTCGGTCTACGATGACAATGGCAAATCGAACTCGATCAGCTGGAGGGTTCAAAAGGAGACCGGCTCCTGAGGGTTCGCATCCAAACTGTCTTCGAGCGCATCGGTTCACCACTCGAGTGTTCACTACACACACAGTCGATGGTGCGATTATCACTGCCAGAAACACAGTCCAACCACATGAATCACACTGTTTTACGGGAGTTGACGGAAACACGACCGCACTCTACCGAATCGAACGTTCGAAAAAGAATATATATATATATATATATATATATATATATATATATATATATATATATATATATATATATATATATATATATACATATATATATATATATATATATATATATACATATATATATATATATATATATATACAAAACGGACTCCTTTCGGACTCCCAATATGGATTCAGAAAAAAAAACGGTCAGTGCTCACGCCTTTAACAGCCTCTCGTAGAGAACAATACTGGACACGCTAGTAAGGAAAAAGGTCCCACATTATCTCGTCCAGGTCATCTCAAAATATTTGGAGGACCGAAGTGTTTTCAACCGTGAAGTGGAAATATCAATGACAGCAGGAGTTCTGCAGGGCTCGATCCTGG